>CM019069.1:26481298-26906298 GCA_009667805.1 Leptobrachium leishanense
GTGAGGGTGAATAGGGTAGGTGAAGTAGTGGGTTGCAGGATGGATGAATGAGGAGAGAAGAAGGAAATAACAGTGGGGGATTAGAGAGTGAGTCTATAGGCTTCTCTAAAGTAATGCGTTTTTAGAGACTTCTTGAAGGACTGGAGAGGTGGGGAGAGTCTGATGTTGTGGGGGAGGGAGTTCCATGAAAAGGGGCAGCTTGGGAGAAGTCTTGAAGGCGGTAGTTGGGGATGCAGGTACGAGGAGCTGATAGCATCAGATCATTGGTTGAGCGAAGTGATCGGGATGGGATGTACCTGTTAATGTAGGCAGGGGCGCGGTTATGGTGAGCTTTGTATGTGAGCACCAGTATTTGAACTGGATTCTAAAGGAAACAGGGAGCCAGCCAGTGTAGAGATTGACAGAGGGGCGAGGTGTGAGAGTTGCGGGTGGATGAGGTGGGTGAGGTGGATGCGCCTGGTACAAAACCCATTGAATGCATCCGCGAAACGCCTCCAATCAGCTGCCGAATGCCGCTGAAGAAACCTG
This sequence comes from Leptobrachium leishanense, assembly GCA_009667805.1. Taxonomy (NCBI): domain Eukaryota; kingdom Metazoa; phylum Chordata; class Amphibia; order Anura; family Megophryidae; genus Leptobrachium; species Leptobrachium leishanense. Next base: position 26,481,827 of record CM019069.1, read on the forward strand.
ATCAGCCTCTGAACAGATATACAAAAAATTATTTAAAAGGCATTTTAAACTAAAATAATGCATGCAAATAATATATAAGGTCCTATGAATAACAATAAAAGGTCTGTTACAGAATAAATAATAAAAAGTAATCAAAAATTTTGCCGAAAAAATCCAGTAAAATGCCTCAAAACGTCTAAAATATAAATTAATAAAAATACTTTTTCTGCAAATGAAAAGAATAAACAGTGGAATAAAAAAATTAATAAAAACAGGAATTTTATTTTACATTGAAACCTATGGGATTCTCCTGCTTAGACCTGTTGAGCAAAAACATCAAAAATCAGGGCATTTCGGTGCTGTTCGGAGTTCTATGAATAGATTAATCATTCCTTCTCTATGGGAAATTTAACAGCTGTGGAATTGTGCTGTATTTCGCTGGAAAATCTCCAACGTTTGGCAAACTGCCACGAAATTGCACCGTACAGTGCAATTCACTGTTTGGTGCAATTCGGTGGCTAATTTGCCACGCTTTAAATAACTCTTTGTGGCTATGCTTTATGTTCTACAGTATTTTACAGTTAATGTGGTGGAGGAGGGAATGTTTAGATAAGGCTGCAGTGGGTGTACTACGATTCAAGCTACTCCAGATAACAGCTGGCAGCTGAATGAGATAAAACAGGGAGCTTAAAAAACTTCTAATCTACCCCCTGGTGATGTCCTTTGAATACATCCTACATAATACAATGCAGTGAGTCAGTGATTGACCAATAAGCTCCATTCTATGGCCAAGGCCACACAGTGAGGTGCAAGTAATAGAACGATACTAGGGGGGGCAGTTTACAACAAAAAATATCTGTCATGGCACTCGCCGCTGCTGCCATAAGTGATCCAAATCTGGGTCTGTTGCACCACAAGCACCTTCATTGTCATGTTCCAGACCGAATTTGCCATCCATCCTTGCATCTCATCCAGTCCCCTACCTTCCAGCCTGGGGTTTCCAGAGACTCTGGAGCCCTCAGGTTTATTCAACCCCCAACTGATGAGTCCTCCATATATGAAGCCTACGTCCCTTTCCCTGCACTTCAGCATTGAAGTCCTTTATGCTGTGTGAACCTCTGCCCTGTTCCTGACATCCTGTATTCCAGCCCTGTCTATTGGATTCCTGTGTACCAGACCCCTTGCTTTGTATCTGGGTTTACTTGTGGATTCACCCCTCTGTTACCGCGCCATGAAAACCCTGCTATTGGAATACCCCTCATCTTACCCAAGGACTTTGTTGTATTCAAAGACTTTCACCATTGTTCCTAAGGACCCCCACTGATTCCTGAACCAAAGAACCCTTTGCTACCACACCAACCATAGACCCCCCTTAGCCCTTTAACCTGTTTTGGTTTATGTTCTGTCTTTATGTAAGCGCCTTCTGTGTCTAATTCCTTTTCAAATCTTGCCCCTGAGTCTAGTTCCCTTCCTTGTCAGCTCCTTTCCTGTCTCACCATTGTGCCTAGTTTGCTTCTTAGTCAGCCCCCTTCCTGCCTCACCCATGTGTCTAGCTACCTTCTAGTCTCCACCTTGCATTCAGTTCTGTTTCTGTATTTCTCCTGTGTTGTTAATTAAACTTCACCTCGTGCCCCGTAACCTGTTTGGCCTCCTGTCTGTAACTGCCGCAAACTGTTCTCGAACCAGCTCCCCGCACTCTGCGCCCTGAAAATATCACCCAATGGATGCAACCAATGACACATATAGAGTAAAATATTACCTTAACTAAACATACAAGAGAAAAACAAAGCACGTGTAAGATATCAGCAACATGAAATAAACACAATAAGGACATTGCATGTTTAGGTGGTACTGGCCCTTTAAAAATTGAGAAGATTTAAGGACAGATTTTGCAGAATCTGAAATTGAGCAACATATGTCATAAACCGCCAGGCATAGCAGATAAGTCCATCTGGATTCTAACAAGCGATAATAACGTTAAATCAAATTGTATAAATCTGCTCGAAATATTTTTGAAACAAATGTTTGGAACGTGTCGCTAATGAAAAACGATAGAGATATTTTTTCGGTATGTTTTAGTTAACATATGGCTCCAAATAGTTCCTTTGTTTACTCGCACGGGGCACGCATAGAACAGAAACAAACAAAAAAATAAAAAGGTTTATATCCAAATGAATTATTCCCATCACACGCAGAAAAACAGTCTCATAATTGCTTGATTTACCGTTGTGTTGTGGCTCCTTCTTCTATCAACATGCTTGATGTATGCAGGAAAAACCTGATTACATTGATTACGAATAAAATCAACAAAATCAGGCTTTTCCCCATTTTAACCTTCTAGCAAATTGTGAAAAGACGATATGAAGTGACATTATGGAAAACATGAAATAAATCAATTACGGTGATTGTATATGATATACAGGTAACATTATCCTTTAACGCAGGCTCTGTTTACAGACTTCTAGCTTATGGATCGGATTAGATTCGTAGTCAGCCAGGCTGGCAAAGAGACAGATATAGAATAATAATAATAATACAGCTGTTTATCATTATGCTCTTTCATTAAACGGGTTACAGGAATGGGCGCAGCCACACTTAGCTTTTGCTGATTGTCTGCTCTAGGATGCTGGTACCAATTTACCACTTTATGATGGTACCACAGGGCTCTGAGCTCTGACGGATAGTTACAGTGTGTTTTTAGGTGACTGATTAATCCCTGCTTTTTTATTTATTTATATATTTTTGGATGGTTAATAGAGGTTTGATAGGTGGACAGATTGAGAGACAATAGAAAGAAGGGTACATAGACAGATACAGTGGATAGATAGATAGATAGATAGATAGATAGATAGATAGATAGATAGATAGATAGATAGATAGATAGATAGATAGATAGATAGATATGAGATAGATATATATATATATATATAGATATGAGATAGATTATAGATATGAGATAGATAGATAGATAGATAGATATGAGATAGATAGATAGATAGATAGATAGATAGATAGATAGATAGATAGATAGATAGATAGATAGATATGAGATAGATAGATAGATAGATAGATAGATAGATAGATAGATAGATAGATAGATAGATAGATAGATAGATAGATATGAGATATATAGATATGGGAGATAGATATATATGAGAGATAGATAGATAGATAGATAGATAGATAGATAGATAGATAGATAGATAGATAGATAGATAGATAGATAGATAGATAGATAGATAGATAGATAGATAGATATGAGATAGATAGGTAGATAGATAGATATGAGAGAGATAGATATGAGAGATAGATAGATATGAGAGATAGATATGAGATAGATAAATAGATAAAGAGGTGGATAGATAGATATGAGATAGATAGATAGATAGATAGATAGATAGATAGATAGATAGATAGATAGATAGATAGATAGATAGATATGAGATAGATATGAGATAGATATGAGATAGATAGATAGGATAGATAGATAGATAGATAGATAGATAGATAGATAGATAGATAGATAGATAGATAGATAGATATGAGATAGACATGGGATAGATAGATATGGGATAGATAGATAGATAGATAGATAGATAGATAGATAGATAGATAGATAGATAGATAGATAGATATGAGATAGATATGCAATAGGTATGGGATAGATATGGGATAGATAGATAGATAGATAGATAGATAGATAGATAGATAGATAGATAGATAGATAGATAGATAGATAGATAGATAGATATGGGATAGATAGATATGAGATAGATATGGGATATATAGATAGATAGATAGATAGATAGATAGATAGATAGATAGATAGATAGATAGATAGATGATAGATAGATAGATATGGGATAGCTAGATATGAGATAGATATGGGATAGATAGATAGATAGATAGATAGATAGATAGATAGATAGATAGATAGATATGGGATAGATAGATAGATAGATATGAGATAGATAGATATGAGATTGATAGATATGAGATAGATATATAGATATGAGATAGATAGATATGGGATAGATAGATAGATAGATAGATAGATAGATAGATAGATAGATAGATAGATATGAGATAGATAGATAGATAGATAGATAGATATGGGATAGATAGATAGATAGATAGATAGATAGATAGATAGATAGATAGATACAGGGGCGGACTGACAACTAATGGGCCCCCCGGGCAATAGGAGATCATGTGGCCCCTTGTACCATGGCCACAGTAGGCCATACACCTAAAAAACCCCACCAATACAACGCACAACCCACATAAGCATACACAGAATCCACAGCAGTAAACTTTCACAGTAATAGGCAGTGCATATGAGTATACACAGGATCCACAGCAAAATAACTCAGTCATGGTTGAGGTGTATGGGCAGGCACAGAATTCACAGCAATATAACTCATCAGGGTTATTCAGAGAGAAGTGAAAACCAGGAGAATGACTGGAGAAGTGAAAATTCAGAGTCAAAATAGCCAAACCAGAAAAATTCTCCCATTTATCTCACTTTCCAAATCGGCTATTTGGTCTAGATTGTTCTCTTCTCCTGCCAGTTATTATTATTATTATTATTTATTAAGCGCCAACACATTCCACTGCGCTGTACAAGGTGTAATGGGTAAAGACAGGACAATTCTACAATACATACAGGAGACAGGTCAGTATTCCTGCCAACAGATACATGAGGATATGAGGACCCTATTGCCGTGGGAATTCAAAATCTAGATGGTGAGGGGATTAGAAACAGGAGGGGGGACTGCACTGATGAGCTAATGCAGGGAGAGGTGAGGACTGTATTTGGGTCGGTCGGATGTCTTGTTACGGAGTCGAGTGGTAGGCTTCCCTAAATAGAAGGGTCTTTAGGGAGCGTTTAAATGAAGCCAGATTTGGGAACAGTCTGATATTGCGAGGAAGCTCGTTCCATAGGGTCGGTGCTGCACGAGAAAAGCCCTGCAATCTGGCATGTGAAGAGGTAATGATGAAGGAACCAGGTGCAGTTCTCCTGGTTTTCACCTTTCTCTGAATAACCCTGACAGTCATGGTTGGGGTGTATGGGCAGGCAGAGAATCCACAGCAATATAACTCACAGTCATGGTTGGGGTGTGTCATTCTTACTTTGTGGAGTGCAGGCAGCAGATATTGTGGCGATTCTATGAGGAATACCAGCCTTTTGGATGCAGGGCAAGGGGGCAATGCCGGATTGCGACAAGGACACAGGTGCAGAATTTTACTCACAGCAGCCTGTTTAAAGACAAATACACGCATTTACACACACAGCCATACGTTCACATACATAACCATATAACCCCTACACCCCGGGGGTATGCAGCAATAAAATTCACAGTAATGTGCACTGTGTATGAGCATATCCCAGAGCTCCAGAGAAATAAAACTCACAGTACTATGCACTATGTATCACAGAATCCACAGCAATAAAACTCCCAGCAATGCAATGTGCGGTGTGAGTGAGTGTACAGTGGCAAGAAAAAGTATGTGACCCCTTTGGGATTACGTGGAGTTTTGCATGAATTGGTCATAAAATGTGCTCTGATCTTCATCTAAGTCACAACAACTTGAAAAACACAATCTGCTTAAAATAATACAACACAAACATTATATGTTTTCATGTTTTTATTGAACAGAACATGTAAACATTCACAGTATATAATGTTTGTGCTGTATTATTTTAAGCAGACTGTGTTTTTCAAATTGTTGTGACTTAGATGAAGATCAGAACACATTTTATGACCAATTCATGCAAAACTCCACGTAATCCCAAAGGGTTCACATACTTTTCTTGCCACTGTTTCAGAATCCACAGCAATAAAACTCCCAGCAATATGCGGTGTGTGTGTGTGAGCATATCATTTCAGAATCCACAACAATAAACATCACAGCAATGTGCACTGTGTGTGAACGCAACAGAGCACAACAGCAATAAACATCACTGTAATGTGCGGTGTGTATAAGCATATCACAGAATCCACAGCAATAAACCTTGCTGTAATGTGCACTGTGTATAATCGTATCACAGAGCACCACAGCAATAAACCTCACAGCAATGTGCACTGTGTACGAGCGTAACAGACATGGTCAGACAGTTTATTAACCCTCTCCCAGCATATCAATTATCAATGGCAGACAGACACTGTTTATTAACCCCTCCCCCCCTCCCAGCATATAAATTATTAATGGAAATCAATTTATTAACCCCTCCCAGCATATAAATTATTAATGGCAATGAATTTATTAACCCCACCCTCCCAGCATATAAATTATTAATGGCAATCAGTTTATTAACCCCTCCCTCCCAGCATATAAATTATTAATGGCAATCAGTTTATTAACCCCTCCCTCCCAGCATATAAATTATTAATGGCAATCAGTTTATTAACCTCCCTCCCAGCATATCAATTATTAATGGTAATCAGTTTATTAACCCCTCCCTCCCAGCTTATAAATTATTAATGGCAATCAGTTTATTAACCTCTCCCTCCCAGTATAAAACTGATTGCAATTAATAATTTAAATACTGGGAGGGAGGGGTTAATAAACTGATTTCCATTAATAATTTAATAAACCCCTCCCAGTATATAAATTATTAATGGGAATCAATTAACCCCTCCCTCCCAGTGTGTATAAATTATTAATGGGAATTAATTAACTATTCCCTCCCAGTATATAAATTATTAATAGGAATCAATTAACCCCTCCCTCCCAGCAATATAAATTATTAATAGCATTATTAACACCCCGGTCGCTCACCGCTGGGCCGGCATACACCGTCACAAATGACAAAAATTTCTTTGTATTCACAGCAGGGCAGGCTCCTCAGGCTGGCTGGCTCTACTGCATGGCCGCACCCTCCTCCTAGTTACCAGACCTCTGCCACTGCGTGCAGCATGCCATGCACGCATCACGTGAGGGGGCGGTGTCATACAGCTGCGTGGTTAGAGCGTGGAGTGGAGTCTGAGGCAGGCCATGGGCATGCTGTGGTGCCGCCGCCGTGGTGGTTACAGAGTGCACCGCAGCAGCGGTTACAGAGTGCGCTGCAGCAGCATGGGCAGGGCCACCCATGTATGATGGCGGTCGGACACAGGCAGGCGGCAGCTGATTATTCGGGGATCATTCGACAGGACCTCAATACCGGTGGGGCCCACTCACGGGGCCTGGCCAAAACTGTGCCCCTTCCAACCCGCGGGCCCTCGGGCAGTGCCCGAGTGCCCGACGGGTCAGTCCGCCCCTGGATAGATATACAGAGAGATAGATATGAGATAGATATACGGATAGTTAGATATGAGGTAGATAGATAAATAGATAGATAGGTAGATAGATAGATATGAGCAGTGGTGTAGCGTGGGGGGGGGCAGGGGGGGCCGTGGTGCCGGGCGCAGTTTTGTTAGGGGCGCATAATTTCTTTTGAAATTATGCACCCCTAAAACTTGTGGCCCGACTGACCCGCCGGGCCCTCGGGCGCCGCCCAAGGGCCCGTGGGTTGAGGGGACCCAGCTCACGGGCAGCGGGAGTGCCTGCCAGCTGCTCGGTCTTGAACAGTGAGTCGAGTCCGTCCTGTTGATTGAAGGGGAGGCGGCTGCGTGCAGGCGCAGGTCACGTGGTCCGTCTAATCAGGTGGTACTGAGTCTCTGTACCACCTGACTGGCCGGACCGCGTGACCTGCGCACGCACGCAGCCGCCTCCCCTTCAATCAACAGGACGGACTCGACTCACTGTTCAAGACCGGGCAGCCGGCAGGCACTCCCGCTGCCCGGGAGCTGGGGCAATATCCAGGTGAGAGCTGTGGCATATCCATGAGCTGGGGCAAATCCATGTGCTGGGGGGCAAATCCATGTGCTGGGGCAAATCCATGTGCTGGGGGCAAATCCATGAGCTGGGGCAAATCCATGTGCTGGGGGGCAAATCCATGTGCTGGGGCAAATCCATGTGCTGGGGGGCAGATCCATGTGCTGGGGCAAATCCATGTGCTGGGGGGCAAATCCATGAGCTGGGGCAAATCCATGAGGTGCTGGGGCAAATGTGTGAGCTGGGGCAAATCCATGTGCTGGGGCAAATCCATGAGGTGCTGGGGCAAATGTGTGAGCTGGGGCAAATCCGTGAGCTGGGGCAAATCCGTGAGCTGGGGCAAATCCATGTGTGAGCTGGGGCAAATCCATGTGTGAGCTGGGGCAAATCCGTGAGCTGGGGCAAATCCATGTGCTGGGGGGCAAATCCATGTGCTGGGGCAAATCCATGTGCTGGGGGCAAATCCATGAGCTGAGTCAAATGTGTGAGCTGGGGCAAATCCATGTGCTGGGGCAAATCCATGAGGTGCTGGGGCAAATGTGTGAGCTGGGGCAAATCCATGTGCTGGGGCAAATGTGTGAGCTGGGGCAAATCCATGAGGTGCTGGGGCAAATGTGTGAGCTGGGGCATATCCGTGAGCTGGGGCAAATCCGTGAGCTGGGGCAAATGTGTGAGCTGGGGCAAATCCGTGAGCTGGGGCAAATCCATGTGTGAGCTGGGGCAAATCCATGTGTGAGCTGGGGCAAATCCGTGAGCTGGGGCAAATCCATGTGTGAGCTGGGGCAAATCCATGTGTGAGCTGGGGCAAATCCGTGAGCTGGGGCAAATCCATGTGTGAGCTGGGGCAATATCCATGTGAGAGCTGGGGCAATATCGATAACGTGTCCACAGGTTGGGGGGGGGCGCACAATTCTTGGCTGGCCCCGGGCGCTGACAACCCACGCTACGCCACTGGATATGAGATAGATAAATAGATAGATATACAGATAGATAGATAGATATTGGATAGATAGATAGATAGATAGATAGATAGATAGATAGATATGAGATAGATAGATATATAGATATGGGATAGATAGATATGGGATAGATAGATATGGGATAGATAGATAGATATGGGATAGATAGAAAGATATGGGATAGATAGATAGATAGATAGATAGATAGATAGATAGATAGATAGATAGATAGATAGATAGATAGATAGATAGATAGATAGATAGATAGATAGATATTGGATAGATAGATAGATAGATAGATAGATATGAGATAGATAGATATATAGATATGGGATAGATAGATAGATAGATAGATAGATAGATAGATAGATAGATAGATAGATAGATAGATAGATAGATAGATAGATAGATAGATAGATAGATAGATAGATAGATAGATAGATATGGGTTAGATAAGTAAAATACAGAGAGACAAACATTCTAAAACAAAATACATAGATATTTTTAGCACATTTGCTCTAAAATCTTGCATAGCTTACAATTATACAAGACATGTTTGCTTCACTTACATACAAGGAGCCTTTTAACCCTTTCGCTGCTGAGGCATTTCACGCCTCTGTGCTGAGCTCATTTTTACCTGTTTCGCTCATAATGTTTAAACGCGTTTTAAAGCCTTATTTTAGTATATGACCCAGACATATTATATATCGTTCTTTCCGGCAGACTCGGCAGATTCATAACATGTCATTATTATATGTATATGTCATGGCCTGTCTGTATAATATAACAAAAAGTGCAATAAAATTTGAATTTTCAATAATTCACAATGTGTAAAGTGTTTTTTTTTCACATTTTAACATGCGAGCAATTGCGGTTATATTTTGTATGGGGTGCGCTTGTTAAAAAAATTAGAAATGGGGTCTCGTTACATTTTTTTTGGGGGAAAATTACACAATTTTTAACAAACGCACCCAAACAAAAATCGATAGTGCAGCATCATTGTTCACATTATAATTGAAATGGGAACAATATTGCTGCAGTAACAAAACAAAAAAAACTTGTTTATTTTATAATTTTTTCATAATTTTATTTTTTTATTTTAAATTTTTTAAAAAGAAAAACTTTCTACATGTTCATGTTTGGTATCGTTGGAAAGGCCATGCTCTGGCCGTTCCAACGATATCCAACGATGGGGTTAACTCCAGGACTGGCGTCATTGTGCTGTGCATGATGACGCCAGTCGTCAGGGGGAGTTCCCGGAGGCTTGGCCGACATCCAAGATGTCGGCCAGCTACGGGAGAGGATCACGATATGGCGTTTTTCGGCACTGAATCGTGATCCGGCTCCCCAGGGGTTAATGTCAGCCACCGTTTGGAAGGGCAGGCTGTGCCCTTCCAAACAGTGCCTGTCTTAACCCTGTGGCCCCCGGCGATCGGGAGGGAGAGAGGTCTGAAGGACCTCCCCCTCCCTTTCAGGTGCCACCTCTGCACTCGCGGGGGGGCCCTGAATTAGATGTCATTGCGCTGCCACAATGACATCTAATGGCCCCACCGGGGTCCCGGAGTGCCGGGCTGACATTCAAGATGTCAGCCCGCACCGGGGGGGCCAGCAATTGGCCAGAATCCCAGCCGATTGCTGCCTCCTGTGCATGGACGCGCTCAGCGCATCCATAGCACAGGAGAACCACTTGGCAGGATGGGCTGAGCGCGTCCTTAGCAGCCAAGTGGTTAACATAAAAAAAATAGACAACCAAAAAAATTAGCTAAAATTATAGGTAAACAATCAGACAGGCAAATTGACATGTGTACAAAAAGCTAGGAAGAATGAAAGTCAGCATGTCCAAGGGAAAGACAGGCAGACATATTATAAATTATTTCATCATACGCAAGGTAAAATTGATATAAACAAGAAGAATCCTGGAACATATTGTGCACAGAGCAGCATGGGAGGAATGTGCATGAGTGGTACATGATGGCTGTATAAAGGCACATATCTTAAAGAACGGGCTTGCGTCGATATTCAGCAATGTGTCAGGGATAAGTGTGTCACTTATGTCACTAACACAATAGCGGCAATTTGTCTAGAATGAAGACCATGGAATGTACTGCATTCCACAAACTGTTTTCAGTGTTTTTAAAACATGTCTGTGGCGTACATCTCATTCCCAAAATACATTTACTACTTTGTTGGTTGTTCTAATTAAATCATGAGCCGAAGACGTTTGGGAATCGACTGACTGACCACAGTGTAACGAAGTCAACACCGTCCAATCCAACGGTGAAATTAAAAGAAGAATTAAATGAGATGAGAGATCAGAGTTGAAAAAAAATACAGGTGATAGGTCTCCCTGAAAGCAATTAAGAATGACCTTTAGTGCTGTTTGTTACATTGAAGGTACATAGGAGCTTAATCATTGTGAACTTTTGTGTCGGAATGGACTGCATCATGGAGAGACCACTTGAAAGCTACTTTTTCAGCTACTATTTGACACTGATTTATTTGTTCAGACATTACAACAGTGTATTCATAACCTCAGGATTGCAGAATGCAATTAATTTCAAGTGTACATGTTCTACAAAAACACATTTCTTTCATAAATAGAATATTTTGGAAGACTGAAGAAAAGATGCTAAGCAAGCAAAGATTTTACATGAACGGACAAAATCAAAGTCATTAAAGGACCACTAACACCAAAACATGAAATATCCTTATTGTGTTTATTTTATGTTGCTGATATCTAACATGTGTTTTATTTTTCTCTTGTTTGTTTATTTAAGAAAATATTTTCCTCTATATGTGTAACTGGGTGCATCCATTGTGTGATATTTTGTGTTGTAAACTGTCCCCCACAGTATCTTTCCATCACTTGCTCCTCACTGTTAGGGATGAGCTGTTCGGTTCAGACGGTTCGGAGTTCAACCCGAACTTAGCCTGTTCGATTAGATCGCGAACACCGAACATTTCCGGGTGTTCGCCGCATGTTCGACGACAATGGACCACAATGCATTTTCCCACTGGCCTGAAGCTCGTAATTGGCTACAGCCTTGCACCTGACCACAGGTCTGGTGCAAGACAGGTTCAACACTATGCCAATCACGGCTCAGAGTCCTGATTGGGCAAATTTTGCCCAATCATGGGCTCACAGAGCTAAGTCCCGCAGCACACTATATAACGTTTCCACGCGCCGATTCTGCACGCATTTCAGAGGAGATTTTAGAGGAGATAGTTGTGTGCTGTTACTGCCGGTCTGCCACACTACTGGGGTTGTCTGGGGGGGTCTCATTTCTACCAAATACAAGGGAATTTAGGTGATGTGTGACTTGTCACTGTGCAAGCAAGTTTTTTTGGGGTTTACAACTTTCTTTAAAACATTTGTGAATTGAGGTGATCTTCTGGGTATTGTCACTGTGCCAGCAAGTCTTTTTGGGTCTCATTTCTACCAAATATCAGGGAATTTAGGTGATGTGTGTCTTGTCACTGTGCCAGCAAGTTTTTTTAGGGTTTACAACTTTCTTTAAAACATTTGTGAATTCAGGTGATCTTCTGTGTCTTGTCACTGTGCCAGCAAGTCTTTTCTCATTTCTCATTTCTACCAAATATCAGGGAATTTAGGTGATGTGTGTCTTGTCACTGTGCCAGCAAGTTTTTTTGGGGTTTACAACTTTCTTTAAAACATTTGTGAATTGAGGTGATCTTCTGTGTCTTGTCACTGTGCCAGCAAATCTTTTTGGGGCTCACTAATTTCTTTAAAACATTTGTGAATTGAGGTGATCTGTGTCTTGTCACACAGCCAGTACCACGCAGTATTTTGGGGCTCACTAATTTCTTTAAAACATTTGTGAATTGAGGTTACCTGTGTCTTGTCACACAACCAGTACCACGCAGTATTTTGGGGCTCACTAATTTCTTTAAAACATTTGTGAATTGAGGTGATCTGTGTCTTGTCACACAAACAGTACCACGCAGTATTTTGGGGCTCACCAATTTTTTTAAAACATTTGTGAATTGAGGTGATCTGTCTCTTGTCACTAGCTGTCAGCTATCAGTGTGTCTCAATGAGTTATACCAGAGTTCTTTAAATCTTTATACCAGAGTTGAATCAGAGTTCTGTATATATTAATCTATATATCACTCACCATGTCTAAAAGAACAAAAAGGACAGGCAGACGGTCCCAGACACAGATAAGAGGGCAAGCAGCCCCTGTGTCGGGAGGCTGTGCCTCTGGTCATGGTGGACGTGGTGCATCCTCTGCAGGGGCACGCTTGTCCTTTCTAACTGGTGCTGGCCGTCTTAAGCAGCAGCAACATACAGAGGACTTGGTGGATTGGCTAACCAGGCCATCCTTATCCTACGAGTCCTCTGCCAGCCAGGCTTCTAGTGCTTTACAGTCCACCTCAGCTGCCAAAGCATCTAATGCAGCCTCAATGTCCACAGCTATTCCTGCCGTAGCCTCGCTATCACACACGGAGGAGTCAGCTGAATTGTTTGACTACAATGAGAGTGACATGCTGCTTGAGGATGCGCAGCAAGTACAGTGCTCTAATTCAATCTCTGAGGTTGAGGAAGGGAGTATAATCAACCTAGAGGAAGGGGGTGCCAGTGATGACACACAAATAACTGGCACTCATGTTGCCCCAGCAGCTGCAGCATACTGCCAAGTTGGCTCCAGTGACGAGGAGATAGGGGGTGATGATGACAATGATTATAAGGTCACTGACTCCACCTGGGTGCCTGATCGAACAGAGGAATTAAGTGAGGAAGAGGGGGAGGAGGAGGCACAGCAAACACGAGGTGCAACATCCTCTGTGACCAACCGTAGCACTAGCCAGTCCAAGGCATCGCATGTCAGAGCTGCTCCGGTGCAGAGCGCTGTTGTCTCAAAGAACACACGCAGGAACTCTGTTGTCTGGGAGTTCTTTAAGAAATGTGCATTAGAGCGCAGCGTTGCTATTTGTAATCTATGTCAGATGAGGCTTAAGCGTGGGAAAGATACCGGACACTTGGGTAACACGTGCTTGAGGTGACATATGAACAACTGTCACACATCCCATTGGTGCAAAACTTTGCGTAGGTCCTCCTCCTCCTCATCTGTCTCTACCCCCACTGTATGTCCTGCCATGTCATTGCCTACAACCTCCACTGACAGGGATGATGCTACAGTAATGGATGTACCAGCTCCTTCCTCACAATGTGACATCATCCCAGCAGCTGAAGATTTACGCAGTCAGATTACGTTGCCGCAGCTGCTGCAGTGAAAGAAAAAATATAGTCCCCAACCATCCCCAAGCACAGCGTCTAAATGCCAGCTTAGCAAAATTACTCGCATTGCAGCTGCTGCCTTTCCAGCTGGTGGACTCTGCTCCCTTCCGTGAATTTGCTGAATGTGCTGTACCACAGTGGCAGGTTCCAAAACGCCATTACTTTTCGCTCAAGGCCATCCCAGCACTATACCAGCCCGTGGAAGACAATGTTATCCAGTCATTGGGAAAGGCAGTCAGCAACAAGGTGCATGTGACTTTAGACACGTGGTCCAGCAAGCATGGACAGGGTCATTACATTTCCTTCACGGCACACTGGGTAACTCTGATCGCAGCTGGGAGGGATCCAAGACGGGGCTCTGTGTTGGAGCTTGTTCATCCACCACGCCTCCAGAAAGCTGCTTGTATGAGGTCCGTCTGCTCCACCACCTCTCCCTCTTCCTCCTCCTCCTTCTCTGTCTCTGGCGAAGTGGCAGTTAAACCGACGCCTGACAGGGTCTACGCAATGGCTCAAGCAAAAAGATGCCATACTGTGCTTGAGCTGGCTTGTTTAGGGGACAGGAGCCACACCGGGCCAGAAATTCTGTCAGCTCTGCAGGGGCAGGTGCAGAGATGGTTAACACCATGCCAGCTTGAGCTGGGAATGATCGTCTACGATAATGGCAGAAACCTTCTCTCTGCCCTATGCAAGGGTAAATTGATGCATGTACCATGCCTAGCACACGTCCTAAATCTGGTGGTACAGGGTTTCCTAACCAAGTACCCAGAGCTGCCAGAGCTTCTCATCCAGGCCAGAAAAGTCTGCAGCCACTTCAGACGGTCATTCCCAGCAAGCGTTTGCCTGGCAGAAATTCAAAGAGAATTCCACCTTCCCACAAACCGTCTGATCTATGACATGCCCACCAGGTGGAACTCGACATTAGCAATGCTGCAGCGTCTGCACAAGCAGCAGAGGGCCATCAATGAGTACCTGTGTCAGTATGGCACAAGGACAGGTTCAGGTCAACTTGGTTCCCCCCCCCCCGCAGTGGCTGATGATCAAGGATGCATGCACTGTACTGTCACCATTTGAGGAGGCAATGAGGATGGTGAGCAGGGACAGTGCATGCATCAGTGACACAATTCCTTTAGTGTTCCTGCTGGAGCACACTCTGCGGGGAATTATAGATGTGGCTCTAGAGGTAGAGCAGTGGGAGGAAGAGGAGGCCTTCCCTAGCTCTCAGGGCCCCAGTCTTTCCGCAGACAGCATTCCAGCGGGTCCTACTCAGATCAGACAGGAGGAGGATGAGGAGGAGGAGGAGGCAGAATATTTAAGTAGTGGGGGCATTGAAGGTGGGGATTCCTCAATGGAGGGTTTCGTGTGCCCAGAAACACAAGGGCTAGTGCGTGGCTGGGAGGAGGAAGTGCACGATACGGTCATCCTCATTGACCAGGAAGACTCGGAAGCTAATGCCACCTCCAACCTACACTGCATGGGCTCCCTAATGATGCAAAGCCTGCTAAAGGACCCCAGGATTCGTGCTATCAAGGAGTGGGATCATTACTGGTTGGCAACCCTTCTTGATCCACGATACAAGGGTAAAGTTGCAGAGCTCATCCTGCCGCACAGAGGGAGCACAGGATGAAAAAACTTGAGGACGCTCTAAAGCGACACTTGTGTAACACCTTTCCAGGCACTGGTAGATTACCAAGTGCTGACACAAGTGCTTCTGAGGCTGCGGGTGATCAGAAGAATAGTGGTGAAGGCCAGGGCCGCTTGACTGATGCATTTTAAAAAATTTTTAGTCCTCAACGCCCAGGGACGTCAAATGTAGGCACCCATTGCCAGCGTCTTCATCATATGGTGCAGGACTACCTAGGGGCAAGGGCAGACCTGGATACCTTTCCAGCAGATGATCCACTGGCTTACTGGGTGTTGAGATTGGATCACTGGCCAGAACTTAGCCAATATGCTATGCAGCTACTAGGTTGCCCTTCATCTAGCGTGCTTTCCAAAAGGATGTTCAGTGCTGCTGGAGGTTTTGTCATAGACAAAAGAGTGCGTCTTGCCACCGACTCTGTAGACCGGCTGACATTTATAAAAATTAATCAGTCCTGGATCAGCAGTTATCAATCCCCTGATGCTGACGTAACGGAATAGATCGGGGATGTCTTCTGCATGCACAAAATCTCCAGCACTGAACTCTTCCACAATACCACAAAAGGGTTACGGTGTGAATGCACTTGCTGCCATGAAAGGCACAATATTTGGCTGCACTGACGCCTGTACCAGATTCATATCTTTTCAATATAGGACCACATGGTCCACCCCTGCATTCTTCCACAATACCACAGAGGGATTACTGTATGATGATACTTGCTGGCCTGGCACCAAAAGCACACTATCTGGGTGCACTGACGCCCATTACCAGATAAAAAAACTTTTCAATATAGGACCACATGGTCCACCCCTGCACTCTTCCACAATACCACAGAGGGGTTACTGTATGATGATACTTGCTGGCCTGGCACCAAAGGCACACTATCTGGGTGCACTGACGCCCATTACCAGATAAAAAAACTTTTCAATATAGGACCACATGGTCCACCCCTGCACTCTTACACAATACCACAGAGGGGTTACTGTATGATGATACTTGCTGGCCTGGCACCAAAGGCACAATATCTGGGTGCACTGACGCCTTGACCAGAATCATATCTTTTCCATATAGGACCACATGGTCCACCCCTGTACTCTTCCACAATACCACAGAGGGGTTACTGTATGATGATACTTGCTGGCCTGGCACCAAAGGCACAATATCTGGGTGCACTGACGCCTTGACCAGAATCATATCTTTTCAATATAGGACCACATGGTCCATCCCTGCATTCTTCCACAATACCACAGAGGGGTTACTGTATGATAATACTTGTTGGCCTGGCACCAAAGGCACACTATCTGGGTGCACTGACGCCCATTACCAGATAAAAAACTTTTCAATATAGGACCACATGGTCCACCCATGCACTCTTCCACAATACCACAGAGGGGTTACTGTATGATGATACTTGCTGGCCTGGCACCAAAGGCACACTATCTGGGTGCACTGACGCCCATTACCAGATAAAAAACTTTTCAATATAGGACCACATGGTCCACCCCTGCACTCTTCCACAATACCACAGAGGGGTTACTGTATGATGATACTTGCTGGCCTGGCACCAAAGGCACACTATCTGGGTGCACTGACGCCACCACTTTGATTGCCAAGCTAGGAAATGACATGCAATCAGAAAGGCCTCATGCAGGTCAGGCCCCTCCAACAGTGCAAAGTCCCTGTATCAGACAGGAATTCAGTTTTAGACCAGTGCCTGTCAGTGTTGTTACTAAACTTCTCCGTAAGCAAAAAATGAAATACCAGTCTGGACCTGATCAAATACCAGCAATGCTGCTGAAAATCAGTGCACCGACAATTGCAAATCCTGTCGCAACCCTAATCAATGAATCACTGGCGACTGGATACATACCCAAACTCTGGAAGACTGCTCGAGTGGTACCTATCCATAAAAGTGGTGACAGTACTTTGGTATCCAACTACCATCCGATATCGTTGCTCCCTGTAATGTCAAAAATTTTGCAAAAATGCGTCTACACACAATTACGTGATTATTATCAATATTGGAACTACTTAACCCCAGATCAATCCGGCTTTCGCCCAAATCACTCAACTACAACCGCCCTTTTAAAAGTCTGCAATGATATCCAAGCTGGGATGGAACAAGGAAACCTAACTGGAGCCATCTTCCTTGATTTTGCCAAGGCCTTTGACACAGTAGACCATGGCATCTTTTTAGAAAAACTTAAAAACTCTGGCATTGGTGATCGCACGTTAACCTGGTTTCAATCATATGTATCCGGCCGATCACAATATGTGTCAATTTCTGGCAGCTCCTCCCTCCCCCTCCCTGTCACTTGCAGTGTACCCCAAGGCTCAATACTCGGCCCCCTGCTATTCACAATATTCATAAATAATCTGCCCAACGTCTGCAAAGCCTCATCTGTACACATGTATGCAGACGACACCGTAATCTACACCAGCAAACCAAATCTCCGGCAGCTGGAAGCCGTGCTGCACGAACAATTCACAGAGGTAGAAAAGTGGATCAAACACAACAAACTTTTTTTAAATAATGACAAAACTGTAACGATGCTCTTTGGAACAAAACCTAAACTACATAAATTGCAAAATCCCCACTTATGTGTTGGGACAAAATCAAATGGCACGCTGACCACAGTCACTTCTCTCAAATATCTAGGTATGTGGTTGGACCCTAATCTATCCTTTGACCCTCACATCGAAAAACTCTCATATAAACTTTACCCCAAACTAGGCGCCCTGTACAGAAACAAATCCTGAGGGGGCCCCGCGGTAAGAAAGCAGATTGTACAACAAATGCTTATGCCGGCTATTGATTACGGAGATGTAGTGTACGCAGCCGCCCCGCAAACACATCTTCAGAAACTTACTACATTATATAACTCATTCTGCCGCTTTGCATTACAATGTAACTACATGACCCACCATTGTGACATGTTAAAAGAGCTAAACTGGCCATCGCTGGAATCTAGACGCACCCTTCACCTTTCCAGCCTGGTGTTTAAGAGATTTTCTGGGAAGCTGCCACCCTATCTGAATAGACTGCTTCCCCCAGCAGCTCCCTCATCCTATAACCTCCGATCCAGGACCAGCACCTTACTTGCAATACCACAATACAAAAAGACAGTGGCTCGATCCTCATTTTCCTACAGAGCACCACAATTATGGAATAACCTCCCAGACACCTTCAAATCTTCCAGTCTTATGTCACTCAAGAGCTTCTTACTAACATACCTCAATACAGAATGCACCTGTAAACATGTAACATAATGACTATTTTTCTATATATTTATTTTCTGTTAATCTGTATATTTGTGTTGTTTTTTTGTTTTTTTTAATATCTTGCATTGTATTACTTTGTATTTCTGTAACTGTAACACTTCAATGTTCTTGAATCCAGGACAAACTTGAAAACGAGAGAAATCTCAATGTATCCTTCCTGGTAAAATCCTTTATAAATAAATAAATAAATAAATATCTGGGTGCACTGACGCCTTGACCAGAATGATATCTTTTCAATATAGGACCACATGGTCCACCCCTGCACTCTTCCACAATACCACAGAGGGGTTACTGTATGATGATACTTGCTGGCCTGGCACCAAAGGCACAATATCTGGGTGCACTGATGCCTTGACCAGAATCATATCTTTTCAATATAGGACCACATGGTCCACCCCTGCATTCTTCCACAATACCACAGAGGGTTTACTGTATGATGATACTTGCTGGCCGGGCAGCAAAGGCAAACTATCTGGGTGCACTGACGCCTTAACCAGATGCATATCTTTTTAATATAGGACCGCTAGGTTCACCCCTGCATTCTTCCACAATACCACAGAGGGGTTACTGTATGATAGTACTTGCAGGCCTGGCACCAAAAGCACAATATTTGGGTGCAATGCCACTGACGCCTGTATCAGATTCATATCCTCAGAGGGGTTACGGTGTGATGGCACTGTTGGGGACGCTAAAGGACCAATTTTGAAGCACCTATTGTTACTTTCATCCAAAGCCTTCATAAGTTTCACAATAATTTAGCCAAAGAAATCAGTAAACTTTTTCTGCGTGTCTGAAAATGTCTCCTCTTTTCATACAGACTGCCGCCCCAAGCAGTTGTTTATGGATAGATTAAAGGGAAAGCATTTACTGTACCGTCATTTGAAACGTCATTTTCTTGTTTTTAAGTGTTTCTATACATCCTAGAAATCCGCCACTTCACGGGCAGGTTATGGGGACCTCCTAGGCACGATATTTGAAGGAATTTTTGGTTTTTATTTTTAACCCTTATTTCATGGCAAACTCACTGTCCCTTTAAAAAAGTTTTTTTTAACTTTTTGACCTTGTTTCCTGTCCCCCAGGGCACTACCTGGACCCCCATACACCTTTTATGGCAAATATCTAGCATATATGCCCTCTTGGAGGGCACTCTAAAAACTGAATTTTCAGCCCCATTGACTTGCATTGAGTTCGTGTTCGGGTTCGGGTTCGGAACCGAACATTTGGGAAGTTCGGGTTCGGGCCCGAACCAAACTCAGGGGGTGTTCGGCTCATCCCTACTCACTGTATGGCTTTGGCCATAGAATGGAGTCTATCAGGGTTATTCAAAGAGAATCAAAAAGTCACCGCACGTTCGGTGACTTTTCGTTCTCTTCAATTCGGTTCGATTTGGCGATCCCATTTCGGTGACCCTGCGGTGTATTCAGCAAGCACCATAGCGCCGTCGTAATGCAGGGAAAAGTTGCCGCAAACCCGCCGAAAACTCACCACAAAACCCGGCGAATGCACACCAAAACCCGCAAAAACATCTGGATTAACCTGCCGAAAACATCGGAAAAACCCAAGCAAGAGCCGATCACACGCAGCGCAGCCGTTGGAAAAAGCCGACACCGCAGACAAATGGAGGGAATAAATTAGAAAAACAGTTTTCTTGAATGTTTGAAAAGTGAAACGCTGTTTGGAAAGAAACTACTGAGCGAAAATGTCTGAAATTTACATATAAGATCCAATGAATGATAATAAAAAGGGCTGTTTCAGAAAAAATAAGTAAAGTAAAAAGAAAAAAAATCCCGAAAAATGCTGAAAATATAAAAAATCTATAAATAAAGTGACATTTTACTGCAGAATATTATAATGTACGGTTTATTAGATATTGAATTAAAACGGGAATTTTTTTAACATTGAAGCCTATGGGATTCGCCTGAATAAATCTGCCAAATTAAACCACCGTATGACAGGGCATTAGGGAACCTTTCACTGCTTGTTTTTGTTCTCTGAATAGCTGAAGCATTGCTTCTTTATGGGGATTTCACTGCCCTCGAACAGGCACCGTATGTGCAGGCAATTCGCCAAGATTTGGCGAATTGCTTGCTCTCTCAAGAGCCGAATGGCCAGGAAAGGTAACCAAACGCTGAATTTCAGCATGCGGTTACCTTTCTCCAGCAATTCAAATCTCTTTGAATAACCCTGAAAATGTCACACACTCACATCATTGTATTGCGTGGGATGTATTCAAAGGACATCACCAGGGGGTAGGTTAGAAATCTTTTAAGATCTCTGTTATATCTTATTCAGCTGCCATCTTTTATGCCAGGTAGCCTGGAGAACAATACACCTCCTGCAGACTATTTTAAACATTCCCTCCACAACCTCTTTAACTGTTAAATACTGTAGAAGATAACAGCAGCAAATTAAAAGTTTGCACAGATTTTGTTAAATTGTGCATCATGGGAAAAAATCCACAAAAAAGAAACAGGAGATAAAACATTTTACTTATTTTTTTCCTTTTTACATGCAGTTACTTAAGACGAAGAAAAAAAAAGCAGCATGTCTTGGATAATGTGTTTTATAATGTCTTTTAATTTGTAATGCACAAGTAATCTAGTTACAGCTTTATGTAAGTGGAAGTGTCCCTTTAAGGCTAGGGTCAGACGAACGCATTTTTCTTGTCGTCCATGAAAAAGTGCTTTCGAACGAGTGGACGTATTTTTTCACGGAATACGCGATAGCGGTCATACGATACTCATTTTCGTCCGTGATTTTGTACGGATCATCAATAAAACCCTTTTTGCGTCTGGACGTTATGTTGGCCGGACATTAGCAGCGTCTGACGTCTCCTAATCACGCACACACGCCGCTAGCGGATGCAGCGCACTCTGTACTTCGGTACTAGCGGAATCACGTTCTCGAAAAAATGCATTTGTTCGCCGATTGTGTTGCGCGGCCGCACGTTCGTGCAGCCGTACTTCGTATATTGCCCGTCATTGGCCGTCATTTGTTGCTACTACGGCCGTGATAAAGTGCGGCTGCACATGCGTTCACACTGCGTTCGTCTGACCCTATCCTTAATCTTGGGTTTTGGAGGGCGACACTACCAATAATTCTCTCCTGTTTCTTGGTGTCAGATATCTCTGTTTATTTGTGTTTATGGTTTAGATTGCAGACATCATCTTATTATACTTTATTTTATTTGCATGTCTTACCCAGAGTTCTGTGCTGCATATGGGGGATGTAGCACATGAGCACTGGGATGCAGTTCCTTGAATTGCTGGGATGTGTAAATGGCCTCTGCAATAATAAATGTTATTGTTTAGAATGGAAATGCATTTGACTAATTTATTCCCAAAGTTCCAAATCTTTGCCTTATATGTTATTTTTCAATCTAAAGAATTTACTGAGACAGGTCAAGCATTTTCCAAGAACTGTACCAAATAGCAGCTCATTTGTTTCTATTGGTTTTGTTGGTGTTTTCCAGGTTACTCTGAGTCATTTCCAAGAAAAATGCAGCTTCCTCTATTTTACTGAAGATGTCCTTACTAGAAGAATGGACCAGATGTTTTTTAAGCCCCAGGACCATCACATATTCTCGTTTTTCTCACTGACTGGACTTGCGTATTGATCCTTTGATGCCAGCAAAGCGTCTGACAAGTCAATACCTTAGCAGTGTCCAACATGTGGCATAAGAATAAACAATTATCTGAAGTGTATGTGTTTGCTCACAGGTAAGAAGAAGCTTTCTGATTGATTTGGTGCAATTTGGATCAATTCACTTTTTTTTTCTTAGGGAGTGCTCTCTCTTTCGGCGCCCGTCAGCGAGCTCAATTCACCGAACCTGTAGTTAAATCAGCATTTACAGCAGGGTCCCCGAAGTGTGCCGAATGGATCCGCTGAACACCGCCGATAAACCTGCCGACCGCATCTGATAAACCGTCAAACACCGTTGAAAAACCACTGAACATATCCAATAAATTGCTGAACTAAGCCGACGATACACCGAGCAGACCGCCAAACACAATTTTGTGGGAATTCGGCTATTCACAAAGCAGGCAGTTTGGGAATTTTGGTGAATTGCCAGCAAAATACAGTGCTGTTCGATGGCGGTGAAATCACCTTAGAGAAGCAATGGTTAATCTCTTCGGAGAATGCCGAACAGCAGAGAAATGTCAGAGAAAGGCCGTTATGTTTGGTGGTTTCGTTCAGCAGGTTTAATTAGGCGAATCCCATAAGTTTCAATGTTAAAAATATTCCTGTTTTAATTCAATATCTACTAAAACATTTATTCTTTTAACCACTTGGCTGCCAAGTGTTCCTCCTGTACTACGGACGCGCTGAGTGCGTCCTAGCACGGGAAGCAGCAATCAGCCGGGATTCCGGCGGCGCTATGACATCTATTTCAGGCGCCCCCGCGAGTGCGATGGAGGTGCCTGAAAAGGAGGGGGGGAGGTCCTTCGGACCTCTCTCCCTCCCGATCGCCGGGGTCCTGCGGCTGAAGGCAGGCACAGTTTGGAAGGGCACATCCTGCCCTTCCAAACCGTGCCTGTCTTTAACCCCTTGGGTGCCGGATGACGATTCGGCGCCGAAAAGCAAAATCTTAGATGTCGGCCAAGCTTCCGGGAATGCCCCCTGACAACTGGCGTCATCGTGCATAGCACGATGACACCAGTCCTGGAGTTAACCCCTAACTGCCACCAATGGCGGAGATAGGGGGTTCCAATGAAACCCCTATCCAGGGCCGATTAACATAGGGGCAGATGGAGCAGCAGCTCCAGGCCCATGCCTCAGAATAGGCCCAGAGAAAGGATAACTATGTCTGAATTTGGACCCCTGTATCTCCAGCTCCAGGACCAAGTGAGGTATTACTGGAAAGGCCAGAGCAATGCCTTTCCAATGATACCAAACTTGACCAGGTTTTAAGTAACTTAAATAAAATAATAAATATTTACTTTTTATTTTTCTTTCCAACAGTAATATTTTTCACTTTTCAATTATAAAGTAAACAATGATACTGCACTAACTAACCATCGCATTTCTCATGTCACCAACAAGTGTGGAGGTGATGGTACAATCCATTGTTATGAATTGTTACATCAAAAACCTAAACCGCTTCACTGCAGCGAAGAGCACTGCGGGGAACTTTGGACCCCTATGTCACTAATCTTTACACCTCACAAGGTCGCAAGTGAGATGTCATTGGACAGGGCAGAGTCTGGCATTTGCATTAATACCAAACCTGACCATGTAAAATCTAAATGAAAAGAAAACAATTTTTATTTATTTATTTTTAGTTTCAAAGCGATTGCATTGTCCATTTTTCACGTGTAAAATGAGCAATACCACTGACATTACTCCCCTTCTCATTTCCCACGCTGGGAGCAAGGTTAGTGTTTTATACATAGTCACATTATTTGTAAAAAAAACATGTTCCAAAACACAAGGGAAATATTTTGGGTCTTTTTTAAATTTTTGGGTTAAAATTGTATATTTTCGCAGAAAAATGCAGTAACAGGTTCCCATTTGACTTTATTTTTAACAAGAATGCCCTATAGAATATATAACCACAAAGGTTTGGATGATAAAAGTTTTTTACACTCTTTAAATGATTGAAATCTGAATGAA
This sequence comes from Leptobrachium leishanense, assembly GCA_009667805.1. Classification (NCBI taxonomy): domain Eukaryota; kingdom Metazoa; phylum Chordata; class Amphibia; order Anura; family Megophryidae; genus Leptobrachium; species Leptobrachium leishanense. Next base: position 26,506,377 of record CM019069.1, read on the forward strand.
AAAATGAATCACACAGTATCTGCCTGGTTAGATATACCCGTATCTGCACTATTAAATAACCTAAAATATGTTTTCATTTCACTAAATTCCAGAAAAAGCCCACCAAGATCTTCAGCTCCAGGCCCATAGAGATCTTAGTACGGCCCTGCCCCTATCTCCCGACCAGTGGTAGCTAGGGGTTAATGTTTGGTATTGCTGGATGAGCCAGAACATGGCCTTTCCAACGATACCAAACATGACCATGTAAAAATTAAACAAAAAATAAAAATAAAAATAAAAAAATATTGAAAAAATAATAATAATAAAAACAAGTTTTTTTTTTTATTTGTTAATGCAGCAATATTGTTCCCATTTCAATTAAAATGTGAACAACGATGCTGCACTAAAGATTTTTGTATGCGGTGCGTTTGATAAACATAGCGAAATTTTCCCCCCAAAAAATGTAACAGGTCCCCATTTCTAATTTGTTTAACAAGCGCACCCCATAGAAAATATAACCGCAAATGCTCGCATGTTAAAATGTGAAAAAAGTACACATTGTAAATTATTGAAAATTCAAATTTTGTTCCATTTTTTGTTATAATATACAGTCAGGACATGACATATACATATAATAATGACATATTATGAATCTGCCGAGTCTGCCGGAAAGAACGATATATAATATGTCTGGGTCATATACTAAAATAAGCCTTCAAAACGAGGTTAAACATGATGAGCGAAACCAGTAAAAATGACCTCAGCACAGAGGTGTGAAATGCCTCAGCAGCGAAAGGGTTAAACTGCCGCAGAAAGAATCTTTTTCTTTAAAAAAAAATGTTTTTAGACATTTTCCGGATTTATTCGGCAAAATAAATTCAGATTATTATTATTTTTTTTTTAAATAGGTGTTTCTCTTTTTTCTGTATCAGACCTTTATTATAGGGACCTGCGAATATTCGAGATTCGATTCGAAATCGAATCGCCGGTCTTATTCGATTCGGATTCGATTTTGAGGCATGATTCGAAAATTATTCGAATCTGTCCGATCGCACGCAGAGCGCGCCTTCCAGACGTGCAGCACATGGCTGCACGTGGCTGGGAAGGAACGGCACGCTCTTAGGCGCCGCCCACCTCAAGTTCCCTTCACAGTGGAGGCTGCGGTGGACTGGAAGGCAGCTGCGGTTGGAGGGAGCTCTGACAGTGAACAATTCTACTAGTCATCTGTCATCACTCTGTCTGGACGTGATCGGAGGAGAGAGAGAGCTGCAAGGCAAGCAGGCTGAGTCTGTTGGTGGTGAGTAGTGGTAAAAATAAGTATATCCCTGAGTGTGAAAATGGTGTCACACACACGTATTGTGCTTCTTTTGCAGGAAGCCAGAAGATGGCCGCCGGGGGGAGGGGGAGTCCATCGAGGGGGTCACTCACTGCTGTCTGCTGCTCTGTGAGAAAATTATATGGGGGTCACTCACTGCTGTCTGCTGCTCTGTGGGAGATAATTATAGGGGTCACTCACTGCTGTCTGCTGCTCTGTGGGAGATAATTATGGGGTCACTCGATGCTGTCTGCTGCTCTGTGTGGGAGATAATTAATTATGGGGGTCACTCACTGCTGCTCTGTGTGGGAGATAATTAATTATGGGGGTCACTCACTGCTGCTCTGTGTGGGAGATAATTAATTATAGGGGGGCTGCTCTATGGGAGATAATTAATTATAGGGGGCTGCTCTGTGTGGGAGATAATTAATTATAGGGGGCTGCTCTATGGAGATAATTAATTATAGGGGGCTGCTCTATGGGAGATAATTAATTATAGGGGGGGCTGCTCTGTGTGGGAGATAATTTTATAGGGGGCTGCTCTATGGGAGATAATTAATTATAGGGGGGCTGCTCTGTGTGGGAGATAATTAATTATAGGGGGCTGCTCTATGGGAGATAATTAATTATAGGGGGCTGCTCTATGGGAGATAATTAATTATAGGGGGGGCTGCTCTGTGTGGGGAGATAATTAATTCGAAGTGAAACATAGTGAAAGGAAACATTGTCTTGAATCACACAGCTATACAAGCTCCAAAAATATAACACCTCTTTAATTTACCATTGATTACAAAAAAATGTGGTTTTATTAATTTAATTAATTTTTTTGTAGATCAATCTGGTCAAAACAAAACCAAAGTCGGCATTCATTCATCTTCAGCAAGACTGACCTGTGAGAGTGACGTCTCTCTCACACTGTCACACACGGTTCACGGAGGAGGCTGAGGTGAGGTCGGGACTCGGGAGTCGACTAGACGACGGGCGCAGTCGGTCCGTGCAAAGAGGACAACGGTGACGTGTTCGTAGGACAGAGGAGCGATTGGCAGGCTGCCTCCTGAGCCACGTTGGGATGGTGATTGGTGAGTATAATATTTAATTATCAGTATCCCTCTCACCGCCACGTTTATATTGTGCGTCTTTTGCAGGAAGCCAGGTGATGGAATCAATGGATCTAGTCATTGATTCATTCATCGTCACCAGAAGATGAGAATGGCTGCGCGGACTGGAGGGTGGGGGTGGGCCAGGGGCTTAAAAGTAATTCTGCAATATGTAACTAGTATGACTATGATGAACTTACTACTAGTATGATTAATTTATAAATTATATGTTATTATATACTGCAACAAGAGAAATAAATTATATGGGGGCCTGCTCTGTGTGGGAAATAATAAATATATGGGGGCCTGCTCTGTGTGGGAAATAATAAATTATATGGGGGCCTGCTCTGTGTGGGAATAATAAATTATATGGGGGCCTGCTCTGTGTGGGAATAATAAATTATATGGGGCTGCTGGCTGCTCTGTGAGACTTGGGAGATAAATGATATCATATGTGAATGCGAAGAATGTTGAAAGGAACATGCACAGATATACAAGCTCCAACTTAGAATATACCCCTTTATTTTCCCATTAATTAAGCCAACTTTTTTTTAAAATACAAATTTTTTATTTCTTTTTGTAGAAAAATCAATGATTAAATTCAAAATGTCATCTGTGAAAAATCATTTTGAAGTAAAGGAAGATTCCTTAACTTGCAAAGTATGCATAAAAGCATTCTCATTGCAAGCTACTGGCACAACATCCCATCTTTGGTCTCACCTAGAAAGAAAGCATCAGTCCGTGTATCAACAGGCCAAGACCGATGATACAAAGAAGAAAACATTGGTGTCGGCAGTGGCACAACGTCATTCACTGCCAATGACAGAAGGCCGTGCTATGAAAAAGCAGACTTGCATTTCAGCGTACAGTTTGACACTTGACGCGTCTACTAAAAAAAAGTATGATGCAGCAGTTTTGAAGTTTATTGTAGCAGATGGCCGGCCATTTGAGAGTGCAGCAGGAAGTGGATTTAAGAATTTGTGTTCAGTGTTAACTAGTGGCCGCTATCAAGCGCTCCACCCAACCACACTGTCACGTAAACTTGATGACATGGCAAATAACTTGCACCAGAAGTTAGTGCAGTTCCTCAGGTCTGAAATTAATGACTGCCGACCATCCATCACGTTTGATCACTGGAAGACTGACAATAAGTCAAATTATTTGGTGCTTACAATACATTACATATCCGAGTCATCGTGGGTAATGCAATCCCGTTGCTTATCTGTGGTCAACCTAGAGAATTTGGAAGCTGACCATACAGCGAGGAAAACTGCTGAAATAATTTCCAACGAGTTTGCTAAGCATGGATTTGGTGAAGAGAAAATCCTATTTGCCACAACAGACACAACAAACACAATGCCTTGTACTGCTGAAATCCTGGACATACAGTGGCATGGCTGTGCTGCTCACATTTTGCAGCTCACTATAAATGCAGCATTGGACGTTCAAAGAACAGTAAAAAATCTTATAGGATGTTTGCATTACATTGCTGGTTTTTTCACTCTCAACTGTGGGACAAGCTGTATTGACAAAATATCAAGTTGATAAGGGCTTACCCGAATCCAAACCACCACTTGATGTTACAACGCGTTTCAATAGTACATATCTGCTGATGGATTGGGTTTCTAGAAATTACGAGTCAATTTCTTTGGCCCTCGTCGATTGTGCAATGAACAAAAAGTGCGCACGAAGCCCTCCGCAACCACTTTCAACGCAGTTGCAAGATACGCTGAAGAATGTTCTCCCATTACTCAAACCAACAGCAGAGGCTACAACAATTTTGAGTGCTGACACACATGTAAGCGTTAGTTTGATTATACCATGTATTTCGGTTCTAAAAGAAGAGCTTGCCAGTGCCACTCTTGCTACGCCTGGCATTCAATGCTTTCGTAATGAGCTTTTACGTCAACTGAATACGCGATTTGATTTGTCCAAAGACTACCTATTAGCAACCACTTTCATTGACCCCAGATTCAAAACTGTGTTATTCCCTGAACATCAAGTGACACAAGCAAAAGTTTACATAGAGAATATTGCACTGTCGACGTCTTCACCATCTTGGCCTACTACGAGCAATAGCTCCTCCGGTGCACCTGAATCCAATGCCCAGACGAGTGCCACCGATAGCGCCGTACAGTTTGAGTCAACTGTTGTCGACAAGTCCAGTCATAAAGGAAGCCTGCTCGATTCCGTGTTTAAAAAAGTAGACAATGCAAAGAAAGAAGAAGCCACCAGCACCTGGTCAACGGCTCAACAACTTGAAAGTGAAGTCAGTGCATATTTGAAGCAGCCCATAAGTGAACGTGATAGTGATCCGTTGCAGTATTGGAAGGAAAATAAAAGTATCCTACCACTGTTGTCTAGTGTGGCGCGCAACTTACTTGCTATACAAGCAACGAAACTGTTCATCAGAAAGGGTTAATTCAGTTGGCGGACAAATAATAACAGATCTTCGCTACAACCTCTCGAGAACTATTGCAGAAACTCTGATTTGGGCTTGGAATAACAAATATTTACTACTATTTTGACAAATATTGACATTATAGTAAAGCAGGGACGTGCCATCAGGGTAGGCAGGTGAGGCAGAGCCTCTCACACGGTCACCTGCCATTAAGCCAGCGTTAAAATAATAAAAGAAACTCAGCTCCTGCTCCACGCTCCCCCACTGTCGGCTTTGTCCTCTGTCAGTCTGCCTTTTCCTCTGTGCGAATTCTTTTACAGCCTACGCAATTTGCGTAGCGGTTGTATGCTTCCCCGCTATGCAAATCGCGTAGGCTGCTGCTGCCTGCTGCTCAGGAGGTCTGCAGCCACGCGTCTGTTCGAATAGGAACACACGCGCGCTGCCTACTTCCTGAGCACTGCTCAAATGTTAGTAAAGCAGGGACATGCCTTCAGGGTAGGCAGGTGAGGCAGAGCCTCACTCACGGTCACCTGCCATTAAGCCAGCGTTAAAATAACAAAAGAAACTCAGCTCCTGCTCCACGCTCCCCCACTGTCGGCTTTGTCCTCTGTCAGTCTGCCTTTTCCTCTGTACGCATTCTTTTACAGCCTACGCAATTTGCGTAGCGGTTGTATGCTTCCCCGCTATGCAAATCGCGTAGGCTGCTGCTGCCTGCTGCTCAGGAGGTCTGCAGCCACGCGTCTGTTCGAATAGGAACACACGCGCGCTGCCTACTTCCTGAGCACTGCTGGAAAGGTCGTCAGAGCCTCAGAGGCCCTGACAGAGCAATGGAATAGCTTGGACCAATGGGAAAGCACCATTGGTCCAAGCCATTCAAAAAAAACACCTGCATTGAAGGCTGGCATCTGATTGACAGGAAAGGGCCCAGGCAGCTCCCCCTGCTTCCTCTAGTGGCAGATACAGACTTACAGAGTATGACAGGGGCACAGAAAAACGTTTTTTCTCATTTTATTTTATTTTACAACTAAACACAAACCGCAGAAAGTTAGTTAATATATCTGTGTATATCTGGCTCTGACCAGCCTCACCCCATTGACCTCACCGCACGTCCCTCAAGTAAAGTAAAGTTAAAAAGTAACTTATTGAGGAAGGTTAATAAAGGCTATACAGCCCTACCTAGCCCTAATGTAACTTTGTAATTTAGTATGGTTATTTAAATCATTTCAATAAAGTTTGCAAAGTTGCAATAATTTAAGCTTGCAATTGAAGTTTTTATTTTACGTACTTTGATTTTTATGATGTGAAATACTTTGCTATAAGATACTAATGAAACAAATCTGTTAGATTGCAGCTGTACCGTCAGCTGAACCTGTATGCACAAACAAAGCATACCTATCCAGGCTGTATCGTACACAAAATGCTCGAAAGCGGCATTTTTCGATTCGATATTCAATTCGAATTCGAAACAAACAGCCGATTTGATTCGAGATTCGATTCGAGCGAAAATTTATGATTCGCAGGTTCCTACTTTATTATTAGTATTATTATTCATAGGACCTTAGATGTTAATTCCAGACATTTTTGTCCAGTATTCTTATTTTTTGCAAACAGTCAGGGTTATTCAAAGAACTCCGAAATGCTAGCGAAAGGTAACCGAACGCTGAAATTCAGCGTACGGTTACCTTTCCTGGCCATTCGGCTATCCAGAGATCAGACAATTTGCCAAATCCTGGTGAATTGCCTGCACATACGGTGCCTGTTCGGTGCCTGTTCGAGGGCAGTGAAATCCCAATAGAGAAGCAATGCTTCGGCTTTTCAGAGAACACAAACCAGCAGTGAAAAGTTGCTGAATTGCCCTGCCATTCGGTCGTTTCATTCGGCAGGTTTATTCAGGCGAATCCCATAGGCTTCAATGTTAAAAATATTCCCGTTTGAATTCAATATCTAATAAACCGTTCATTATAAAATTCTTCAGTAAAGAGTCTCTTTATTTTTAGATTTTTTAGGATCTTTTAGGAATTTTTGGGGATTTTCGGGGGGGGTTTTTAAATCGTTTTTTCTTTTTTCTGTAACAGTCCTTTTTATTATCATTCATTGCACCTCATATGTAAATTTCAGATATTTTTGCTCAGTAGTTTCTTTGCAAACAGCGTTTCACTTTTCAAACATTCAAGCGTACTGTTTTTTTTTCTTCACCTCCTTCGTCTGCAGTGTTTGGTTTTTCCGGAGGCTGCTCTGCCCTCTGATCGGCTCCTGCTAGGATTTCTCCGGCGTCTTCAGAGGGATTAATCCAGATGTTTTTGCGGGTTTCGGTGTGCATTCGCCTGGGTTTTGCGATCAGTGTTCGGCAGGTTTTCGCCGGCTTTTCCTTCATGGAAGCCTATCAGATGCATCATGTTCCTCAATGAAAACTCAGACATTCCACAAAGAGAGAGAAACCTAAAACATTTTACTGAACTACTATAAATCCCCAAATGATATTCAATTTGGATGCTTTAAGATCTGTCAGAACATTTGATATAAAGTTTTATATCATTTTACACTGCAAGACGGATCATACAGACACTTTTGGATTTACTTCAAGGAGACGACTATTTATCAAATGTTAAATATTAAACAGTCAGTTCTTCAGACAAAGGGAAATCCAAGTTTTTTTACAAAAGCCCAAATAAAGATTCCCCTTATCAGATGTCAAAACACAAAAGGAATCTACACAGTAAACATCAGAGAACTAATGCTACTCAAGCTATTACCTTGGAAAACCAGAAACTAGAATGGATTAATTCAAGGGTGGAATATGTTAACAATAGGCAATGAATTAACACCAAAAACTCATTCCACATCAAAGGGAACGTCAGCTTGAATGCTTTTGGTCAATACCCAGATACAGTACAGGTGAAACTCGAAAAATTAGAATATGGTGCAAAAGTTCATTTATTTCAGTAATGCAACTTAACCCTTTCGCTGCTGAGGCTTTTCCCGCCCCTGTGCTGAGGTCATTTTTTACCTGTTTTGCGCATCATGTTTAAACCTGTTTTGAAGGCTTATTTTAGTATATGACATCGACATATTATATATCGTTCTTTCCGTCAGACTCGGTAGATTCATAATATGTCATTATTATATGTATACGTTATGTCATGTTTGTATATTATAACAAAAAATGCAATAAAATATGTATTTTCAATAATTTACAGCGTGTAAAGTGTTTTTTTCCACATTTTAACATGCGAGCAATTGCGGTTATATTTTGTATGGGGTGCGCTTGTTAAAAAAATTAGAGATGGGGTCTCGTTACATTTTTTTTTGGGGAAAATGACACCATTTTTAACAAACGCACCGCATACAAAAATCGTTAATGCAGCATCATTGTTCACATTATAATTGAAATGGGAACAATATTGCTGCATTAACAAACCAAAAAAAATAAAAAAAAAGTGTTTTTTTTTTTTTTTTTAATTTTTTTTTTTATTTTTTTTATTTTTCTTTTTCTTTTTTTTTTTTTTTTACAATTTTTTTACTTTCATGTTTGGTATCGTTGGAACGGCCATGCTCTGGCCGATCCAACGATATCAAAATTTAACCCCTAACTGCCACGGATCGGGAGATAGGGAGTTCATTGGAACTCCCTATCTCCACAGTTCGTGGCAGTTAGGGGTTAATGCTAGGACTGGCGTCATCGTGCTGCGCACGATGACGCCAGTCCTCTGGGGGAGTTCCCGGAAGCTTGGCCGACATCCAAGATGTCGGCCAGCTCCCGGGAAGGATCGCAAATCGGCGCTTTTCAGCGCCGATTTGCGATCCAGCTCCCCAGGGGTTAATGCCAGGCATCATTTGGAAGGGCAGGCTGTGCCCTTCCAAATGATGCCTGGGTTAAGCCCCTGTGAGCCGCCGATCGGGAGGGAGAGAGGTCCGAAGGACCTCCCCCCCTCCCTTTCAGGCGCCTCCTCCGCACATGCGGGGGGGCGCCTGAATTAGGTGTCATCGCGGGGGTGCGATGACACCTAATAATGGCGGCCACTGCTCCGGATGCCGGGCTGACATCCAGGATGTCAGCCCGCACCGGAGGGGCCAGCGATCGGCCGGAACCCGGCCGAACGCTGACCCCAATGCGAGGACGCGCTCAGCGCGTCCTCCGCATACCAGCGGGAATGCTGAGGACGCGCTGAGTGCGTCCTTAGCATTCAAGTGGTTAAGGCTAGGGTCAAACGAAAGCATTTTTACACGCGAACGTAAAAAAGTGCGTCCGAACGAAGTGACGTATTTTTTCACGGAATGCGCGAAAACGGTCAGACGATGCGCATTTTTCGTGCGTGATTTCTTTCGGATCGTCAATAAAACTCTTTTTGCGTCTGGACGTTATGTAGGCTGGACATTAGCAGGGTCTGACATCTCCTAATCACGCACACACACCGCTATGCCGCAGCTGCGCACACAGTACGTCCGTACTAGCGGTTCGGCGTTCTCGAAAAAATGTGTTCGTTTTCCACTTGCGTTGCGCGGCCGGACTTTCGTGCGACCGTACTTCGTATATTGGCCGTCATTGCCCGTCATCTGCTGCTAGTGCGGCCGTGATTAAGTGCGCCAGAACGCACGTTAAAAGTGCGCTGGTCTGACCCCAGCCTAAAAGGTGAAACTAATATATGAGACTCTTTACATGCAAAGCAAGATAGTTCAAGCCGTGGTTTGTAATAATTGTGATGATTATGGTCACAGCTCATGAAAACCCCAAATCCACAATCTCAGAAAATTAGAATATTACCTGCAATCAATAAAACAAGGATTGTACATAGAACAAAATGGGACCTCTGAAAAGTGATATGTATTCTGCAAGAATAACACAGGAATGGCCACGGTCCAGTGATGATAGAGATAGCTGCTTTGTCACCAGACACAGTGATCATACAGGAAACAGAACTCGAGTGAGAATAAAAGACCAGGACACAAATTCTGTCTTGGGTGTTTCTTATTACTCTGGGGCAAAATTACAAACATTCAGTAGTTTTGTCAAAATAGGAGTGTCACAAATTCATGGATTACAAGCCAATAAAGAATCAATACGTCAGTAATATAGGAAACATGTTTTTTCTACTTTGGGCAGTACCTAGACTTACACAAACATTTCCTGTCCTTGCCTAGTAGGCACAACTAAATTGACGTCACAGCTATATCCTGTTCTTGGAATAAGAATGTTCTATAGGATATATGAACAATAACCATGTGTATCCCTCCCTTCCTCTCGGCCAGCCAGCCTCTTTAGTTTCAAGAGGAAGTGGAGTTGAATAGAAAATTTGCACTCCTTAATAAAAAACAGGAAGCCAAGAGAAAGACCAGACTCAGCATTACCTCATGAACACATTATGTATTTGCTGAGCAGTCAATAAGGCCCTATATATTTATATAGCTATCAAATATTACTAGAATATAGAAATATGTATACAGTGAATTAGCTACCATATTTCAAAATTCCTTTCAAACCGTCTTTTGATCACGAATCATGTGATCATTAATTAAAAAAGAAAACTAGACTAAACTAAACTAGTGAACCTATTACAAGTGGGGTTACATTGTCATCATATTATACGTATAAATCATTCCAATACGTAGAAATAAAAAAAGAAAAAGAGAGGTTAGTAATTACTCATAAGAGTGGAACGTTGAAGAGGAATCAAAGTAGGTGGGGGTGGAAGTATAGGATAGGCTGGCATCATAGGTGAGTTAGAAACGTAACATTTCTCAAGGCACAGCATCAACAATTTGTAAAAAATGTCAATAACAAGAATAATCATAACGAGATACATTAAACCATGTAAAATAGTTGAACCTAGGCTACCAAAAATAGAACTAAAGCCAAAGGTCCAATCAAATCCATCTAAGGGACTTGATACTTTCCTGAGTTGGGTTTGAATTTCCTCAATATCATGTATATCTTGAGAAACTTCACCTGAAATGTCATCAATGTGAAAACAACAATGGGTCAAATTAAGAAGACCACATGCACCACCCTCCTTCATTAACAAATAATCAAGGGCCATACGATTCTGAATTACTGCATCTCTAATCTGACGTTGCTCAGCAGAAAGAACTGCTAGCGCATGTGTAGTGTGATTAAACAAGTCATCAACTAAGTCTACAAAAAGGTTCATTTTAGAATACAAACGAGCAACACCATATGCGGGTAGCAAGATTCCACCAAATCGCTCTGCCTCAGAGGTTTTGACAGATATGGAGGAGCGATGAGAGCGATGTACAGTGTTATGTAGGTCAATACGCATACCAGACGGAACATACGGGTGAATAGTATGAGATGGACCAATAAGACCCAAAACACATTCACCAACATAAGTTCTAGGTATTACCAAATATGCCCATTTACCACATAACCAGTAAAAAGGGGGTTAAGGGGCAAGGTAGCATAAGCATCAATATAATATGTTGCAACCATTATCATACTAGAGTATGTGCCATCTTCCACTTGCAAGGTCCAATCTTTTGGACTGTTGGAATCATGTAAGTTAAGTTTCCCAAAAGATGCTACATTCCACACAGTATTTTTATACAAAACATGGGTAGCATTAATTTGGGATGCGTTAATACATCCAAACATGAAATCAGCAGAGTTGGCGTTGCCAACACTTACAGGGAAAGTTTTTCCATCCATTGCCATAAACTTACACATCTATCTGGTATACCTGGGTTTGGTTAGAACAAAGGAGGGAGGACACTAACTTAGAATGCCAAGGGGCGCTTAACCAGGAAGAAGAACTATTACCATAAAGAAAGGAAACATGAAAAGTGGCTTGTAGATTCATCTCAGAATTATTAGGGACATACATATGATCCATTATAAACTGGCAAGGAGGTTCCTTTCTGTTAGGTTCTGGTGAAGGCATTCTACCAGTAATGTTAAATCTCATTCGTATCACTGCAGTACCACGATGTTCCTGTAAGAGGGGAGCACGTATAAAAGTGGCACCTGGATTGTTAGTAGTTTTAGAGAAAGTAGGCAGTGTAAACAAATCATCATCAAAAAGACTAAGATTCAAAGCAACTCCTTCATACGGTATACCATATTTAGAACTAGTCGGTTTGGCCATACATATCCAGCAGGACTTGTTGAAACCTGAAAGTTCATATATAGTCTGAGCAGCCAATGCATAGTTATTAGGTCGATGCAAGTCTCTTTTCAAACGCATATTAAGAACTGGGGGACGAGCAAAGGAGATATTGTGGGGACCTACAATATCTTTCCAAAAACATCTGTGATAGTAGCAGGAACTACCAGTAAGTATGATGAAATAAATCATAATGATTAAAAGCGAACCAACAAAAATAAAACAGTTCTTGGAAAAAGAGCAAAACATCTCTGTAGTAGTTCTAGCAATAGACACTGCAAGTGTAAAATCAGAGTTAATACAATATGTATTACTTTGTGAAAAAGGAAAGTTCATCAAAAAATAAACAGTTCGTGTAAATGAGGAAAAAAAGTACTACTCTTCAAGTTGAATAAGACAGTTAAAAAGGCATAAAAAATAAATTGGGGGGGAAAACGATTCTTCAGCTGGGAAACCAGCCAACAGGTTAGCAGGGGCTTACAACTGCTGTGGCCAACACTCCAGATTCATCAGCGGGATACGTCACAGGAGGAGGTCATCTAGAAGCAGGGGTCAGCGATTCCACGTCTGGGGTTGAGGTCACAGGTGGATCAGGAATGAAGTCATCAGGGATAAATGGTGCTTTCTTTATCCTTGATGCATGGATCCAGGAAGGTAATTCATCAGTCAGCACGGCGGTTCTGGTCACAGCAAGGATGGTAGTCGGCTCTCCATATGGTGGATCAATGGTTTTGTGACGATGCAGGGCCTTCACGAGCACTCGTTCTCCTGGAACAAAACGGTGAGTAGGATCTGTGGAGAGAGGCGGAAAAGAGCAGGAGACCGTTCTATGGAAATCATGCAATGTTATAAGCAATTGAGTAACATATGCTTCTCTAAATTCATCCAGATCACCTGGTAACATTACCAGGGGACCTTGCTTAGGAATCCATGGGGTAGGAAAGGGTCTTCCCATGAGAACTTCAAAGGGGGAGAGGCCAGTGACAGAATGGGTGGTCATTCTTATTTCTGCAAGAATGGCTGGAAGGTAATCCGGCCAGTTCTTGAAGGTACCCTCAGTAGCTTTTCTAAGTTTTTGATATTTCTATTTTGCCGTTCCCCGATTCCGGAACTTTCCGCATGGTATGGGCAATGAAACTTCCATTGAATGGCCATTAATTTTACCAATTCCTGTGTGATCTTGGAGGTAAAGGCAGGACCCTTATCTGAATCAATAGATATGGGGCATCCATATCTGGGTATTAATTCTTTACAAAGAATTTTGGCAACAGTTCTGGCATTTTCTCTTGCAGTAGGGAAGGCTTCAGGCCATCTAGAAAACTTGTCAACTATTACCAGAAGGTATTTCAGGTTACCTTTTGCAGTGGGCATGTGTGTAAAATCAATTTGGAGTTCCTGGAATGGACCATTAGCTGGCGGTAGGTGTTGAGTTTTAATTTTTGGGCCCTGTGTATTATTTCTGGCACATATAAGGCAACGAGAAAGTTGGGAATTAATCATAGCCTTAAGATTACAAACAGAAAAATGATTAGCCATTTCATTGTATGTGAGTTTGGGAGATCTGTGGCCAGGACCGTGAAAAGAAAAAATAAAGATTGGCGCTGCTGCAGCAGGTAGGCCCACTCTCCCTCCTTTCTCATAAATTCTAACATCAGGCGGAATTTCTTGAGACTTCACAAGGCCTTCTGAGGCCCAATGATAAACATCAGCTTCAGTAGCACCTGCCTGGAGTTCTTTAAGCATCCATTTCTGGGGCAGCAGAAAAGGAGAAAGGTAGCAGGTGACAATTGGAGGGTGAGGAACAAGAGAAATGGTAGGAGATGAAAGAGCAGCAGCTTTAGACTTAGCGTCAGCAAAGTGATTGCCACGAGAAACAAAAGAGTCAGCAGGATCATGACCTTTGCATTTGACAACAGCAAGACGAGAAGGCAATAGAATAGCAGACAGGAGATCAGAAATCAGATCAGAATGAGAAATAGGATGTCCATCAGCCGTAGTAAAACCAAGGCGATGCCATAGTGCACCAAAATCATGCACAACACCAAATGCATAACGAGAGTCAGTATAAATGAATCAGAAGGACGAGAACAGGAGCCATCAACAAAGATATGACGAATATCAGGACCTTCTAGAGGAGTGTCAGAAAGATCAGATCTAGGAGAGGTCGTTAGTTGAATGAGCGGAAGACAATCATGTAATTCACGAGGCTCCTCATGGTCTTCGCGTAGACGCAGGAGAGCGTTAAGAACAACAGAAGGACCAGAAGTGACAGAAGAGTATTTGACAGACAAATTAGAGGTAGAATTTAGTACAGTTTCATAACCAGACAAAGGTGGGGAAGAAATGTGCTGTGTAGAAAGGTTACGAAGTACATGCAAGACATTGTGTTGTATATGGAGAATCGGGTCAGTACCTAGGGTTAAGGACTGAACTGTTTCCACAGCCATGGCACAGGCAGCCAAGGAGCGGAGACAATTTGGCATTCCCTGAACAACAGGTGGCATGACTTTTGACAAAAATGCAGTTGGACGCAGCGCCCCCCGTGGACCTGTGCAAGAACAGCCACCATTGTGCGCCCATCCTCCCTACAGTAGAGGTGGAAAGGCAGTTTATAGTTTGGTAGCCCCAGTGCTGGTGCAGTAGCCAACAGTTCCTTTAATGTATCAAAGGCAGACAACATGTCCGGAGACCAAACAATTTGGTCTGGAGCTGTGCACGCAGCAGACGCACGAAGAACAGAGTCATAATAGGAACAGTCTGATATCCAGTGACGACAAAAATTCACCATCCCTAGAAAGGACAACATGTCTGTTTTGGAGGCAGGACGCTTGAGCTGGAGCAGGCTCTGAATGTTCTGAACCGTCCCGGTGAGAGGACACGAGATCCCTGAGTGAGAACGAAACCCAAATATTCAACAGAGGTGGAGCAAAATTGCATCTTTTTTTCTGGACACCTTGTGGCCTTCTGAGTGTAGATGGTTGAGGAGAGCAACAGAGTCAGTGTGACATGCAGCTTGGCTGGGGCTACAAAGGAGAAGGTCATCCACATACTGTAGTAAGGTGGAGCCTTCCGGCAGACTGTAACTCAACAGAGTCTCACGCAGTGCACGTGCAAAGGTAGCTGGGCTATCAATAAATCCCATAGGTAATACTGACCAACAAAACTGACTACCTTCAAATGTAAAGGCCAAAATGTGTTGTGTATCTGGATGTACTGGGACAGAAAAAAAGGCATTTTTTAGGCCTATGACTGTAAAATGTGTGGAGTCTGGGGGTATGGAGGTGAGAAGGGTTGGGAGGTCAGGTACAATTGGAGAAATAGGAATTATGATTTCATTGAGAGATCTGAAATCCTGAGTAAAGCGATATCCATCTCCTTTAGGGACAGGATTTACAGGAGTGTTGTACGAACTTACAATGGGACGCAGAATGCCAGTAGCAAGAAAGCGGTGAATGAATTCCCGTAATCCTTCAACTTTAGCAGGTGACAGATTATATTGCTTGTGATAGACAGGAGTAGCAGATTCTTTTAATTTTGCCGAATATGGGGTGCATGAGATTGAACCCACATCATATTCGTCAATTGCCCATACATCCGGATGTACACACAATTCGAGATCAGGTGCTGAAAGGAAAGCACAGTGAAGAGGAGAGAAGGAATGGGAGGAAGAGCGAGGGGGAGAGCAGTGAGGGGCGGCTGTTGGGGGATGAAATGTGCTGGGAGCAGCTTCAATAGAAAAGAATGGTGAATCCACATGTAAAGATCCAGATGGCATGCAGATAATAGACACAGCAAGCAAAGAAAGCAAATCTCTGCCTAACAAATTAACAGGACAGGTAGGGAAAACATGAAAAGAATGAAACACAGAGGCAGGAGAAGAATTTGAAGAAATAGCAATGGGTGGGGTGACAAACGTTTCTGTTAGGACTCCATTAATCCCCAAAGATGGTATCTCAGCAGGTTTAATTGACCACAAACACCACTCTATTGTAAGCGTCGAATTTGTAGCACCCATATCCACAAGGAATGGGGTTTTATGATCCTCCAAATTAAGGATCACTAGGGGCAAATGGTCAACTGTTTCTGAAACCTGAACACATGAGATGGAGCATGCCTCTGGGCCACATCATGCATTTGATTGGTTTTGCCAATCAATCTTATGATGAGGCATTGTTAGGAGAGGTAACAGCATTGCTTGTTGGAGATTGTGGCTGGGGGTTCATAGCAGTATTGCCAATGTTCCTGGGATTATGAGGGCATTCATTACGCCAGTGATTTAGATCACCACAAATGAAACAAGTACCTGGGGTACGTGTGGGGTGTTGAGGACGATAATAAGTCCGTTTAGGGCGAGGACCATTATTACCTGGGGGACCTGAAGGACTGTTAAAAACAGCTAACATATATTTAGAATGCTGCAGGTCAAAGCAACCTGCAGAATCTTTAACAAGGAGCCTATTATTAAGATCAATAGGTACCACCGTTGGCAAGTTATCAATAACCTGTTTAGCAATTCTCTGGGTATCATCTCTGAGATTACCCATGAGAGTTTGAGTGTAGAGGAGACCTATATCTCCATCTAATGTCATGCCAGCATCCTCCTTCCAGTTCTTATGGAACCGGTGGACGAATTCGGTGACAGATTCTTTGGCATTTTGTTTGCATGCAATGGCTGCGACCATAGAACGTCAAGCTCCATAATTACGAGTCCATTCATCACAAACTTCTGTCCACATATCATCAATCTGGACCGATGTTTGTAAAGGCAAATTTTGGGGTGTAATCGGGGCACCCATTAGAGGAGCATGGGGGGGTTGAAGTGAGAGAACACGAGTCCAATCAAAACCAGTGTCATCAGCATATCCCATGACACCGTTAATGATCAACTTGTAATCTTCCTGAGTTAATTGCAATCCTCGTGTCGCCCGTTTAAGATATTGTGTTGTCGCGGTTGGGAAAATTCGGGGACTAGGAGAACCCTTAATTATAGAATTTAAGGTTCCTATATCAGGGGAAATAATAACGACATTATTTCCTGCAATTAAATAGGGCATCTGATATCTAGCAGGGGGGTTGATAGTTTTGCCAGATTGGGTCCTAGTTATTACGGTCTGAAGTTGGGGTTCAAATTTGTCAATAAAAGATTGCATTTGGGGAGAGTATCCTACACGGTTGGGTTTGGAAGTGGATACAAATGAAGATGTGCTGAATTTAGACATAGGGGTTTTATTTTGCCAATCATATGTGCTAGTTTCATCTTGTTCTGTGTCAGATTCTTTTTCAACATGGGGTATTCCTACGATAGCACCTAAAACACCTATATTTTGTGTTAGGGCTTCGGGGGAAGGCAGAGGATTAGTAGTGGTTTCAATAGTTGTAATCACAGCTGTCAAAGTCTTAGGGTCAAGACTGGGATAAAGGGAAGAGGGTTTGGGAGTAGGTTGTGAAAGGGCAGGAGGAGAGGAATTGTAAGGTGGGGGATTATCTATGGACCATGATACATCTTTAGGAGTTTTAGAAATGGGGTTATATGAAGAGGACAAGTGAATCCACACTTTACCACATTCCTTCATATATTTTCTATCCCAATTTGAGTCAGGTTGGAAATATGGGAAAGCTTTCTGGTCGCCAAGACATAAGGGTAAGAGGGAAAGGGTCACAAAAATGCGCAGTTTCCTCTATTCTCATTGAGCCAAATCACAAAACAGCAATCTCCATTCTATTTAAAATCTTTTTAACTACACTATCAGGGAGAACACGCACAAATAGGAAATAACAAGTAGTCAGTTAAATAGGGACCCAATTCTCGGGGCGGGAAACTTAAAGGTATTAATCTTTTAAAATATAATACTCTTTACAACACAATTCAAATGTGAGTCACTAACAGCGGGGACATCCAACAATTGATCAAGGAAACAAAGAGGAAAGGATCACTATTCTTTACCCAGACGATTGTAAAAAATCCTATTTTTCATTCACCATCACTTAAACAATCAAATCATTCAAAAGAAACTCTTGCACTATCAAATCAAATAATGCGAGTTCGAAAATTTGAACAAGCAAGTTACCTATGATGAATATTAGGTTCAATAAATATTAATAAAATAAATATGTAACCTATACTCACCAAGACAAGTTGATTAGTTCAAATCCGCACTTCTGATACCAAATTGATATGTATTCTGCAAGAATATCACAGGAATGGCCACGGTCCAGTGATCGTAGAGATTCAGAATTCCTTTCAAAAGTATAAGCTGTATATGTACTCAGTACTTGGTTTGGGCCCCTTTTGCAGCAATTACTGCCTCAATGCGTCAATGTGGCATGGAAGCTATCAGCCTGCGGCACTGCTGAGGTGTTATGGAAGACCAGGATGCTTCAATAGCGGCCTTCAGCTCTTCTGCATTGTTCGGGCTCATGTCTCTCCTCTTTCTCTTGGCAATGCCCCATAGATTCTCTATGGGGTTCAGGTCAGGCTGTCACGTCTCGGCCTTGCCCCCTGGTGGTGAAGGGTATTCATGTTTGTTTTTCCCCTATGGTGTGTCTGGCTGTGCTGTTTAGGGCTGATCTGGGGTTCTGTTGTGATCTCCTGGTCTGGGGTCACATGGCCCAATCACACAGACCCACTCCCTATATATTCCCAGCAGCACAGAGCCTCATTGACTGTTTGTAGAGTTTGATGGTGGTTCTGTCTGGTTCGTGTTTCCTGAGTTGCTGCAAAGCATTCCTGTTCAAGTGTTTTCTGGTTCTGACCTCGGCTTTATTTTTGACTATCCCTTCTACTCCCCCCTGGTACCGTATATTTCTGATCTGTTGCCAACCTCTGCCTGATTGACGATTCTTGTATGTTTCATGTTTTATGTACCTTGTCTGTCTTAGTTTAGTATTATATTCAGAGGCCGCTTATAAGGACCTCTTTTAGTATAGTCTGTCTGTTTTGTTTACTGTCCTGCAGCCTGCTCCCTTCACGGATTGTCAAGTGTATCTTTGTGTTTCTGAGTGTCCTAAGTTGTCTGTCGGTCTTGAAGCCTTCGGAGCTTAGTGACAATTCTGTTCTGTTTTTGGTGCTCCTTGGTTTTGGAGAAATCCGTCTGTCCTTGTGTCCAGTCAGTTACTCACCTGCCTTAAGGACTTCATCTCATGTTCCAAGCCACCACGATGGCCCAAGCAGGGGCTAACCGTTACACAGGCGAGTTTGCTGGCCAATCAAGCACAGTAATCCTACGGTCATTGAACCAGGTTTTGATGCTTTTAGCAGTGTGGGCAGGTGCCAAGTCCTGCTGGAAAATGAAGTCAGCATCCCCATAAAGCTCGTCTGAGGAAGGAAGCATGAAGTGCTCCAAAATCTCCTGGTAGATGGCTGCGTTGACCCTGGACTTAATGAAGCACAGTGGACCAACACCAGCAGATGACATGGCTCCCCAAAACAACACAGACTGTGGAAACCTCACACTGGACTTCAAGCATCTTGCAGTGTGTGCTTCTCCTTTCCTCCTCCATACTCTGGGTCCTTGGTTTCCAAATGAGATGCAAAAGTTGCTCTCATCAGAAAAGAGGACTTTGGACCACTGAGCAAAAGACCAGGTCTGTTTTTCTTTAGCCCAGGTAAGACACTTCTGACGTTGTTTGTTATTCAGGAGCGGCTTGACAAGAGGAATACGACATTTGAAGCCCATGTCCAGGATCTGTCTGTGTGTGGTGGCTCTTGATGCACTGACTCCAGCCTCAGTCCACTCCTTGTGAAAGTCCCCAACACTTTTGAATGGCCTTTTCCTGACAATCCTCTCCAGGCTGCTTTCATCCCTGCCGCTTCTGCACCTTTTTCTTCCACACTTTCTCTTCCACATAACTTTCTATTAATGTGCTTTGATACAGAACTTTGGGAACATCCAACTTATTTTGCAATTACCTTTTGAGGCTTTCCCTCCTTATGGAGGGGGTCAATGATGGTTTTCTGCACAACTGTCAGGTCAGCAGTCTTTCCCATGATTGTGATTCCTACTGAAGCAGACTGAGGGACCATTTAAAGGCTCTGGAACCCTTTGCAGGTGTCATGACTTAATTAGATTAGAGTGGGACACTTTGAGCCTAGAATATTGCACCTTTTCACAATGTTCTAATTGTCTGAGATTGTGGATTTTGGGATTTCATGAGCTGTAAACCATAATCATCACAATTATGACAAATCATGGCTTGAACTATCTCATATATTAGTTTCACCTTTTAAGTTGCATTACTGAAATAAATGAACTTTTGCACCATATTCAAATTTTTCGAGTTTCACCTGTATATTCAACAGGGGAAAAAATGCCTGAGTTTTCTTATTTATATAAAGTAATGATGGTTACAAACAAATCAATGTTAATCAAGGTGATGTAAGAAATATTATGACACTATTGATCTAATCAATTTGATCTATTAAATTATATGATACAAAGTGTATTCAAACATTTAACTGTTTATTATACGGATAATCATTTTTTGGATTATCCTCAAAAGGTAGAGCCCACACTACAAGGGATATTCAAAGAGCACTGAAATTTCAGGGAAATTTTGGTGCTCTTTCGTTCTGTGCACTTTGGTGCGATTCTGCTATTCCTGTTATCCATCCTTGCGGTGAATTAATTATTCACTACGGGGTCCCTAAAGTGCACCGAACGTGGAGATGCCGACGACTGCCGAACGCCTCCGAACAGACCACTGCACGCCGCCTCCGACCTCCGATCACATCGTCGAAAACAGCCAATCATCCTGCCGAAGACCACAGAACTAACCGACCAAACGATGCCGAGCTGCAGAAAAAAACTTTTGCACCATATTCAAATTTTTAGAGTTTCACCTGTATATTCAACAGGGGAAAAAATGCCTGAGTTTTCTTATTTATATAAAGTAATGATGGTTACAAGCAAATCAATGTTAATCAAGGTGATGTAAGAAATATTATGACACTATTGATCTAATCAATTTGATCTATTAAATTATATGATACAAAGTGTATTCAAACATTTAACTGTTTATTATACGGATAATCATTTTTTGGATTATCCTCAAAAGGTAGAGCCCACACTACAAGGGATATTCAAAGAGCACTGAAATTTCAGGGAAATTTTGGTGCTCTTTCGTTCTGTGCACTTTGGTGCGATTCTGCTATTCCTGTTATCCATCCTTGCGGTGAATTAATTATTCACTACGGGGTCCCTAAAGTGCACCGAACGTGGAGATGCCGACGACTGCCGAACGCCTCCGAACAGACCACTGCACGCCGCCTCCGACCTCCGATCACATCGTCGAAAACAGCCAATCATCCTGCCGAAGACCACAGAACTAACCGACCAAACGATGCCGAGCTGCAGAAAAAAAACAACAGAACTCTGATATTTTTTAAAGGTGCTTAAAACAATAAAAATGCATGAAAATGTGTGGAAATAATAAAAAAGGTCTGTTACAGAATTTGTTTTAAAAAAATCAGCGTTAAAAAAAATGGGAATCAAACATTTTGCCTTAAAAAAATCCAGAAAAATACCCAAAGCGTTCTTCTGAAGGACCACTGTATCTTAACCATAGGGAATTCCTTGCCTGAGAAGTGGGGTGCGCGATGACGGCAGCAGGCGGGGAGAGGTCCCAGAGGCTTAGCTGACATCAAAGATGTCAGCCACCTCTGGGAGAGGTCCATGATCTGGGGCTGAATGGCGCCGGATCGTGGACTGGCACCTCAGGGGTTAAAGAGAGGTAGTGCTGGAAAGGTCAGTGCTGCTTCTCTTTTACTTATATCTTCTCCTGAACCAAAGGACCCTCCCTCCTTTCAGGAGTTCTTCCGGCTTTGCCGGGGGTGACTGAAACTGACGTCATTGTGCTCTTCAGACCACCACGGGACCCCAGAGGGAGAGGTAAGTATTAGCCAAAAAACCCCCATAGCGTATGACATTTGAGGAACACCCTCCGCATATAGCGGGGAATCCCCATAACATTCCCCACACATGTTCCGTAGCGAAGGGGTTAATTAGCACCAAGCCTACATGGACATTTATGTCACTTGCTCTCTTTGTCCCATCTTGAACAGATGCATTTCCAAATTAAATTTGTTTTTCTCTACTGTGAAAATCCACTGCCTGGCCATCGTTTCGATATGCTTATAAGCTGTACTTTATCTGATCTGATTCTGGGGCAAACAAACAGGAATTGTGTTCATTACAAACAAAATGCATTTGCACATGTCTTCAGAAGGTGCCCTTAAAGTTTTGTCTTATCATCGAGAGAGCCAAAGTTTTGAAATTGTTGAAGAGCTTGGAGGACCATTTTTTTCTTCATAGAAACACAGAGCCCGGGCTGTAATGTACATGTAGTAGCACTTTTTTGCCAGCGGGGGAGCTCTATATACGGTAAAGATGTCATGCCCCCCTTTCCCTCACTATAAGTTTACAGGGTCATCCAGACTAGGGATGAGCTGAACACCCCCCCCGAGCTCGATTCGAGCCCGAACCCGAACTTCCCATTTGTTCGGGACCGAACCCGAACCCGAACCCATGCAAGTCAATGGGGCTGAAAATTCAGTTTTTTAGAGTGCCCTCCAAGAGGGAAAATATGCTACATATTTGCCATAAAAGGTGTATGGGGGTCCGGGTAGTGCCCTGGGGGACAGGAAACAAGGACAAAAAGTTTTAAAAAAAACGTTTTTAAAGGGACAGTGAGTTTTCCATGAAATAAGGGTTAAAAATAAAAATGAAAAATTCCTTCAAATATTGTGTCTAGGAGGTCCCCATAACCTGCCCGTGAAGTGGCGGATTTCTAGGATGTATAGAAATATGTAAAAACCAAAAAATGACATTTCAAATGACGATAAATGCTTTTCCTTTAATCTATCCATAAACAACTACTTGGGGCGGCAGTCTGTATGAAAAGAGGAGACATTTTCGGACACGCAGAAAAAGTTTACAGATTTTTTGGCGGTGAATAGCAGGAGAATGGAAACTTCTAGACCAAATAGCCGATTTGGAAAGTGAGATAAATGGGAGAATTTTTCTGGTTTGGCTATTTTGACCTAGAATTTTCCATTCTCCAGTCATTCTCCTGAGTTTCACCTTTCTCTGAATAACCCTGTCAGGGTTATTCAGAGAGCGGTGAAGAGCAGGAGAATGACTGGAGAATGGAAAATTCTAGGTCAAAATAGCCAAACCAGAAAAATTCTCCCATTTAGGCTAGGGTCAGACTAGCGAATTTTTAACGTGTGTTTAGGCGCACTTAATCACGGCCGCACTAGCAGCAAATGACGGGCAATGACGGCCAATATACGAAGTACGGTCGCACGAAAGTCCAGCTGCGCAACGCAAGTGGAAAATGAACGCATTTTTTTGAGAACGCTGAACCGCTAGTACGGACGTACAGAGTGCGCTGCGTCCACTAGCGGCGCATGTGCGTGATTTGGAGACGTCAGACCCTGCTCATGTCCAGCCAACATAACGTCCAGATACCCAAAGTTTCCTGGTTTGGATCCGTAAAAAATCCCACACAAAAATGCGCATCGTATGACCGTTTTTGCGCAATCCGTGAAAAAATACGGCAATGCGTTCGGACGCAATTTTTGACGGTCGCTGCGAAAAATGCGTTAGTCTGACCCTAGCCTTATCTCACTTTCAAAATCGGCTATTTGGTCCAGATTGTTCTCTTTTCCTGCCATTCTCCTGGTTTTCACCTTTCTCTGAACAACCCTGAGAGAGAGGTGAAAGCCAGGAGAACTGGCAAGAGAAGAGAACAATCTAGACCAAATAGCCGATTTGGAAAGTGAGATAAATGGGAGAATTTTTCTGGTTTGGCTATTTTGACCTCGAATTTTCACTTCTCCAGTTATTCTCCTGATTTTCACTGCTCTCTGAATAACCCTGTGAATGTTTAATCCCAAGGTGAAAAATAACATTGCTTTAGATTTTTTTCAAACACCAGTTAAATGCAGCATATTAGGATGTTTTAGGGAAATTAATTCTCAAATCTCAATCAGAAGCAGACACCACCCCACCCTCAGTACAAATATTGTACAATATATCAAATTGATTACCAGACTAAAAACACCTGGTGTTATGCCCGTTTGTGAACAGAGGTCATTTAGAGTTGATAATCTTTCCATTAGTTTTAATTCAATATCTAATAAACCGTTGCTTATAATATTCTGCAGTAAAGAGTCTCTTTATTTCTAGATTTTTTTGTATTTTTTTAAGCATTTTCTATACTTTTTTCAAAATTTCTTTTTTTTTCGAACCGAACCGAACACGCCCAAAAAGTTCGAAATTCGCGAACTTTCGAACTGCCAAAGTTCGGGTCGAACTCCGAACCGGCGAACCCGAACAGCTCATCCCTAATCCAGACGTGGACCCCTTGCTTGATGTGCCTAGAGGGGTGTCAGCTATTCCCTCCTGACGAGGCCTAACAAGGTTGAAACGATCATCGGGGTTTGCTGCACCTCTCGTACAGGGATGACGTCCTTGGCAATCAGTACTGGTCACTCTTTTTGGGTGAAAGCAGGCTGATTTGCATATGAAGCATTCATCCCTGTAATGGCACAAGCAAGCTAAAACCTTGTGAGATCTGATAGGGCACCCACCGTAGAGCAGGCCACTAGTGCTGTTGCTCATTCTCAGGACCCTCACAAACCCCCCTTTCCCTCAATGAGTGCTGTTGCTCATTTTCAGGACCCTCACAAACCCCCCTTTCCCTCAATGCCCTGTAGGCCCCTCCCAAAGGGCAAGAGCAAGAAGTAGGCATAGCAGTGTATTTATGTGGAATACCAGCAGTTACTTGAAACTGTACATATTTACATTCCATACAAACCAGATGAGGCCCCTGTCTGAGTCAGGCATTAGGTGACTGCCTATTTTGCCTAATTATAAACCCGCCTCTGCTGACAGGTTGTTTGTACCAACCAGCTAAGCTATTGCTGTAGTGCATACAGTACAGACATATATAAGTAAATGAAAGACATATAAGTAGAACAATTGATTTTAAATAAAAGAATGATTTCATAACATGCACCTGGTGGTGTTTTGTCCTTTTTTTTTTTCTTCCGTATCCTTCTGCATTTGATTTTGTTAGTCATCCCTTTGGGTAAAAAATATAATGAAAAAAAAACAGATGCACTTAATTATTTTTCTAAGCATGATTACATTTAATTACACCTGGCTCCTTTATTAAATTGTTTGTACTTTTCTGAATACTAACTAGGACGGTACCTCTTTAATTGGTAAATATCTCGGGACTTAACCTGCGACACTCAGCCGCGGTCTCCTGGTTGCCGTTTGAGAACAGGCTGAGCAAAATGGCAGTTTTAGAAAAGTAACTTCATATTTTATCTAATCAGTTCCCAGTGGGAAGCAATCATGAAAAAATATTCCTGCAAGTTCCCGCTGATTACCTATGTGACTCATTACTGCAAATCCCTTTTGACAGCCACAAAATCACCATTGAATCCCACTAAGTTGTTAGTGAGGCTTTTTTTGTAAAATAATTATACTTATGTGTCTGTTCACTTTCCCCATTAGCAGCACATATAATTGTCTAATTAACTAAGCGTAGATGGGATTCCGTAATCTTTGATATTTTGCACAAAGTAACAGGAGCCGCTACTGTGTTTCTTCTGGGAAATGATTTAATTCCCATCGCAAACAATTGTGTTTTCTTAAAATCTGAAATTATCCAAAATCGCCAATATCCACAAACTGTGTAATCACTTAAAATTTCATGATTGAGTAAAAGTACTGCCTTATTAAGAGGTGCTGGATCAACATGACTGCTGTTAACCCCTTTTCAGACAATGATTTAACACTTTTAATTAATTATACAGTAAGAAATATTTGGACATATTCCCAAATTTATTCCTTTATTGAAATAACATATTTGGCAAGCAGATAGTGCAATCGACTGCCAAATCGACTTACAATTGTTAATGTTTCAGCTCGTTTTCCTTGTATCGGCTGCTGAATGTCCGGTGTCAGGACATTCAGTTAACCGATTTTACACAGTTTTAGCTCCTTGGGGGACACCTTCTGCAGCCAAAAGGAAAAAAAAAATGTTTACAGCAAAATAATTTCATTTGCTTTTGGGCTGCAGAGCTGCAGATCGAGATATCTCGATATGGGGCATCTGGCAATGTCTTTGAAACCCCAGATATCTCGATCTTGGTAGTGAAGGGGTTAAGGGCACATTCTGAAGCCCATTTGCAAAATAATTTAGTTTGCTATAAACACAATTCCTTTTTGTTTGCTCCAGGATAAGTCCAAATAAAATACACTCGATTTTGGGGCACCTCAAGGTGCTTTTGAAGATCGAGTTGACTCATCATGCTTCTGAAAAGCTTAACAGAAGCTAGGCCTTTAAATGAGATATTTTGATCCTCCAATATGCCATGAAGTGGAAGAATTACCCCATTTCAGTTCCCCAGTAGGCCCTTGGCCTTTGACTTTAGTGAAAAGAAACAGAAGCAGCTACTGTGTTTCTTCTGCGGAATTGATTTTATTTCCAGCGTAAACAATTGTGTTTTCTTAAAACCTGTAATGATACAGAATTTCCAAAAACCACAACACTTGCTGTGTTTCTTCCATTCAGATGGTTGGTTTGGGCTTGGGTTCGGAAGTGAGCAGGAGGACTTTTAGTTTTGAGGGCATAGCGTTGTAGATTCCATTCTTCAAAGGTCGAGGTATGGCAAATACCATGGTTGTTAAGCATGAAAAGTTATTTTCAACATGGTAACATTGAATTTTAAAATCTGTGAAATTTTGTCAACATTTTAAATGTGAATTACAATCTAAACAATATTAAATCGTTAATAAATAACATCAATACTCTCCAATATAAATTTCTTAATAAAAATACATTTTCAAATTGTCTCCACAGATCGAAGTTACTTTGATAATGATATAGCTTTATTGACAGAATAAATATTGACCACCAATAATAGACAACAATGTCCATCCGCAATAAATAGTAACAGAAACATCAAACAAAAGCAAACTATAAATTATAAACAGCAGGGAAAACATCTTTTCTTTTTAACCGGCAGACATCCAAAGCGATGTATCTGATATCAAACAGAATTATGATCATAAGGCTATGGCTGTGCTGGGGCTCAAGGATCACAATGGCTGCCATCAAGGGTGGATAGCATTTTCCTTCAAAAAGAGAGTCACGGGAAAACTGTTTTTTTTTTCTAAAACATAAAGTATATTTTCTAATGATTTGGAAATGCCATGTTCAGAATAACCACCCACAATTTGATTTTATATGCTCTAGTGTTTATTTAATTGTTTAAAAATGTGCATTAAAATATGAGGAATTAATATTTTTTTTCTTAAATTACATATGTGATTGATAGGATCAAAAATACAATATTTGGCGAATTGCCAGCTTTCCGAAATGCCAAAATGCAAAGAAATTGCACCGTACAGTGAAATTCACTGATTCAGTGGCAAATTCGGCTTTCTTTGAATAACCCCTAAGAAGGTCTGGCTCAGCTGGTCTTCTGAGCAACTGGATGTGGACTGAGATAATTAAATCAACAATTTTGGATCAAATAATTCAATCAACATCTTTGGATCTAGCAGGGGCTGAATATCAGAATCTCCCCAAACACTTTTTCTTGTCTTTTTTACTCATCGAGGGTCTTGGTATGTTACATTCACACTAATATTTGAAACGTCTCATGAGGCCTAAAAGACTTAAGTCCTGCTTTTTTAACATTCATCAAATGTATCACCTGTTATTTATTTTGAACATCATACAATTCAATGGTTACACAACGCTGTAATAATTACCAGGGGACCGGGGCGCCTTCCCAGGAGCGCTGATAAATCTCTATATTTTTTGTTTTTAGATTTAGCACTGGAAAGAATATTGCAAACTTTTCACACTCTGACAACTTCACTGCAGTTGATACAAAGTTAAATGTGTGATCTCCTGACAGTTCAGACGTCTTGTTTGCCAGGACTGTCTCCTGTTTCCATTCATGCTTGGCCTTTTATCACATTTTCATTCATTATTTGGATGCTTACTGACTTTAATATTGACTCAGGCGATATTGATCTAACCTATCAAAGTCTTGAGGAAATTAATCATATATGTGTTTTCTCTTTAAAAAAATAACAAGGTTTTGAACTGAGTTTACGGAATACAGATGACATTCCACCACTCCTTGTGATATTTATCAGTACCTAATACTCAGCCTGATCTTTTGTTCCTGCTATTGAGTTCAGTGTTCCTCCTAAATTACAACAATGCCACCACGTTTGCTCAGTAGTTAACTAACAAACTTCCTAAACTATGCTAAGTACATAGACCCTATCAGTGTTTACAAACTTACAAGTTTGCCCATATCTGTAGGTTCTCCAGGATTCCCATATTCACTTTCATTTCTTCTTAAGGCTTAAAGCCAACATTACCTGGCCATAAAAGCACTCAGCAGGAAATGTTGTAACGAGCTCCTCGCAGTCAGAGAACACTGCAGAATATTGTGTAGCTTGCAGGAGAATATTCCCAAACCTGAAGATTCTTCTCTTCCTTCAATCAATGTGAGAGACATCCAGGATCATTCATTACTCAGGTAAAGCGATGTTGCGCTGGATCATGGAGAAGCTCCACTTTATATACTCAGAATTCCACTAGGTATTTTTTTTGCTGTTAAGCAAAGGTTGTAATGGAACTTGTCACGACCCACTACGCGCGCTGCTGCGCAAAGACGCCGGGTTAAGCCGCGCACTATCTATCTATCCTAGACCCAGATAATTACGCTCACTTCTCTACCCATCCCGGCCACACTTTCTCTCACCACAGGCACGTAGAGCGCGATATACTGATCCCAGGATTGCAACGCAGTACAAGTCTTCTCCTGAAGCGCGTACTAACTACGTCTCTCACAATCCTGGAACTCACTTTCTTATTCTATTAGTAACGCTGCCACCAGTCCTCACGGACACTACGCGCGTCGCAACAGGAGACGCAGGGCTTAGCAGCCGCACTATCCTAGACTCTGACAGTGACTACGGCTCCCACAATTCCCTGCCGTTTCCTGACGACCGCAACACGCAATTTCTTATATATAACCGAGCTTAAGGCAAAAAGCAATACTCCCAATCTCTTAGTTAGCGTGGATTTCATCAGCCAGAGTCAAAACTTAAATACTTTTTTGGTTTATTTATGATAGAAAAATCACAGTGCTTGGTTACATAAAAACTTATAACTAGAATAAATCAATTACTTATACAATACACAGCAAATGAAAGAAAAAGGGTTAATCACAGAGCCTTACTTATGACAGACTAATCAGTAGCTGGCATCGGTGCCTCCTGGGATCTGGAGATAGAGCATGGACAGATCAGTCCTCTTTAGAAGGAACCCCAAGTGATCAGCTCTGAGCCATGCTTGATTCAGAATATATATAGGGCTGCCTTTTTCTACGTCCAGCCTCCTAACTGGCAGAGCCTTTGCCTACAATTCCCAGAGTGCCCATCTCTGGAGCATGCCCAGTGCACTTTGTCGTTAATCTTTAATTGCCTAAAGGTGTCCCTCTTCCCTCCAGACCCCCCTTAGAGATAAAGGATGTGCTTCCTATCTTTGAAGATAGTGTCCAACTCTCTAGGGGCCGACCTGGCTGCCAAGGTGTTATTTTCTATGTTAGTGTACAAAGAAATTCCCTTTTTACAGCTACGTGTTATATCCTCCCCCCCCAGGGAGAAAGCTAAACATTTTGATTACATTTCAGCTGTGGACACAGGGATACAC
The DNA here is from genome assembly GCA_009667805.1 of Leptobrachium leishanense. Taxonomy (NCBI): domain Eukaryota; kingdom Metazoa; phylum Chordata; class Amphibia; order Anura; family Megophryidae; genus Leptobrachium; species Leptobrachium leishanense. The sequence continues at coordinate 26,536,041 of CM019069.1, forward strand.
TTAACAAATGGTCAGACACAAATATGAATATAACTCTATCTGGAGGAGAGGAGATATGTATGAACCGGCAGATAGACACATATATACAGGCAGACCCTTATGTAGATAGAAATACAGATCTAATCTGCCACAGAACTCTTTAACTTTTTACTCTTCACTGGGATCTTCCCAAACCAACATGTCCGTGATGGACAGATTTACAGCAGCTGCAATTAAGGCATGGGAAATAATTTATTTATTTATTTATAAAGTATTTTACCAGGAAGGATACATTGAGATTTCTCTCATTTTCAAGTATGTCCTGGGTTCAAGAACATTGACATTTTTACAGTTGTTACAGAAGTATCCTTGCAGGGTTATTCAGAAAGAGACAATCTGGCCCCAAAATTGCACCAAACAGTGAATTTCCCCGTACGGTGAAATTTCGTGGCCATTCGGGAATTCAGAAAGCAGGGATTTCGTTACATTTTGCCATATTAACTGCAAATACAGTGCCTGTTCGACGGCAGAGAAATCTCCATAGAGAAGCAATGGCTAATCTATTCAGAAAACACCGAACAGCAGAGAAATGTCAGTGAAGTGCCCTGCTGTTTGGTGGTTTCATTCAGCAGGTTAACCAATGTTAAAAATACTCCCATTTTTATCCGATATGTAATAAACCATTTATTATTTTAATCTGCAGCAAAATATTTTATTTTTTTAGTATCTTTTACGCATTTTTGGGGATTTTTGTTTTCCATTTCTTTTTAAATCGTTTCCATTTCTTTTTAAACCATTTCTTTTTAAATTTCTTTTCTCTGTAACAGCCCTTTTTATTATCATTCATAGGACCTTATATGTTAATTCCAGACATTTTTGTCCAGTAGTTTTTTGCAAACAGTGTTTCAATTTTGACATCTTTTTTTTTTTAACCCGTTCGTTGGCTAGTTGGCTTTTTCCAGCGGCTCCATGGAGAGTGCACCAGCTGACCATTCAGCTGTTTGAAAGGAGCTCTCATAGCTCGTCCTCCTTCCATTTTCTATGGGTATATGCATTGAGGGAAAATGCAAACCCACTATATAAAAGTATTAAAAAGACATTGTGGTAATTTTCGATTTTCGATTGACTGATTTGGCTTATAAATTGCAAATCTTTTTTATTTATCGATCCCCCCCCCCAAAGTTCCATATTTAGTAAATTAATTTGGGTTTTTCCCACGAGTTATAAATCTCGGCCCACTGTCCAGATGAACCGGAGTTATTGTCTTCTACAAATATTAAAGGCACAATATTTTTAAAGGTTTATATTTATAAGCACCGAATGAAAACCCAACTGTCTCCTAGTCGCGACGCTGCTGAGGGTAAAGACGCGTCGAATGATGTCTGAAATGAGGCTGTAACATTGCAAATTGAGATAGAACAAACCAGATTGTGCTCTCAGTTTACAGTCTCCATTCTCTAAGTTCAATTCACCTCTTGGGAAAAATAAGAAGAAATTCAAGTTCTCCCTGGGTGGATGTTGCATATGGAAACCTGCTCCGAGACCTGACTGCAAGGACAGAAATGCAATAGCCAGAATATTCAGACAGGATCTTAATCAATTGTACCTTTATAGCTACATTCAATAGAACTTTCAGAAGAATCCTTACCAGCAAATTAGAAATCTGGAATTCTTTTATTTATAAAACCATATTTGTTGCAGTAGATTGTAAACAAACATTCCGGGGCCAAGCAGCGAATAGCAACATTCTATCTCTCATTCCAAACACTGCCTGCGAGGAAAGGGTTAAAGCCCCGGGGTTGTGTGCTGTTACGGAGATGAGAAATAATCTGGAATTTGTGTGTTTTTTACTATTTTCTTTTTTTTTAAAAAAAAACCTCTTTACAAATGAATATTTACTAAATCACTTTTAGTGAGCAGAGCATGAGCATGTAATCCCCCCAGCAATGAAAAGGTAATTGCTGCCACAGGTATTGGTGCGGCATTTGCTCTAAAGGGAAATTCTTCCATGGCTGTATTAATAAGCATATCATGGGTGTATTTCACCTTATTTTCTCCTTAAGCTATAAAAGCCAATAATGTCACGGCAACATTTTATGCATCTCTCTGCCCAAAGTCTTCTTCTGTCTGCAATGATGGAAAGGTTTAGAATTAGACTTGACAAGACTCTCCAAGGCAGCCCCGGAATATAGATGTCTCTGTGTCCGTGTGTTACATGCAACACTTGAAAACATTAAGGCCCCTATTACACGCTCCGCGCAGCGCATTTGCGTGCTCGCAAATGCGCTTTTGGCGAGGACAAAACCATTTGCGCGGAACGTCGTAGTACGACGTTCGCGCAAACGATGCGCGTTATCGTCTACCGCGATTGACCCTGCGCAAACCCAACGCAAGTGCGTTCGCGCATCCCATACTTACCATTGTCAGCGCGAATGCTTTGGAGCGGATTGTATTACGATCTTCGCGCAACGTCCTACGAACGATGTTTGCGCAAAGGTCTTTGAAAACCTGGTGTTAACTTACAATTTGAATGTTCTGGCCAAAACGAAGTGAACCTGCACAAAAAAAAAAAATACAGCAAAGTACAGTTACACATTCTACACATACCCAAACAATAAAATTAATAAATTGTTTAATTTTATTTTTTCTGCAGCACATATACGCAGATTGACTTTGACAGGCGCAACAACCGAAACCTAGCAAATGGTGGTTCTTAATTCTGATTGCCCACCGATTCCTGCTCGCAACGTTCATTTGCGCCTGGCTTTGCGTGTCGGATTTGCGCACGTAAAAAGTTGAAGGCTGAAAAACTGCGCTCGGAGCGTACTACTGTGTTAATTTGCGCGCGCTAAAGTTTTTTTGCGTGCGCAAAAAAATTGCGCTGCGCGAGCGCATTTGCGCAAAGCGTGTAATAGTGGCCTAAAATTATTAACATTTATTTATTTATTTATAAAGTACTAGGTGGAAAGCCTGCCCAGAGGGCAGTCTATTGATAAGTGTGCTCTGCTCTTGTGCTGCTCCGCTCCGCTCTCCGCTCCACTCTGCGCTCCCCGCTCCACTCTGCGCTCCCCGCTCCACTCCGCGCTCCCTGCTCTGCTCCCCTCTCCGCTCCCGGCTCCACTCCGCACCACTCTGCTCTCCCCACTCTGCTGCCCTCCCCGCTCCCCTCTCTGCTCTCCTCCCCGCTCCCCTCCCCGCTCTCCGCCCTGCTCTCCGCCCCGCTCTGCTCTCCGCTCCGCGCTCTCTGCTCCGCGCTCTCGGCGGAGTGTCGAATGCACGCGCAACCAGCGTACTGCTGGCTGTGCGCGCATGAAATCGCCGCTGCCATCCCCTCCTCACTCCCGGGGCTGCTCGGTCAGTGTCCTCCCTGCATGCTGCCACTGCGCACTCCTCCCCGCCGCCGCGCATCCTGCCCCCCTGCAACATGTATCGGCTTCGTTCGAAGAACTTTGTAGAATTGAGGGGAGCGTGAGTGGTCCTCGGTGATCTGGATCTACTGCTGCCCGTGTGTCTCCCCTCGCTGCCCACGCGTCTCCCCCGCTGCACGCATCTCCCTTTTCCCATAGCGCTGAGAAGATGCAGGCTGACGCTATCCTGCACAGGGGGTATTTTCACCCCATCCTCAGAGCCTGTCAGGCCAGTGCCACCAGCCCCATGTACCCCATCTTCTTCACGTAAGTCCCCCCCTTCTCCTGGAAGCACAGTGGGCCTTACCTCTATTAATTTGGAGCAGGTGTCATTTTATCCTCTCAATGTTTGGGTAAGGCCCACTGTGCTTCCAGGAGAGTGTGCTTTTGGTGCTCTCTGAATAACCCCTTTAGTGACTGCAATAAATCTCCTCCAGCTCAGGAATGTAAATGAAGAGAACGTGTAAGTCGTTATAAGAGTTGGTTAACCTATCATATAAGCACATATACAATGATCATCATTTGATCCCAATATAACATTCAACAAGGTGATGTACAAAAGATAAAAAGAAGACTATATGAACAAAGACCTCGTAGGGGTTATTTGTTATGTCCCCAGTCAGCTGTAAATGGTTTTGCCTCAAGGCTTGACTCAGCATGTGAAGATGAAGAGGCATCACTAGATTAAAACACACAAAAAGTGGCTTCAATATGTAAAGTATCAGGTGCGTCTCCAAAAGTGCCCATTTTTTCTTTAATGCCTTCAGGTTAGTTTACAAGAGAACGTGGAGAACAGGTATTCCTGCTTTATGCACCTGAGCCTTAACCTTCCCAAACACCAGATACCATACAGGTTAACATCCAAAGCATTGTGATCGGCAAAATCAACAAATACAGGAAACACACACAGTTTTAAAGATACTTGCTTTTGTAGCTGCACAAGCAGGTGCTGATGGAGCCAGGGGAAGTCCTGAAAGGTCTGCTTATTTCTTCTTATGCTGCTGGACTGAGCATTACTTCCTGCATGCTCCTGCAGACGTCAGTGTTTATGGCGAAATGCGTCGAGTGATGGAGTGCTTACTCCCATGCAGATTATGTTTTTGATTTTATTTTTAGTCTCTGTAGCTTGGTGTTAAGCTGGGGGTGGGTTGGCTCTAAACTGATAGCGCTCCCAGCATTGATTTTGGGCCTCAACCTTTCCTTTATCTATTGCAATTTCACTTGTCATGCATCCTATTGGGAACTCTCTCTATAGCAGCTTCTCTCTGTCCTATTGTGCGGACCCACGAAGGCCCGGTTCTTCACTTTGATAGGAGTTGACAAAATTTAGGTTGTTTGTCTGTTTGTATCCCCTAGGAGAGACTTATCTAGGTGCACCTAGTATCCTATGTAGCATTTATTACGCTGACTGGAGCCACAGAGACTTTTTATCCTTTCCTTGGTTAGACTTTATGTTGTTCTGTTTTTTCAGTTTCCAATAAAAGTTAAGTTTTACTTAGAAGCTTCTATCTTAGTCAATCAATATCCTTTGTTCTATCCATGTTCCAGGGTTACCCCCATTTATGTTGCTGGATATTGACTGTCACTATTCCTGCAGAGGTTTTCTTTCGTGCTTCTACTTATTTACCTGCCTCAATAAAGACCATATACTTCCAATCAAAGTCCTGAAAGGACCTGGGAAGTCCAACCCTGCCACTACTTAATAAAAAGGGACCTGGCTGTCCAGAATGTTAAAGAGACACCAAAAAATGAAATTACATTATTGTGTTTATTTTATGTTGCTGATATCTTACATGTGCTTTGTTTTTCTCTTGTTTAGTTATGAAAATATTTTCCTCTATATGTGTCACTGGGTGCATCCATTGTGTGATATTTTCCTCTATATGTGTCACTGGGTGCATCCATTGTGTGATATTTTCCTCTATATGTGTCACTGGAGCATCCATTGTGTGATATTTTCCTCTATATGTGTCACTGGGTGCATCCATTGTGTGATATTTTCCTCTATAAGTGTCACTGGGTGCATTCATTGTGTGATATTTTCATCTATATGTGTCACTGGGTGCATCCATTGTGTGATATTTTCCTCTATATGTGTCACTGGGTGCATCCATTGTGTGATATTTTCCTCTATATGTGTCACTGGGTGCATCCATTGTGTGATATTTTGTGTTGTAACCCCCACAGTATCTTTACATCACTTGCTCCTCACTGTTTGGCTTTGGCCATAGAATGGAGTTTATGAACACAATACACCTCCTGCTGCCTTATTAAACATTCCTTCCTCCACCTCATTAACTGTTAACTACTGTAGATTAGATAAGCCTCATCATAAAATGTTTGCACAGATTTTGGTAAATTATGCATCAGGAAAAACCTACAAAATGGACACAGGAGATAAAAATCGAATTTTATTTATTTTTTTACTTGCAATTACTTAAAAAAACACCAGTATGTCTTTTATAAGGTGTTTAATATTTTTTTTATAAAGTGGTTTTGTTTGTAATGCACATGTAGTCTAGTTACAGCATTTGTAAGTGGTAATGTAACTTTAAAGAGTCACTTTATTCAGCAGCAACGTTGTGGAATTGTGAGTTTGTTAAGGGGTGAGATTGAAGGCCATGGCACCCTCAATTGATCCAGTTAATCTTATTATTTCATAAAGTGTAAGTGAAGTGGCCTCAGGCTGTTGGACAGGATTCCTTTTGCCCATTCCGTGATAGCGCCGGACTTACATTGGTCTGCTGGAGAGATCAACTTGAAGAAGGGTGTAGAACAACTGAAACGTTGTCTGGAATTGGAGTGGCTAGAGTTCTTCTTTTTTTCTCCAGGGAGATCCTTCAGTCTTCCCAGTTGGTTTATAGTTCATAACTATTGTGACCAAAAAGGCATTTCCTTTTGTATTGACTTTAAGTACTTTACAAGTCAGTGCTCTCCTAAACTTGTTTTTGTTCTCCACGAGCCTAGACCAGGGATCTCAAACACTGGCCTCCCGAGATGTTCATTGTCTACAATTCCCAGAATTTTTTGAAAGCAAGCAACGGCCAGAAAATCATGGGAGTTGTAGTACAGAAACATCTGGGGGCCAAAGTTTGAGATCCCTGGCCTAGATGGTCATCTAGATGCAGATCCCTTGTCTGAGATGCCTAGAGATATAGCAGTGATAACCTCCTGACGAGACCCAAGAAGGCCAACATGATCATCAAGCATGCTTGATCCAGTAGTGGCTTTAGAGTTAGTGAGGCCTTAGGGTGAGCTCAAGTATGAGACCCATCATTGTGCAAAAAGACTGAAATTGGCCCAATACGTTTGGATTAGAAGGTTTATGTGGCTCTCTTGGTAACCAAGTGTACGTAAATGTAGGAGTGGATTTGAGTCAGCAGCACTATAATAGATATAAATACACTATAGATTCCATCAGTTGAGGCCTCAGTCGGAATGAGGCCATCAGCAGCCGCCTATTTTGCCTAATTATAGAAAATATAGAATGGTACAGGGTACTTAGCTTTTGATGCTGGGTCGACTCCTCCCGGAGATATTCCCACTCTCCTTGGATCAAATAGAAGAAATATAAGGTTTGAGGAGTTTTTCTGACCCTTCGACTGGGCGGGATGAGCCCCAGTGTATTTGAGGTAGACGGTTCTGTAAAACGTTCTCAATCCGAACCATGCGTCAATTGGACAATCTCCAGTGTCCGCAAAACAGGATAAATAAAATCGGGAAGGTAGTTCAATAAAAATAATACATTTAGGGCAGTATTACAAAGTTGGTGCTAACTTAACCAGAGCTGTTGTTATCTTAACAGCTCCATAGACTATAATGGCTCTGGTTAACTTACAACAGCTCTGGTTAAGTTAGCACCAACTTTGTAATACAGCCCACATTGTACAATCATAAAAATGCCCAACGCATTTCCTCCTTAGACTTTGTCAAGGGCTGTAAAACCAAGCTAAAATACAAAATAATGAATATAACTCTAGCCTTCCCCTTCCATGTTTTATAGTCCATCCTCTCTCCTCATTGGTTCCTTCAGTTCTCCAGCATTATCCATATATGATCTGAATATCTCCTCTGATACATCGTTTCCGGTTCCCTTCTGGACCCTCACCGCTACATCACTTCCTGTCTTATTCTTTCCAAGTATCGCTCGCTTTCAGTATCGTCCATTGTGTTGCTTCTGTTCTCTCTATGGATTCACTCCTAATGGATGTATTCACTCTATAACATCCCGGCACTTTATACCATGATGTTTAAATGAAACAAGTCCAGTATTACTTCTTCTCTCTGTGGGTTCTCTCACGATGTCCAGTATTCCCGATTGTTTTCCTTTTCCTCCGATGTTACTTCATGGCGTGCTGACTTTACTTCTTACTTTCACTTTCGTTTTCATAGCGTGTTGACATTGCTTCTTATTCTTCATTTTCGTTTTCAATCTGTTTCTTCTCCAGTTCTAGCTGTAATAATCTTAAAGCAAGGCCATATATCAGATACTGAATTATTGAGCCGCCTCTGGTTTTATCTCTCGGGCAGACTTCCTTGGCGTTCAGTATTTTCTGTCCTTTCTGGGTTCTAGCCGTCTGATTTACATATGGAATAGTTGTCTCTGTAATGGCACCATTGAGCTAAAACCTTGTGAGTCCTGAGCTGGGACCCACCATAGAATACACCACATGCTGCTCGTTCTCAGTGGTCCCATGAAGTTGTTTTTGTTCTTTTTTACAATACAAGACATATCAAGAGAATACATTATATAACAGAAAGGATGATATGGAGGTAGATAAATAATCTTAACTAATTGAAGATGTCATCAATATTCCTCATTTTCAGCTTTTTTTATATATTATACAGTAGACATGGTGACAAGCTCACTATAACGACACAACAAACACATGACACGGCTATTAGTTACTGTTACTCACAAAGCAGATTGTAGTTTCTTTGCACCAATGGAACACAAAGAAACCACCCCCCCCCTCTCCACTAAAACCTACTCAGTGCTTTGAGTCTGCAGAGTTAATCAGTGGACGGGGTTTATTTGCATGGCACACAGTAGTAACCTTTGCTTCCAGCTATTTGCTGACAAAGTTTTTATAGTCCCGGGAGAACTTGTCAGTTGTTTAGTCAGGAAACACGCTGTAAGTCGTATCCTAACGTGTCCGGCGTCTTATTGGGTGACAATCATAACATTACGCCAGGTGAGTGAGTAAAGGTATGTCCCGCAGCTGTAAAAAGAAACATTTAATTATGTGATTGCATGAAAGCAGTATTTATTTATTCAGTTTGTTATTTATTTACCAATGGGGCTTCGCTAGCCTTGTTCCAAAATCACAAACATGGTCGATATTCAGAATGAATGTCTAGATCATTTAAGATGCTGATGACACAAAGATTTGCAACAGGGTTGACGTTCCTGGAGGGATCAGCTAAATGACAAATGATTTAGGTAAACAAAAAAAATGGTCGGAGCTGTGGCAATTGAGTTGTAATGTGGATAAGTGCAAGATAATGCACCTGGGACGTAAAAACCCAAGGGCTGAATATAGAATATTTGATACAGTCCTAACCTCAACATCTGAGGGTTGGGATTTAGGGGTCATTATTTCAGAGGATCTAAAGGTAAGTAGTCAATGTAATAGAGCAGCAGGAAATGCTGGCAGAATGCTTGGTTGTGTAGGGAGAGGTATTAGCAGTAGGAAAAGGGAAGTGCTCATGCCACTGTACAAAGCACTGGTGAGACCTCACTTGGAGTACTGTGTGCAGTACTGGAGACCGTATCTCCAGAAGGATATAGACATCTTAGAGAGAGTTCAGAGAAGGGCTACTAAAATGGTGTATGGCTTGAAGGAGAAAAGTTACCAGGAAAGGCTTAATGATCTTAACATGTACAGCTTGGAAAAAAGACGAGACAGAGGAGATATGATAGAAACATTTAAATACGTAAAGGGAATCCACAAGGTAGAGGAAGGGAGTATAATTAAACGTAAACAAAGTAGCAAAACAAGAGGACATAGTCTTAGATTAGAGGGGCAAAGGTTTAAAAGTAACATCAGGATGCATTATTTTACTGAGAGGGTGGTGGATACATGGAACAGTCTTCCAGTTGAAGTGGTAGAGGCCAAAACAGTAATTGAATTTAAGCAGGCATGGGATAGGCATAAGGCTATCCTAAACAAAAGATAAATCCAGGTAAAGTATCCATGTAATTGGGCAGACTAGATGGCCGAAAGGTTCTTATCTGCCGACATTTTTCTATGTTTCTAAGATCAGCTATTTCAGGGTCTGCATATCACAAAAATATTCACTACTGGAGGCTTATTAGCTGGGGATAACAGAATAAGCAGAAAAAAAAATGTTAGGCTAAAAAAACATTATTGAGTGATTTTGTTTGTCCTTATTTTGGTTTAAAACGTGTATTTTTATTTCCTGTAATTCTACAAATATGATGCGCATTTACTAAACAGTGAGGTTTTTTTCTGCTATGAGAAACATCACTTTTTAGAGCAATACTAGTTTTTTATAGAATTAAAAAAATAATCTGCAGTTCTGTTGCAAGTGAGATTTCTAACATACCTGGAAAGGAAAAGGTACCATGAGGTTGTATTGGAGTCCAAACATTCCTGGAAACCTTTTGTATTGGGATCTTTTGATCCTGTTATATCAGTGTGAACAAAATTGACAGAATGTGAAATAACAACATTTTTTATTCATGTTACTTTGAAACACGTGATCCCAATGGGCCATTATAATTTCTGATCTGGTGATTAATGATTTAATACTGAAATTCCAATAATTATAGTGTCAGCACAGCATTGATAATAGTGCCATAGTGTTCGTTTTCAGTCTCCCGGCCAATGATCTATGACACATTAACCCATATCTTGATGCAGATTTTCCATAGAGTCTATCAGTGTCCAGCTAACACCTGCTCAAAATGCAATTATTTGAACTAAAAATACATCACTGATTTTAAATATACAGTTGTGTTCAAAATTATTCAACCCCCAATGCTGTAAAGGGTTTTAGGGAATTTAGTGTACATTTGTAATTGTATTCAGAATGAAATCCTACAAGGACTTTTTAAAGAACCATATGCAACTAAAATGACATCAATTGGTTTTGTAATACAGTAGTAAATGTTTCTTTTGCGAATTCTTCATTGACACAATTATTCAACCCCTTAAAGACTACCACTCTGAAGAACAGAGGTTCATTCAAGTGTTTTCAATCAGGTATTGAAAACACCTGTGGATGTCACGGAGCAGCAATAAAGCATAATAAGCACCAATTAGGCAGCTTTAAAATGACTGTGATACTCAGCTCCTTCTAGACATTTACTGGTGTGGTTACAAATATGGTGAAGTCAAGAGAATGGTCCAGGAAGACAAGAGAAGAGGTGATTACTCTTCACAGGAAGGGCAATGGCTATAAGAAGATTGCAAAGATGTTAAACATACCAAGAGAGACCATAGGAAGCATCATTCGCAAATTCAAGGCAAAGGGCACTGTTGAAACGCTACCTACCTGGGCGTGGCAGAAAGAAGATGCTGACTTCGACTGCAGTGCGCTACCTGAAGCGGAGAGTGGAGAAAAGTCCCCGTGTGACTGCTGAGGAACTGAGAAAACATTTGTCAGATGTGGGTACTGAAGTTTCAGCTGAGACAATACGGCGCACACTGCGTAATGAAGGCCTCCATGCCAGAACTTCCAGGCACACCCCCTTGCTGTCTCCAAAGAATAAGAAGAGTCGACTGCAGTATGCCAAAAGTCATGTGGACAAACCACAGAAGTTTTGGGATAGTGTTCTGTGGACTGATGAAACAAAATTAGAACTGTTTGGGCCCATGGATCAATGCTATGTTTGGAGGAGGAAGAACAAGGCCTATGAAGAAAAGAACACCTTGCCTACTGTGAAGCATGGCGAGGGGTCAATCATACTTTGGGGCTGTTTTGCTTCTGCAGGTACAGGGACGCTTCAGCGTGTGCAAGGTACCATGAATTCTCTTCAGTACCAGGAGATATTGGATGACAATGTGATGCAGTCCGTCACAAACCTGAGGCTTGGGAGACGTTGGACCTTTCAACAGGACAATGATCCCAAGCATACCTCCAAGTCCACTAGAGCATGGTTGCAGATTAAAGGCTGGAACATTTTGGAGTGGCCATCGCAGTCACCTGACTTAAATCCGATTGAGAACCTCTGGTGGGACTTAAAGAAAGCAGTTGCAGTGCGCAAGCCTAAGAATGTGACTGAACTGGAGGCTTTTGCCCATGACGAATGGGCGAAGATACCCGTAGATCGCTGCAAGACACTTGTGTCAAGCTATGCTTCACGTTTAAAAGCTGTTATAACTGTAAAAGGATGTTGTATTAAGTACTAAGATTGAATGTTACTTGGGGGTTGAATAAAACTGATAATGATGTGAGCACAGAAAAGACATTTGTGGTTATTTCATTATAAATGTTATGTTATATTTGTCTGACCTACACGTGCCTCTTTGATTTAGTTGTAAGCAAGATGACTGAATGATCAAAATCAATGTCAAACTGATGTCAAAATGTCAAAACACTCAATTTCAGTGGGGGTTGAATAATTTTGAACACAACTGTATATATATATATATATGTACTGCCCGGCCAATAAAAAGTCACATGCTGTAATATTTGGTTGTGTCGCCTTTTGCTGTGATTACAGCACGCATTCGCGCAGCATCGTTTCAATAAGCTCATGCAATGTCACAGCATTTATATGTATCCAGAGTCGCATTCATTTGTGGCCAAGATCTTGTATTGATGATGGGAGTGTCAGGTGCTCGGCGTGTGGATGCGAGTGGAAGGGAGTCTAGTGTTTGGTGATGAATGAGGCCAGGCAGATTCCAGAGTAAACTGAAGTTTTTATTGACAAACACAAGGGTAACAAACAGACAAAGCAGAGTAAGAGGAGACTGAACACGGCTAATGAGGATAGACTAATCAGAAGCAGAGAGAGGAGTTAACCAAAGAACAGACAAGAAAGGGTTAACTGAGAGCACAGACTAGAAAGGGAAAATTGAGAGGCGAGATTAGAAAGGGTTAACTAAAGAAGTGATAGCAGAAGTTACAGTTACAAGTACTTATACAGTGCCATCAGATTCCGTAGCGCTTTGCAATGGGGAAGCACAAACAGGAGACGTACATGACACAAGAGGAGAGAAAACCCTGCCCGTAGGATAACTGTCCAGGTAATACAGCACTTTAACCAAATACTCAGGCAGACATCCCGTGAGTTTGCAATCTAAGGGACTGGGGTAACGGAAAACAAATGGGAGCAGAGGGAAACTGAAGCTGGTGGCCAGAAGAATATCATAGGGACTGCATGGGAAAGAGCAGAAGTATGGGCTTAGTAAGAGTAATTAGAGACAGAAGTGGAGACAGCTGGAGAGTATGCTTGATGCTTGTTACAGGGCAGCAGAGGGAAGAGAACTGGAGGTCAGTCTACCAGTGTATGCTGTGGAAAGAGAAGGTATATACCAATGCAGCAAGAAATAAAGATATCATGATTAGCAAAACAGAAAAACTGATGGGTGGAGTTGAGGTAAAATCACTGCTCTGCGTGGAGAGAGCCTGTGGAGACATGGGTTCGATCCCTTCGAGCACCTCTCCAGTAAGTGTCCTTGGGCAAGACACCTAATGGTACATACTCGCCACCCAGGACATACTTGAAAACGAGAGGAATCTCAATGTATCCTTCCTGGTAAAATCTTTTCTAAAAAAAAAACAGAAAAACTAAAACAGGGGCAAAAGAGAAACAAGAACTAAAGTTTAAAAGAGAAAAATACAAAGGAGGATAATTAGCGAGGAAACTATAGCAGGAAACTAAGAAACTAAAGACACAAACTAGCAAGGCAAACTTATTATACAAAATACAGGGTACCTGACAGGGCTAAGGCAAAAACAGGGAAATACAGAAACAAAAGGGTTTTCAGAGACTTGCATAAACGAGGTCGTGGTCATGCATAATGTTAGTGGCAGGTGGCTGGCATAGAGAAGTTACAGTCCGAGCAAAAAGGTTTGGTAACTGTAAATCCAAATCGTATCAAAATGGGAAAGTCCAGAGAATAATTGAAGTCCACAGCCAGGGGTCGGTACACAAGTATTCACAGACAGGAACAGATCCACACACCAGGAGCTTATTCTGTGAGTCAAAAAGAACACAATGAAACACAATCCAGAAGCAAGGATTCATGGGAGTAGCTCCTATTTATGGAGGCCTCTCAGGTGAAATGAGCCACACCTGGTGATCCTTGCCATCCAGGGAAAGTTCAGACTGGAGCCAAGGAACCTGGATGCAGCAACAAATTAAAAACAAAAAAAAGGTTTTGCTGGAGCTAGGCCTGAGAATCCTGGGAGATGTTGGCCTTCCAGCGGGCATAAGGAGAGAGGATCTCACAGGGAGAGTCGCAGCACTGCGTAAAGTCTTCTACAGCACATTAACCAAAAGATTCTCAATGGGGTTAAGGTCCGGACTGTGCGGTGGTCAATCCATGTGTGAAAATGATGTCTCATGCTCCATGAACCACTCTTGCATAAACTGAACCCGATGAATCCTGGCATTGCCATCTTGGAATATGCCCGCTGTGCCATCAGGGAAGAAAAAACCCATTGATGGGAAAACCTGCTCATTCAATATATTCAGGGAGTCACAAGACCTCATTTTTCTGGGCACAAAACATTGCTGAACCCAGACCTGACCAACTGAGGCAATCCCAGGTATCAGGCTTGTACGTTGGGTGGTGATTTTTTTTGGCCAGGCAGTTTATATCAGGTGTATAAATCAGTGAATCTGTTTGGTCATCATTAAGGCAGTCATTAGTGACATACACTGCTCTCTGGCTGTCACACCAGCACTATATAGCGTGACAACCAATGTGTAAGCTATTTCATTTCCTATAAGTTAATAATTGACTTAATATTAATAATTAATAATAATAAATAATATCATATGCTCTATGTCAGATTAAAGACTTCCATATCTGGCAGTAAACCCATTACCGACAAGGTCAGGTTTTTCGGATTGGATAGCGGATCGAAAGTTTGACTACTTAAGCGGCAGCAAGAGCTTCATACAAATCGCTCTTAGATACCTGCCTGTCAGGATCCTTTATACGGCCGCAGCCAGGAGCTGACACTTTGTAACCGATACAAGTCCATTTCTGCAGCCGTGCATATTCCTTGCGCTAAGCAGTTTTAAAATAGAAGGCTTTGTTCGTGCCGCACGGTAACCTTCAGCGACGTTAGCTTTCGGAATTATACAGGAATATATATTGATATGCATTATTTTGAATCTAGGTCATATTATCAGAGCCTTGACAAACCTTCTCTCCTCCAGAAACATGACTGAGGCTACGTCGACGTCTCCGTTGCCTACATTGGAGGCCATCGCCACAAAGCTTCATTGTAGCATACTCGATGAGAAGCTGGCTTATTATTTGGATGAGCAAGATGAATTAAAGCACCTGAAAGAGCGTTTTCATGTTCCAAAGATGATGGACCTGCCTAAGAGTAAGATAACAATTATTTCAGCATCACTTTGTTTATTATATGATACAGGCCTACCATTTGGGTGGAGTGAGCAGGGTGTACACCCTGGGCCCCGCACTTTAGGCTGGATGTCCACTGGGTCCGTATTTGTGCGATGGTCTGATCATTCGATATTGTCTGAAGTGTGAAGTCATCCAACAATCCTACAACATGCAGGTGAATTGGCCCTCTTCCACTGCTTCTGACCACCATCGGATGACTTCAGACGATTTTATTTGTTTACATAAGACGTGCGATCCTTTCTATTTCAATAGATTTTATTGGACGATCTGGTACAAGAGAAGTGACAGCCAATGAGATTCAATGGAAAAAATATTCTCGTTTTTATCTATTTTTTATTCAATCGTTTATTTTTCTAATCCGCAGCACAAAGACTTTTTTATTTATTGATATTTTAGGATTTTTTTAAGTATTTTTCTGCAAACTTTTGGGTTGCGATTTTTTTTTTGAAAGACGAGGCTTTTTTTTCACTCGTATCCTTTTTTTTCTCTCTGCGAGCATGCTTCAGCATTGCTCCCCCTGGTGCTGAAACATATTTCAGTACCAGGAAGAGGGGGGTTAATCCCCACCTGCAGCCTGGCAAGTTTTATTTTCCACTATAGGCCGGCTGCACTGGGCGGGGGCAGTCCTTGATGCTAAAACTCAGTTTCAGCATCAAAGGCAGTCATTTTTTCTCTCAGCAGTGGCCCTGCAGTGGGGTTTTTATTTTTTTTTACCCAGCAGCCTGTCCATCGGCCAATCTGGGTCATCCACAGATGCTTCTAGTGGATGACCCTGATGGCGTTGTCCGTAGTCAGGTGACCAAGTTGGTCACCCGACTATGGTGCCAGTGGACGGCCAGCCTTGTGGATCTGCATCCTGTTGACACCCTGCGTGTGGAAATAAAAGTATCAAGGAAGAGGGGATGACTATCTATGGAGAGATGTTGAGGGGTGTCATACGGGGCCAAGAGTGCTCAGAAGTGTCTATCTGGGGGAAGAGGCAAAGATCAGGGTTTTAGTGGGGATCTTCAGTGGCAGAGAAATTATCCCACAGAGAAGTAATGGTTAATCTATTCATAGAACTCCAAACTGCACTGAAATGTCAGTGAAATGTACTGATTTGTGGTGGTTCAGTTCGACAGGCTTAACCCCTTAACGCTGCAGGACGTACAATTACGTCGTGCATTAGGCGGGCTTTGACGCCGCAGGACATAATTGTACGTCCTCAGCGTTTTCACCCCCCCCCGGCAGATACTCACCTCCTCCGGGGGCTCCATCGCTGATCTGAGTCCCACGGAGTCAGATCGGCAGGGTTTCCTCCTCCGGCGCACTGACGTCATCGCGCCGGGGGCGCGATGACATCAGTTTCAGGCGTCCCCCCCGCCGGAGCAGTGGAAGCGCCTGAAGGGGAGGGGGGATCCTCTAGATCCCTCTATCTCCCCTTCGCCGGGGACCAGGACGCTGTGGCCAGCGATGTATGGGGGTTAACCCCTTAGTTGCCAGGTCGCGACCGGGCACTAATTCGTGCCCGATCGCGGCCTATTTCCGGTGGGGGCCGCCATCTTGGATGGCAGCCCCCACCTCTGGGTCCCCCGCGTCAACTGACTCATCACGCCATGCGCGATGATGTCAGTTAACCAGAGAACCCCCTAGCTGCAAAGGGATTTCCTATGGAAATCCCATAGAGGAGATAGGGGGGTTCTTTGAACCCCTTTATCTCCTGATCGGTGGCAGCTAGGGGGTCATGTATGATATTGCTGGAAAGGCCAGAGCATGACCATGGTAAAAGTACAACAAGAGTTTCAAAAATTTTAAAAAAATAATAAAAAAATAATAAAAAAATAAATATGTGTTTTTTTTTGTTTTTTCTTAATGCAGCACTATTGTTCACATTTCAATTATAATGTGAACAATGATGCTTCACTAATGATTTTTTTTTGGGGGGGTTTAGCTAAAATCACGCAATTTCTCCCCAAAAAAAAATGGGTTCCCCATTCTAATTTTCTTAACAAGTCTACCCCATAGCATATGACCGCAAAGGCTCGGATAATAAAATTTTAAAAAAAAAACACTTTACACACTGTGGAAGATTGAAATTTTATTGAAAATCCACTTTTTTTTTTTTTTTACATTTTTGTTATAGCATTTTGCCAGGGCATGACCTATACATATAATAATGATATATTATTAATCTGCCGAGTCTGCTGGAAAGAACGATATATAATTTGTCTGGGTGGTATAATAATATGTGACTTAAAAACGGTCAAAATGAGCTCAGCAAACTTCTACTTCCGAAACAGCGCCGAAGTTGTAAAATTACTCCCGTCCTTAAGGGGTTAAACAGGGGTATCCCATAGGAATCAATGTACACAAATATTATTGTTTTTGCTTACTTTTTATTCAACCGTTTATTCTTTTCATGTGCAGCAAACCGTCTTTTTATTTATTTATTTTTTATAATCTTTTTAGTAAAATTTTTGATTCCTAATTTTTATTTAAAGGTGTTTTTTTTTCGTAATAGACCTTTTTTATTATTTTTCTATAACCATTTTTATTATTTAGACACATTTTAATGCTTACTTTTGGACTAAGTGCTGGTAATGGCTTTGAGTATTTTAAGCCTGTAAAGTAAATGTTTATTGCTTTAAACACCTAGTACAGTTCTTTAGAGTTTTGTTTTGTTTTTTTACTGCTGTTTTGTGGCGTTTGCCAATCAGTTCGGAGTTCAGCGATTCTATGTTCGACGCACTTCGGGGACCCCGCGGTGAATAGTGCGAAACTGAATCGCAGAAACACATCGAAGTGCGCCAATCAAGAAAGCATTGCAATTTCGGTGCTTTCTGAATAACCCAATATTGTTTTTTAAATTTACTTTTCCTTTTTCTGTGCCCTTTGGGTAGATAGCATACTGCGGACATTTTTTGTGTATTGTCGGTGGACTATATTGGTGATTGTTACCTGATCGCCTTTATGATAAGTTGCTAATTTTTCATCTTCCTTTTTGCTCCATCTGCTATTTATTTGCACATTCTGCTGTTATTATGTCTATGTGAAAACTAAATAAATAAATAAATAAAATGGTAAAGGGTCTGCAAACAAACACAATTCAACTTCGTACCTTTTGGTCATATCAGACTGTAGCTTGACAGTATAGGGTAGACAGCTCTGGATAGAGAAACAGCATATTTCACAAGTAACAACTTAACTTCTTCACCTTCTTTCTTAATCAAGTTTAAAGACTACCCATAGGTAGATAATTACTAGATTGGTTCAGGGAATCAGTGCATCTAGGAGGTAGGGAGTAAATTCCCTGGTGAACACACCATATTGAGACAAGTGTACACCAGAGAATGCATTCCCCACCCACCATTAACTGCAACATCTCTCTGTGGAACGTTGTAGGTTGGATGGTAGCCATATGGGCACATTTTGCCCAGGGCCCTCCTCATTTGCAACTGCAAGCTACTCACTTTATTACTGATTATTTTGTTCCAGCCGAAAAATCCCTTGTAAATGAAGATGAAGATTGTGTTTACTTCTGTGGAAACTCTCTCGGACTTCAACCAAAGAAGGTTAAAGCCTATATAGACGAAGAACTAGACAAGTGGGCGAAAACGTAAGTCCAGAACATTTTAATTTGCAAGACATGGCTTCACCAAAAACATGTGTATACGGCATTCAGCAAACACAGAGAGCAGGGAGATGCCCACAATATGTTAGTCTGGATGAATAACGGAGAAACCTTTGGGCAAAACATATGGTTTTAGGAAGAGCTGGAAATTTGATGTACGAATCTATTGGCCAGTCTGAAATACTAACTGTCACTTATGAAGTCACCCTTTGCCGCCCAGAACTTCATCGGGGTAGAGTAGGGATAAATTCAGTAAGGGGTAGAATTGTGGTGCTGTCCTGGGCATCCACAATTCTCCTGCGCTCCCTAATACCAAATTAATACTGTATGATCTTTAGATAAGGGCGCTCAATTTTGTCCAAACTGATTTTCAAATAAAATATCCGCATTTCAGCGATTCTGCAGCATCCGAAATTCCAGATTGCTTAAATGAAAGACAGTGATGAAAAAAATGCATGCTTTTTAAGCAATACAAGCCCTAACCCTTATACCAGGAGAAACAGTAAATCTAACCCTAATAGTAAACCTAATCCTATCACAAACAGAATCAGAATGCCTAACAATAACCAAACCCAAGAAGTAACCCTAATCATGAACCTAGACCTTACTTTAACCCTAATACAGTAAAAAAACAGTAAGAGTAACCCTAATGACCCAAATCCTACCACAAATAGAACCAATAAGCCTGACAGTAACCCTAACCCTAACAGTAACCCAATCCTAACTTTGCCTCCCTGGTGCCCAGCAGCCGGCACTCTCTCCTTTGCTAGACGCATCCTGGCGGCCGGTTTATATTGCCAGCTCTTGCACACACCAGTGAGTGTCGCAGCAGCTGGCAGGGGGCACAGCCATATGACATGGGCCAATGGGTAATGCCCACCAGTTTTAAATGCCGGGATTTCCTTGATACCGGTGCCCTGCCGTGTTTTCTATTACTCAAGTGCGTGTTTTGGTTTATTAATAGTGTATGATGTTTTGGCTATTCCTTTTGACTATTCGAACCTCTGGCTTCCCTATATGACTGTGGCATATGTTTAACCCCTACGGTTACTGACTCTGGCATATGTTGAACCCTTCTGGCTCCTGATTCTGGCATTCATTTAACCCCTCTGGCTCTAGCATACGTTTAACCCCTCTGGTTTGTGACCCCGGCTTGTACGACTACCCCCTCTGGTTCTGGCTTGTTAATATGTTTTTTCTTTCTCTTGCTAGTTTTACCGGCTAATCTAAAGACCAACAGGTTAGAGAGTGACACATCTGCATGTTGGGGTCGGGGAGTTGTGACACCGAAACAGTAACTCCAATTCTAACACAAACTTAACCTGTAAACCTAAAAGTTACAGTAACCCAAACCTTGAATTAACCCTAATCCTAACCCTAGATGTAACCCTAACCCAAACGATAACCTTAACTATCATTTTGGAGTTTAGAGGATGGTGTAGGGGGGTATGGAGGAGGTAAAGTGGGGGTATAGAGGGAGTAGGGTATGGAGCGGGTATAGGGGCTAAAAATTTGCCAAATCGAAACAAACCAAAATGTTGGTCTGTGCAAATACTAATGAGCATGTGCATTTAATTAAGACAGATTTTCATTTACATCTGGGCGATTTATACCAATAAAATGTAATTTAGGACAAACATGAAGTGTCATATTTCCACCAAGGATTTTCAGAGTTTGAGAAATATCTCTGTGACCTTCACTAAACTGTGTTTTACTTTGATTGTGTGTAACTGTAACCCAAAATAAAGCCAGTCAAGCTGCAATGATCAGCTTCAACCCTTTGACACAGTACTATGTGTCGTCTAGTCTGTGGTGCGACGATCTTCTACACTCTCACCTCCTAGTAGCTGAAGGAGCACCAGGACTGAAGTACCGAGATTTGAGTGCTAGAATCCATAACAGGTGGTTTATTGGATGTGTTTGGTGATTTCTTTTGACGGCGTTCGGAGGTTTATCGGCAGCGTTTGGCTGATCCATTCGGGGACCCAGCGTTGAATGCTGAATTGAACTCGCCGAATGAAAGAGCATCGGAATTTTGGTGAAATTTTATTGCTCTTCGAATAACCCCATTTAGTGTGAGTCACAAGTAGTTTTTTAGGTTTCATGGAATGGTTTGGTTTTGGGGGGGGGTGGACAAATCCTCTCTAAGGTCTTGAAACCTGGATTTATGAATGAACAATGACCAGCCAAAATGACAATGAGTATAAACCAGACTTTACAGGCTTAAAATACTCAAAGCCATTACCAGCACTTTTCAACAGTTCATCAGTAATCGTTGCGAGAGCGGCCTCACTTAGTGATTAGACAGCCAATATATTAAGTGATTACAAGGAACGTAAAGGTGAAAGAAGTCAACGCTCATTAAAAGCTTTTTTTTTTATATATTATTTTTTTAAGCAGCCCAGGGCATTTAATCATCTGTATCGTAATCCTACTTCATTGAGTAGAAGTGGTCAAATGAATTAATACAATCAATATTAGCTCTGCCGCAGTAAATGTGAACAGTTTACCCTTTGATCCCAATCGAGTTCGCTTACCCTGAATGGGTTAAACGAAACAATCTCTTAAAACCTTCTTTATTTGCTTTTCTGAAAGGAAGAAAATGACCCGAGGCGCTCGATTGTTTACTTAAATTTACATTTCTGAAAAGTCAAGGTTAACAACCCTACAGTCATAAAGTGTTTTTTTTTTTTTAGAGAGAGATGACTGCGTCCGCGGAATATGTTCAGATAAAACACTTTCTCTATATTTTTTGATTCGCAAAGATTAAAAAGGCTGCTTTCTCATTCTAGCCCGTAACCTGTGTCAGTGAAAAGAGAAATGGGAAAGAAACAATGACCATTTATAAAAATCAGAAGTCCATCTTTATTAGTAGAGATTGGAAGGCAATTCTGAAGGTGACGTTTCCAGAACTAAAATACAATCTTTCTTTTTATTTTGTCGTCTCCTGCAATCTAGACCTTACCTACAAAGTCGTTGTTTGTCAGCTTCATTCATCCAGATTACCAATCAGAGGATTTCTAACAACCCTTCAATCCAGATTTAAAGGGACACTACCATTTACATAAACTGTAATTAGATTACTTGTGCATTACAAACAAACCCACTTTATAAAAGACATGCTGCTGTTTTTTTTCTTTGTTTGAAATAATTGCATGTAAATAGCAAAAATAAAGTTACGTTTTGTATCTCCTGTTTCCATTTTATGGGTTTTCCCCACAATGCAAAATTTGCAAAAATCTGCGCAAACGTTGCTTTAATGCTGTGGTTTATCTTCTACAGTATTTAACAGTTAATGAAGTGGAGGAGGGAATTTTTAGATAAAGTTGCAGGAGGTCTATTGTCCTGCTTCTGCTCCCTGATATGGCAGCCAACTGAGATAAGACAGGGAGCTTAAAAGACTTCTAATCATCCTCCTGGTGATGTCCTTTGAGTACATCCCACATAATACAATGAGTCAGTGACTGACCCATTCACTCCATTCTATGGCCAAAGCCACACAGTGAGGAGCAAGTGATGGAAAGATAGTGTGTGGGGGGAGCAGTTTATAACACAAAATCTCACACAATGGATGCACCCAGTGACACATATAAAGTAAAATATTTTCTTAACTAAACATACAAGAGAAAAACGACACATGTAAGAGATCAGCAACATCAAATAAACACAACAATGATATTTGGTTTTTTGGTGGTAGTCTTTGCACACCTATGGACAAGACCCACACACAGACAGAACCTGTGTTTATTGTAGTGACAGAGCATGTCCGCTGCTTTATCTTATCGAGTGATCATTCGTTAACCTGCCATATATACGGACTTAAACCCTAACCCCTTGACTGCCAATCACTTTCACAACCGGCTTCACAATACTGCTGGAATAGAACTCAAATAACTCACAATCCGAGGTGCAAATAAGAATTCTATTAAAGTATTACAAGCAGAGACAAAGAATATATAGCAAATAGATTACATGTCATAATGCGGCACTTTTCAGCAAATCATATGCAAACAGCTCACAGGAGGCAGCGATCATAATACAGCGGAAATCACATACAAGGCAATTATGAATACAGTATATACTAAAGATCGCATCACAGAATTCCCAGAAGTTTCGAGGTTTTAGTAAATTGTGGCTGGGATTTGGGGCTCCACCATGGCTGTCTGAATCAGGGCTGTAATTCATATTTTAAGTACGCAACAACATGCAGCCTGAAAGTAAAGGTTTCACATCTCAGCGGGTCCATTCAGCCTTTCATTCTGCTGAGGTCAAATGAGATCCAACTGAACTGGCTCTCACTAATAGTATGTGACTTATTGCAAAGCACTTTGAAGCCCCCTGACAGATTGAAGCACATTACATGAGCGCGGGCTTATTATTTCACTGGAAGCTGGCTCCCATACATCAGGTATGTTGCAATTAAATTCCAAGTTTATTTAGGATTAGCGATGCATTAAAACTCCTTCCCGGCAGCAGACAATGGAGAAATATTGCATTTTTTCCATGTCGTGGGAACTCATGGAAAAGAAAATCCTTTCTTATTAGTTAGGGTTTTTTTTTTTTCTCTTGTAGAGTTCATCCCGAAAATCAGAAAAACAGATCTGTTAAAACTTCTGCCAGTATAATGAGTGAGAGTCTTAAAGGATCCATACACTACACAAGTGAGTCGTTCTGACATTAATAAATCGACACTGAAATCTCAGTGACACTTACAAAATAACTGAAACATAGAACTATAATTATATATAATTGAGTATATGTGAGTTTAGATATAGATAGACAAAAAAAATCAGTGCATTCAACCCAAAAATACACCTGGACGTTTATTCAACGAGAGCCGAATTGGCTTAGAAGTTGCACCGAACAGTGAATTTCCCCGTACGATGCAATTTTCGGGGCCATATAAATATTCAAACATTCTGTCAGTTCACCAAATATTGGCGAATTGCCAATAAAATATGGTGATCTTAGCCTGCAGTGAAATCCCCATAGAGAAGCAACAGTTAATCTACTGTATTCAGAGACACCGAACAGCAGAGAAATGTCAGTGAAATGCCCTGCTGTTCGGTGGTTTCATCTGACAGGTTTAATCAGGCAAATCCCATAGGATTTAATGTAAAAAATATTCCCCATTTTTTCTAAATATTTATTCAACCGTTTATTTGTTTCACTTGAAGCAAAAAGTCAAGTATTTATTTATTAGGATTTTTAGAGATTTTTCCGGTGACATTATTTTCCTGATTTTTTAAAAAATGGCGAGTTTTTTTTTCTGTTAACAGACCTTTTTTTATTATTATTCACAGGACCTTATATATTATTTCTAGGCATTTTCATGTAGTAGGTTTTTTGCAAACACCATGTAAAAGTTGTTTTTTTTTTATATACCCATTCGTCAGCTTGTTGGGTTTTTCTGGCGTATGGTCGGTGCTCTGTTCAGGAGGTCAGCAGCTTTTTTCGGATCAGTTCAGTGGTTTTGCAGCAGATCGTTGGATGCATTCGACAGGCTTTCAGTGGGATTTTTTGGATCAATTCAGTGTTTTTCAGCTCATTTCAGTGTTTTGCAGTGGTTTTTCAGATCGATTTGGCAGTTTTTCAGATGCGTTCGGCTGCTTGTTCCCTGCACTTCGGGGGCCCTGCGGTGAATGCTGAATTCACCTCAGTGTTGGTGAATCGGACTAGCCAAAGTGCGGGGAATGGGAGAGCAGAGAGATAGGACTCATTTGTTAATTTTTCTAGTGAGGGTTTGGTTTAAAAAAGCTAAGGGAAATCTGTTATGCTCCTTTCCCAACCTCTGAGTGGCAGCACTGTATACAAGCTGCAGGAAGAACTGATCATGTCAAGATCTGCAAGCTCTATGTGGACATTCTGGTAAATCTGCCCTATATCAGGGTACTTTGCACATGCTCTGTCTGCCCATTTAAGGGATTTCTGGTCTCTCCATATGCATTTGCAGTTATGGTTACTGAGCCTGAATGACCTTTACACAGTCCAAAGGCTCCTGCTGGCTTCCAGCATCACAAGTGAGGTGCTTCTTCACAGTGTTCTCTCACTTCCTACCAGGGTCTCTGCCACTCTGCCAATGGTGCAAGAGGAAACAGAACAGAACACATCCAGTGCTGGATCTGGACATGAGGCAGAGCATGGGGGATTTTTACACCTCTGAGTAGGTGTGCATGGAGAGTGTCACCATCACTGCAATGTTCCCCATTTAATGGACACAGTCTGAGACTGCCCAACTCTGCTTCACTACTGCTTCTGCAGTGAAGGCAGAACCCTTACCAACTGCTTGAAGTATGAACTATATTTGCATTGAAGATCTGAAAGGCCTTTCTTAAATATCAACCTTTTTCAAATTTCGGTGACTAATCCCCTGGGTGATTTTTTACCGTTGGCATTTATTCACCTTGTCCTGCAGTTTTAAAGAAAACTATGATGCATTATGGTGACAAATAGAATACAGTATTAAGGATAGAAATGGACAATAAAGAATATCCCTTTAAGAAATTGTTATTTGGCATTTTTACAATATTCCGTGGCATAACTCCTTCACTACTGAGATCGAGATGACTTGGAACTTGAATTGAATTGAACATTAACCCCCTTCTCTACCGAGTTCAAGATAACTCAGGCTTCAAAGGCACCATCCGGTCCTGATGGAGTTATTTCAATCTGCAGCTCTGAAGGACAAAAGCTAATTAAATGTGTATCCTGTGAGCAAATTTCATTTGCTTTTGGGCTGCAGAAGGTGTCTCCAAAGTATTACCCCTGTGGGCATAATGTCCAAGGTGCTAAAACTGTGGTAATCACTCAGCTGAAGAATTCCCTGACATATCGGGCTTTCAGCAGCTGCTGCAGGGAAGTGCAAACTGCTGTAACTCCATTTGTCCAGTAGATGGTGCCATCTGCCTGCCAAATAGTTTATTACAGTAATAAATACACTGGGAATATTCCCAAATATTTATTAGTGAATAATTAAATAATTTTTGGGTTTTTTTTAAATAAAAAAAAAACAAAACACTGTTTCCTGACAAATTTTTCATGGAAAATCACTTGGCAGTGAAGGTGTTAACAGTAATCGGGGATGACTATTCATGAAACACAACATTGTCTATAGATGTGAGCTGACTTGCAAGAGTTAAGAAACATAGGAAAGTGTTACAACAACAAAAAAGCAAGAGACATTTTTTTTTTACAATTTATATGATTTTCGCTGCAATCATTCGCTTATTGTTCCACCGGTTTTCAAGTTAACCATTGTTTTAGTTTAAAAAAACAACCTTATTTATTTCAGCACCAACATAGCCCCATTTTTATCCATTCTCAGGTCTGCAATTGTTCAGAAGACAAAGTTTGAATTCTGTTATCATGTGAAAAGCAGAACTTTTTTCTTTTTTTAAGTAGCATTTATTTTAACAGATTCAGCAAATTTCCAGTTCTTCCGCCATAGCGGCGCCCTTTCCCACCACACAATCTCTCCTCTACTTAACGTAAATGTTAAAGCGCGAATTGAAGGGTCTGGAAAAGTTGCAGCTATTTTAAAAGACGTGCCACTCTCCAAACCTTTAACCCACAAAAGTTTCTACAGCGACGCCAGAGATAATTACTGCAGCTCTAAAAAAGTAAGGAAAGATGAGGACGTTTAAATATCTGCATGGCGTTTACGCCGGCGACGGCAAATGGAATCGGACACTTCCTACTTAATGCCAGGAGCAGAAAATACATTAACTCAAATGATTATAATAGAGTGTGTTGCCTTGTTTAAGAGATGAGATTCTAGGAGCATTTTGTAGGAATTACCTGAAATATCCTTTATTTACATGGAATTATTTTTAATGGTACCCAAAGGTCCAAAAGCTGATATCTCCATTTAGATGTTCTTAAATTTACCTACAATCTTGGTAGATCCTAATTTCACAATTAATTCATTTTTGGCCCCATGACAAATGTATTGATCCAGTTTCTGGCAGTCTTTTTGTGTTTTTATGTGTGTGTGCGTGTGTGTGTGTGTGTGTGTTTGTGTGTTTTCAGCTACAGCCATTTGAGTTTCAACAAATAATAGCTTTATATATTGCCCAGTCATTAGCTACACTTTAAAGTTTTAATTTTTCGTAAGGGCCACATACGTAATAATACACGTGATTTTTGATAAAAATACTGTAAATTAATTATAAACAGGGCCGGATTAAAGCTGGGGTCAGACTAACGCATTTTTAAAGTGCGTTTAGGCACACTTAATCACGGCCGCAGTAGCAGAAAATGACAGGCAATGACGGCCAATATACGAAGTACGGCACGCAACGCAAGTGGAAAATGAACGCATTTTTTCGAGAACGCAGAACCGCTAGTACCTACGTACAGAGTGCGCTGTGGCGGCATAGCGGCGTGTTTGCGTGATTAGATGTCAGACGCTGCTAATGTCCAGCCTACATAACGTCCAGACGCAAAGTGTTTTATTGACAATCCGTAAAAAAATCACGCACGAAAATACGCGTCGTCTGAGCAGTTTTGCGCATTCCGTGAAAAAATACGTCAATGCGTTCGGACGCACTTTTTGACTGTCGCTGCGAATAATGCGCTCGTTTGACCCTAGCCTAACATAGGGGCTGATGGAGCAGCAGCTCCAGGCCCATGCCCCAGAATAGGCCCAGAGAAAGGATACATTGAAGAGCATTTGGACCACTTTATCTCCCACTTAATAGCAGCTACCAGGGTCATGTGAGGTATCAGTGCAAAGGCCAGAGCATGGCCTTTCCAATCATACCAAAAATGACCAGGTTTTATGTAACAATAAAAATAAAATAATTAAAAATTTCTTTCTGTCTAACAACATTTTTCACTTTTCAATTACAAACGAACAATGATGCTGCACTCACCAACTCACCATCACATTTCTCATGTCACCAACAAGTGACTGTTGAGGTGATGGCGCAATCTGTTGTTACATCACAAACCTAAACCGCTTTACTGCAGCGAAGAGCACTGGGTGGAACTTTGGACCCCTGCGTCATTAATCTTTAAACCTCACAGGTCAAGTCAGGCGTCATTGGACAGGGCAGAGTCTGGCCTTTGCATTAATACCAAACGTGACCATGTAAAATCTAAAAGAAAAGAAAACAAAAAAAACCTTTTTAATTTTAGTTCCAAAGCGATGGCATTGTCCATTTGTCACGTATAAAATGAGCAATACCACTGCCATTACTCACCTTCTCGTTTTCCACGCTGGACACAAGCTCAGGGGTTTATACAGTCAAATTATTCATAAAACACCATCCTCCAAAACTCAAGGGAAATATTTAATTTTTTGATTAAAATTGTATATTTTTTTCAGAAAAATGGCGTAACAGGTTCCTATTTCCCATTTTTTTTAACAGGAATTCTCTATGGAATATACTGTATAACCACAAAAGGTTTGGATGATAAAATGTGAAAAATAATTTTATACGATTTAAATAATTGAAATCTTAATGATTAATCACACAGCAACTGCCTCATTAGATATATCCGTATCTGCACTATTAAATAACCTAAAATCATGTTTTCATTTCACTAAATTCCAAAAAAAGCCCACCAAAATATTCAGCTCCAGGCCCATAAAGATCTTAATCCGCACCTGATTATAAATACTACTAATGAAGTTTTATTCTTCATATAAATGCTTGATTCAGATACCTAACATATACGTTTTCTCTCTATCAATACAGAATGCACCTGTAAACATGTAACATAATGACTATTTCCTACATATTTATTTTCTGTTAATCTGTATATTTGTGTTGTTTTTTTTTTTAATATCTTGCATTGTATTACTTTGTATTTCTGTAACTGTAACACTTCAATGTTCTTGAACCCAGGACATACTTGAAAACGAGAGAAATCTCAATGTATCCTTCCTGGTAAAATCCTTTATAAATAAATAAATAAATAAATATGAAAACTATGGTTCAAACGTTTTGAGATCACTTAGGAATTTTTGTTGTTAATAATAATAATAATAATAATATTTGTGAGTGACCCCAAACTTTTGAACACTAAAGTTAGTGTGTGTATTTATATATACAGTATATATATATTATTGCTGGGCCATGAGTGAAGGGGTTTTTACGCTCGGCGTGGGGATGGGATGGCACTTGGAATAGTGATTATGTTTTATGTTGTTTAAGTATACACTGCATTGTGTATAGAGCAGGAGTGTATATAGTGCTGGGTGGATTAGAGGTAACATCACTGCTCTGTGTGGAGAAAGCCTATGGAAACATAGAAACATAGAAACATAGAAAAATGTCGGCAGATAAGAACCTTTCGGCCCATCTAGTCTGCCCAATTACATGGATACTTTACCTGGATTTATCTTTTGTTTAGGATAGCCTTATGCCTATCCCATGCTTGCTTAAATTCAATTACTGTTTTGGCCTCTACCACTTCTACTGGAAGACTGTTCCATGTATCCACCACCCTCTCAGTAAAATAATGCTTCCTGATGTTACTTTTAAACCTTTGCCCCTCTAATCTAAGACTATGTCCTCTTGTTTTGCTACTTTGTTTCCTTTTAAATATACTCCCTTCCTCTACCTTGTGGATTCCCTTTACGTATTTAAATGTTTCTATCATATCTCCTCTGTCTCGTCTTTTTTTCAAGCTGTACATGTTACGATCATTAAGCCTTTCCTGGTAACTTTTCTCCTTCAAGCCGTACACCATTTTAGTAGCCCTTCTCTGAACTCTCTCTAAGATGTCTATATCCTTCTGGAGATACGGTCTCCAGTACTGCACACAGTACTCCAAGTGAGGTCTCACCAGTGCTCTGTACAGTGGCATGAGCACTTCCCTTTTCCTACTGCTAATACCTCTCCCTACACAACCAAGCATTCTGCTAGCATTTCCTGCTGCTCTATTACATTGACTACTTACAATTACATTGACTACTTACTTCACTAAGGAGGCATGGGTGAAGTACTTCACTATGGAGGCATGGGTTTGATCCCAGCCAGAGCACCTCTCCAGTAAGTTTCTTTTGGCAAGACACCTAACGGTACATACTCGCCACCCCGGACATACTTGAAAACGAGAGAAATCTCAATGTATTCTTCCTGGTAAAATACTTTCTAAAAATAATTTCTAGATTGTAAGTTCCCAAGGGAATAGGGCTCTCATGTCCTCCTATATCTGTCGGAAGGAATACTGACCTGCCTCCTTTATGTATTATCTTGTCTTTACCCATTGCACCTTATACAGCGCTGCAGAATGTGTTGGCACTTAATAAATAATAATAATAATAATAATATATTACATTGCAATTAAAATAATGTCCAGCTACTGTTGTCGGCAATCAGGGACATTAAGCACATATTCCATGTAAAGGTAAAAAGGTTATTGTGGACTCTAAGAAAATGTCTCTATTTTTCAAAGTTGACTTTAACAAAGGTTAAATCCTGCGTGTTCCTAAGAACTTACCCCCAGAAAGCATTTATTACAAAACTATTCTATATTGACTTTCATGACATTTGTTCTATTTTCAGAGGCGTTCATGGCCATTTCAATGGAAGCCGTCCCTGGGCTCTTGGAGATGAATGTATAGCGGATCTAATGGCTAAAATCGTTGGTATGTCAAACATTTTATCTGCTTCACTAAAGATCAATTCAAAACCAAACATTCAACAAGTGTAAATGTAACGGTGTGACAAAGTAATGGGCAATTGCAAACTGTAACCAAACATATGTTTCAAAGGCTATACCGTATATACAGGGTGTCCATAAAGTCTCTTTACAATTTAAACAATTTATTCCAAAGGCAAATGAAAAGACAGATATGTGAAAATTATTACAAAATGAGACGTATATATTTAAGTTTTTTTGCCTCATTTAATAAACCTCTATATGGGCACCATTAGTTGCACGAAGCACATCAAGACGGTACTCGATTTCTTGCCATGTTGGCTGTAGCTTCCCCTCATCAATGGTGGCAATGGCGTCAGTGATCCTCTGCTTTAGATGAATGTGTGGTGTGGGATCATGTGCAATCAAGTCAACCAACCATCATTTTCCAGCAAGATGGTGCACCACCACATTTTCTTGGGATCCTAAACAAAACATTTCCAGACCGGTGGATTGGAAGGGGTGGCCCAATTCCCTGGCCACCTCATTCACCAGATATCACTCCCCTCTACTTCTAGGGGGTTATATTAAAGAAATTGGTCCCTATTACAATTCCTGCGCTAAACCGGGGACGGTAGGGAGAAAAATCTGCACCTGCGGTATTCCCCCTACCGTCCCCGGTTTAGCGGGGGATTACAATGCAGGCGCAAAATATGCTGCCTGCATTGTTTTTGCCCGCTATGACCCTGGATGCGCGCAGCAGCGCTAAGCGCAGCCGCGCGCATCCTCTCAATGGAGTCCATAGGACTCCACTGAAAGAGACGCCGGTGGTCACATGACTCGCGAGATCCGGCCGGTCGGCGTAGGGATACCCAGGGAGAGACTTCTTCCCCCAGTCTTTCCCTGATCCCGCCGCCCAGAGGAGGCGATCGGAGCCGCGGTCCTCATCGCGGGACATAGGGTGAGTATTAGATTTATTTTTTTATTTTTTAAGCTGGTGTTAACGGATTCTGCAGAAGTGGAATCCGTTAACACCAGGTCCCGGCTCTGGTTAACTTTTCATTGACCAGAGCCAGGCGTTAATCAGCGCTGGGACTTTGTAATACCCAGAACATACTTGAAAACGAGAGAAATCTCAATGTATCCTTCCTGGTAAAATACTTTATAAATAAATAAATAAATAAAATATATATTACACATTTCAGTTGTGGTGGAGGGCAAAAAGTGAGATTAAAAACCTCAACACAGCAAATAATAAAGTTTATAATTGTAGAAGACATTTACTGTACACATCCCAGAAATTCAGAGAACTGCTTCACCCACTGAGTGCATGTGCTACATTCCCCGTATGCAACAAGGAACTCTGGGAAGGACATGCAAATGAGGTCTCTAATTTCTCACTTTTTTTGCACCATGCATGTCTTAACAGAGAACCCTCCTTGCCAGTGCCATACTAGATGCCTTTTAGGAAAAGGTCAGGTTATGCACCGAGTCGCTGTAACTTAACTTACAACTGACACATATAGAGTAAAATATGTTATTAATGAAACATAGAGAGAAAACAAAGCACATGTAAGATATCAGTAACATATAATAAACACAATAATAACATTTCAATATTTGGTGGTAGTGGCCCTTTAAATAAAGTAAATTTAAAATGCTAGGTGCCATCGCATCGCTCTATCAATGCGTGCAAACAGCCCAAACACGAAAGGTTTGCTTTAACCCATTAGTAAACCATGATTTCCATAGGATAAGTGTGTTATCATTTAGATAATCATCGTCATCATCGTAATGACTTTGCAGTTGATAGTAGGGTGATAAGTGCTGACTCCTGGTATATGGAAGAGAATAGGCAAAATGGAAACTGTTCTGGTGTTGCCGGCCAACAAGCTGATTCAGCTCTCCTTAAGTCAGCATAGCACTAAGGTGACAGGGAACTGAAATGATGAAGTGTATATGCAAAAGGCAAAGTGCATTTAAATTAAAATGATTGGACTACTATTCATTAAAATACTACGCAATGATTTATAAAGCACCAGGAAAAGCCTGCTTCAGAACCCAACCATTATTAGTTTCTGTACCATCCATCCCCTATAAATCATCCCATGGAGCTCAAATAATCCTAAATTTCAATGGCATAAATTTTGCAGCAACAAAATCAAATTAAAAGTATGAATCTTTAAAAGAAAAATCACGTTTGGCCCTTGTAAATACCACAGAAAACAGTGCATTATGGAAATCCAGGTTTTGTTTCTTTTTTGTGTTGTTAACTTGGCCAAATTACTGAACGATACTAATAGCATTTAGACACACAAATAAAGAAATATTGAGCACGTTGACTATTGCAATTAATCAGCTTTTGTGCCAGGGCTAGCCATCACTGTCCAATTAGAACCAAGGTGTATTTGGCTCCTATGTTTAGAGATATTATGGGGCTCTATTCCACTCCAGTTAGTAAGAGCTGCTGACACTGGTGCTAATACCCGTTCTTCCACCTGAAGTCTTTCATGCTTTCTCCAGGCATTAGCCAACATTAAAGGACAGGCACAATGAAAGAGCGGTGATAGCATTGTTCCCCAGAAATGAGGCATGACCTATTGCTGACATAAAAGCAAACAGACTTTAATGAAATCTATGAGCCAAATATATACAGTGCAATGAGGGACATGGAGACCAATTGAAGATGACACCCTGATACCCTCCCTCCTCAAGTGAGCCAGACCCTAGCCATAGTCCATTATAATCTCCAGACATAAAACAATAGGGTGCTATGTAACCACAGCCTGAATTAGTTAGGTAATGGATAAGAGATGGCACAAGCACACAATAGTCTGATACAGCAGCAATGTTTGGCAAACAAGGACTACTCAAACCTGTCACAGATGTAACCATGCATCTCTAATCTTTATACACTGCATAAGGTCAACTGAGGTGTCATTGGAAATGACAGAGTCTGGACTATCTAATGATACCATACATAACCATGTAACACCTTGTAATGACTGCTCTTGCTCACGGCCGTGGCTTACTACTGTGGAGAGGTGCGCCACGATTGATAATAGAAGGAAAAAATCAGTGCGAAGGCCGCGAGTAAGAGCAGAAATTAGCTTTGGCGCACTTTAAAGGGGGGCTAAGTTGCTGCACTATGGGCCTTTGGGGTGTACTGCTCTCGAGGCCAAAATTTTCCAGTCAGAATCTGGTAATGACACATTGAGAGGTGAGAAGAAGGGGGCAGAGGCACACCCAACTTTTCCGCTCCAGGCCCATGAAGTCCTTAATCCAACTCTGGTCAGGGGATGCTGCACCTCACGTGCAGAAAGGACTTCCTTGGCATTTCACTTATTGCCCCACCATCCTGGGTGACAGCAGCCTGATTTGCACATGGAATAGTCGTCTCTGTAATGGCAACATTGAGCTAAAACCTTGTGAGACCTGAGTGGGGACAAACCATAGGGAAGGCCACCAGTGCCACTGCCCACTCTCCAGACCTTCACAAACTTGGTTTTTGCTCACTATATCCTTGAAGTGCTGATTTACTTTATTATTTTTGCATATGCTAAGTACCAACTGCTGGGGCGTTCCTGCACTCTCCATTGAGTGGGCGTATCACCCTATATAAGGTCTGCACTGTGTTTTTCTCACTTTTGAATGTGGGCCTATTTTGTTTACAACATACCCGCATCATAACTGTCAAATTTTCGCTGGTGTTGATGAGTGTGTGGTGATGCTATTTTATTAGAAAGAAATGTAAGAGTTAACGGCTTCCACAAATTCCAGAACCAGATACATTACTCTCCAAGGATCACAGAGACTTCTATATGTCATGTTAAACCTATGACTGCGGCAGATGAAGTCATAGTTTGAGAACAAATCGAGGACATTATCACTGCATTAAGTTTAGCATTTCACCCCATAATCCTAACACAGAAGCTGTGGCTGTTTATTTTTTTATATAGTGGAATAATGTATCTGGAATGTTAAAGGCTTTTTTTAATTTGTGTTTATAGTATATATATCTTTCAAAACTTTATGGACATTAATGAAATCTGAAAGACATAACCTTGGCATTATGTGTATTTACCAATCTGTAATTATCAGCAGGTAATATTAATCTTCTGTCAGTATAACTGTGTGCCCTTTTCTGATAATGTAGCAGGCTTTAAAACTGCCTGAGCCTTGAATATATTAAAATCGTTTCCAGGAGAATACCGAGGTTTCAACATTCTGAAATCCTCATTATGGTTGGTGTGTATTTGCTTTAGATGTTCAATGCAAAAAAAGTGCAACATTGACATATAATAAAAAGTTCTCTATGAATATCAAAGTTGCAGCGTCGATACCATACATTGGAACTTCAGACTCGTGGATGTAATTAAGCCTTTGATAACCAAGCACTTTGCGTTAAAAAAATATTGTATTTTATATGTATTATTATAAGATTTATTTGAAACAAACTTTCCAAACATTTTAATGCAGCAAAAATATTGAAGTTTTACTTGAAAATTATTTTGAGTACGTTTATGTAAATTTCCTCATTTTACTTGTAAGGAATTATATTATTCGTTACATATTGCTGGGATGAAAGGTTCTGAACAGTAGATGGCATCCCTTATCTTACACAATGTCACACGGGGTCTGCATTGTCAGCATACAGGCAGAAATGGCCTTTGTGTCAGATGCAGTAAATGTGCTGCAGACAGATAATAAAATGGAGATATCTCCTGTTTATGGGGATTTGTAGGGATCATAATGAGATTATTAACAATGTGCTGCATGATGCCTGTGTATGGGAAGTACAGCAACACCTTGTATCTGTACTGTACAGGGATTCTCACTCATTATAACCCCTTGAATCATATCACTGTACAGGAGTGACTAACCCCACAGCTCTCCCTATATTCTGTCCTGTCCCTGGCAGCTGTAATGCACCAGTAATATATTTTTACCTTTTGATACAGTGAGGTTTAGGGCTGCTATTTGCAAATGGTTTTTAGCTCTCCTTGTATTCTGCCCTCTCCAGAGCTGCTATAATGCAGCAGTAAAGTTTGTATATATGGGAATTACAGCAACACCTTGTATCTGTACTGTACAGAAATATTCACTCATTATAACCCCTGAATCTTATCCCTGTACAGCAGTGAGTGACCCCACAGATCTCCCTATATTCTGTCCTCCCTCTGGCAGCTGTAATGCAACAGTAATTTATTTTTACTTTGTGTTACAGTGAGGTTTAGGGCTGCTATTTGCAAATGGTTTTTAGCTCTCCCTGTATTCTGCCCTCTCCATAGCTGCTATTATACAGCAGTAACGTGTGTTAAGTTTTTTGTTACAGTGAGGATGGTGGCTGCTTAACTGTTAATTTTTCATACAAACTAAATTGCGGCATGAACGATATTGCACATTATTTTATGTTTATGGATAAATCACATAACCACATAAATTCAAATTTTTGCAGCGCATGAGACTGGTAACTGATAGATTTGAAATATAAGAACAATTTTCCAGTTGCAATGAAGGGCATCAGCTGTTCTGCATGCTCCATTATTTTGAATTGAATCCCAGATCCTCTCCATTAGCAGTTTGATTATATTGCATTTCAGAGTGATTACAAAGCTATTAATTTTAGGCAAACGCTATGATATACCTTCCAAAACCAACACTAGGCTTTTTCTTTCTTTATAAAAAAAATCCTCTTATGAGGTGGATGAAAGTAAAGTACATTTTATTTTAATTTTTTATATATTTTTTTTAGAATTTAAGCTTGGAAACTAATAAACCCCATAAATCAACTAAAAGTTCTCTGCAAAACGCAACTACTATATTATCTGTTTATTTCCTTTCACCCAATAAGGGAAA
The DNA here is from genome assembly GCA_009667805.1 of Leptobrachium leishanense. Lineage (NCBI taxonomy): Eukaryota > Metazoa > Chordata > Amphibia > Anura > Megophryidae > Leptobrachium > Leptobrachium leishanense. The sequence continues at coordinate 26,572,067 of CM019069.1, forward strand.
TAAATAAGCTCTGAGCCTTATTTCTCTGAAATATATTAAAACTATGCTTGTTATTTATTTATTTTTTTAGTTCAGCTAAAGCAGCATCCTAAACCTATAGCTTAATATTTTCTGTAAAAATTGCAATTTTTGGACAAAGAAAATGCTGAGAAACGGCTAATGAAAATATATATTTTTTTCCCAGGTGCTAAACGTGAAGAAGTGGCCTTAATGAATGGCCTGACTGTTAATTTACACCTTCAGATGGTGAGTTGTTCCTCCGTAGAAGCGGATTTATTGTGCTTTCCATTGCAGATTCACCTTATCTTTTATGCATGATCAGGAACAAATATTACATTATTTCTCTACCTTCCAAGAAATTGTTTTCTGATAAATCATGGCGGCAAATAAAGGGACAATGATCGGCTTTAGCGTTTCGTGGAGGTTTAATCTTGGCTTTTGAATGGCTTTGTTTTGAGACAGAGAACATCCAGCGCAGGTTCGCATCCCGGGTTCATTCTTATGCGTGCAAAGTTCCCGCTTTATTGTAAACATTTGCATATACTAATGCATCATCTAACACTACAATGACTACCTGGGCAGTCAGCAATTTCTACTTTATCCCATGCTAGGAAAAAAAAAAAAGATTAAAAAGAAGAAATTTAAAATGAAAAATGTTGTTGATACCTTCGCACTCGAGGTACCATCATTTAGTCCAGTATTGTAGAGAATAATTCTCAGATCTTTTATCGTGGGGTTTATTTTTGTTTGTTTTATCTTGTTGAGGAACAACAAAAAAATACAATTACCAGCGAACGGGCCAAAGGGGTCAGTCACTGTTTATCTGGGAGCGGCAAAAACCATGGCAAAATACCTTTATTAAATGTCAACAAGACACTCCCAAATACCAACTAAAAACAACATATACACATGAGCATAGTGAAGGAAAATTAAAGATGTAATTGAGGACAGACAATCAAAGGACTGCAGAGATGTGGTATGAACCTCGGACCCGTGGGTATATATGGCAAACAGTTTGCAGAGTAACCAGTAAAGTCTAGGGACTGAATTCCCAATGGAAAAACCACATCCAAAAGGCAGAATTAAAAGAAATAGGCACACAAATGAGCCCAATCACATATTTGCTGCTGTCCCTAAAACTTATTCAGATTCTGTTCTAACCCTCACTGATGCTAACAAGACAAACAAAGAAATTAAACACTCAGCTCGACATATGTTTCGCCGGTAGCGACCGGCTTCATCTGGAGCGAAAATTGAATAGCACGAGACTAGTGATTGTTGACCATTGTTTGGCACTTTGGTTGTTTCGTTTTTTGTTTTTGGTTTTATCTTGTTGAACCAAATTCCATTCAGGCATTACATCTATGAATTTAGAAAATAAATAAATAATTGTCTTTAACCCCCTCACTGCCAGGTTATTTTTCAGAAATCTGCTGTCAGGAACTAGTATTTTTTTTTGTTTTGAAAATTACTTTCTTTGATAATGTAGAAAAACTACTTTGGGGAAATTCCCATTGTTAAGTTTCACTGTAGTAAAAGTTTGACAGATGTCACCATCTGCTGGCTAAAAAGGGCAACTGTAGCTGTGGCTCCATGCAGAACCAGCCGGGGATCTGTGTTGTAGAATAGGATTCCCAGCTTTTCAAGCAGTGTTTTTCATTGTAATAGCACCTTGTGCGTCACGCCGGAATGGTTTTTTTAAAAAATTATTTATTTATTTGTAAAGTATTTTACCAGGAAGGATACATTGAGATTTCTCTTGTTTTCAAGTATGTCCTGGGTTCAAGAACATAGAATTTTCACAGTAGGTAGAGAAATACAAAGTGATAAATGCAAGATATAAAAAACAAAACACAAATATACAGATTAACCCAGAAAATAAATATGTAGGAAATATAGTCACTATGTTACATGTTTACAGGTGCATTCTGTATATAGTCACTATGTTACATGTTTACAGGTGCATTCTGTATATAGTCACTATGTTACATGTTTACAGGTGCATTCTGTATATAGTCATTATGTTACATGTTTACAAGTGCATTCTGTATATAGTCATTATGTTACATGTTTACAGGTGCATTCTGTATATAGTCACTATGTTATATGTTTACAGGTGCATTCTGTGCATTGTCACTATGTTACATGTTTACAGGTGCATTCTGTATATAGTCATTATGTTACATGTTTATAGGTGCATTCTGTATATAGTCACTATGTTACATGTTTACAAGTGCATTCTGTATATAGTCATTATGTTACATGTTTACAGGTGCATTCTGTATATAGTCACTATGTTACATGTTTACAGGTGCATTCTGTATATAGTCATTATGTTACATGTTTACAAGTGCATTCTGTATATTGTCATTATGTTACATGTTTACAAGTGCATTCTGTATATAGTCATTATGTTACATGTTTACAGGTGCATTCTGTATATAGTCACTATGTTACATGTTTACAGGTGCATTCTGTATATAGTCACTATGTTACATGTTTACAGGTGCATTCCGTATTGAGGTATGTCAATCGAGATCTCTTAGGCTGGGTTCACACCTGCATGTTTTTTGACGAGCGTAATATGCGCGTTTTTTGATGCGCGTATTGTGCAAACTTAAAAACGCGTGAACGCGCATTGCAGCGCGTTCATACTGCAGACTATGGCCGTGAACGTGCTGCAATATGCCCCAAAGAAGCTCCTGTACTTCTTTGGGCGTAGGAAGTTTTACAGCGCGTTCCTACATGCTGTAAAACGCCCAGGTGTGAACAGGCCCCATAGGAAATCATGGGATTTTCGTGTTTAGGCGTTTTACAGTGAGAGAAAGGGGGGGCACAGGAACGCGCTGTAAAACGCCCAGGTGTGAACGGAGCCTAAAGTGACTTTAGACTGGGGGAAGATTTGATGGCGTCTGGGAGGTTATTCCATAATCGTGGTGCTCTGTAGGAAAACGAGGGTCGAGACACTTTCTTTTTGTATTGTGGTATTGCAAGTAACGTGCAGGTCCTGGATCGGAGGTTATAGGATGAGGGAACTGCTGGGGCAAGCAGGCTATTCAGGTAGGGATGTTGTTTCCCAGAAAAGCTCCTAAACAGCAGGATGGAAAGGTGAAGGGTGCATCTGGATTCCAACAATGACCAGTTTAGCTCTTTTAACATGTCACAATAGTGGGTCATGTAGTTACATTGTAGCGCAAAGCGTCAGAATGAGTTATACAATGTAGTAAGTTTATGAAGGTGTTTTCGCGGGCAGCTGTATACACAACATCTCAGTATTCAATGACCGGCATAAGCATTTGTTGTACAATCTGCTTTCTTACTTTGGGACTCAGGCTAAAAGCTTTACTAAGATTCACCCTTGTGGGGCTTTTTTGAGCTTATATTGGTAAGGATTTGTTGGTGTTTGTGTTTGTCTCAAACCAGAGTCACACATTGGCCCATATCTGTTTTAATTATCCTCCAGTCCAAATTTTAAGATGAGAGAACACAGGTTGACTTCACAGAGCATAATGCAGCTGCAATGCTTGAAGAAATTAAATTTGTCAGGACGGATAGGCGCTGACTGAAGTTACTACATGTGAAGTGTCCATGAATCTCATTAACATTAAAAATTGGTGCCTGGTGATTTATTCATAGCACATTTCTGCTCAGACAGTAATGCTTTTATATAACCCTTGGTGTCACACTGTGTATGCTTTAAGAGGTACTGAGTGACAATCATTTACCAAGCAACAAATTCGGAGATTTAGCAAAGTTTAAGGTAAACGCAATCACTTTTTTAAGCAATTCTTCATTTACTGTGAATTTTAATGCATACCGTGTATTTTTTATGGATTAGGGCTGTTTGCTGATTAAATGTCTTGGAACACTATTGCCTCGATTTAATTCTATTGACCAAAATTTCATCTGTTTTCAGATGATATTGTTTTCAAAGAGCTGAAATTACAAAAAGGAATGAAAAACAAGTGGGTGGTAAAACGCCCAGAAATGCTTATTTTCGGCCAACATCATACAGATTTGTGCCTATTAGAAAAAAAATTGTTTAAAAAAAAGATTTCAGTCTCATTCTTTCAGATTCCCTGCCTGAAAATTTATTGACACTTTTGCAGAATTTGTAATTTTTTTGGAAAATCAGCCTACCGATAAATTTAATTTGAAACACTAAAGCCGATATTTCCATTAAAAAGTATAGCCTCGAGAGCCGATATTTGAGACAAGTCTTTATCGGGAATAAAAATGCTTGTGGGCCCAAATATGCTCCTGAACCGCAAAATGGCTGAAATGTGTCAAGAAAAGGTTCCGAATTCAAGCCGAATTAAATTCCATTTGATAGCCCATGCTATGTTCAGGGGCCCTTTGGCTCCAGGGGGTCCCAATCCTTGCTAAAACCTATGCAGCTTGTCTATGCGACACAGAGGTCCATGTCACCCAGAATTGACACAATGGGATTTTGGGAAACTTCCCGTTGAGCTGTGGCATCTGAGGTTGGTGTCTGATCACTCTGATTCATTACTGAGGGGGCCCCATCTGGTGGTTCAGTATGGGGCCCCAAGATTTCTGATGGCAGACCTGGTGAAAGCAAGGCCAAACTGAGTTTAAAGGAGATACTTATTTTATGCTCTCGGAACTATGATAACTGCAAAAGGAAACTGGGACTGGAATCCAATATCAGATTTATTGGGGTGGAGCAATCACCAAACATTCCGTTTGTATATTTTCATATGCATTTTCTATGTCACTACTAGCATGATAGATGGTTTATTTGTGTAAGGTTCCATTCGCCCTGAGATTATACCATACCAAATTCTGGTTTATCCATGTGCGGACTGCTGCAGGTATTCGTCAATGTGCCTGTGTGTCCAGTAATTAAAGGGACAGATCCCTAGTACTGCACGATGATGTCATGGACATCTTCTCAGAGCAAGCAAGTCCAATGCTTACCACATATTTCAGCTCTACCTCTGGTATTATGCTTCTTAAGTGTTTTCCCTAAAACATGTATATACCTTATTTTTATCTTGTCTTTTGTTTGTCATTGACCTTGTTTCAATCCTCCTGCCTCAAACACCGCTGTATAATTTGACTAGTATTTTGAATATTTTGAATATAGGTATAAACAACAGTAAGAGTACAGTACCCTAAAACTTAATAAACAGACATAGTGTAATACAGTTTAACACCAAATAAATATATATCAGGCATACGCTCACACACAAACATGAATATTGAGCGTTAAAATAATGCAGGTGGTCTTACTCATTAGTGTTCGTCCCTCCTTCATCTCGCTCTTCCTTGAGGACACCACCCAAACAGTCAGGAACGAGCAGATAGGGATTACAATTTCAGAATTTATTGCAACTTTTTAAAAAAATAACACCTAATAAATTAATGAAATCAATTTAAAGGTAGAAAGCGGTAAATGCTCAACGCGTTTTGCTCCAACAGAACTTCCTCAGGAGCAGAAAAAAGCCACAACCATCACAACACAACTTAAAAATCCTATAAGGAATATCCTGTTCGTTTTGAGGCCACCCTAACAATTTCTCTATCGACCAGTTTGTATTTTCCATTTCCTGTCTCAATAAATAAAATAATGTGTTTTCTTTTCTTTTTTTGCTTCCAGCTCTCCTTTTACAAGCCGACTAAAGAACGTCATAAAATTCTTATGGAAGCCAAAGCCTTTCCGTCTGATCATGTAAGTAAACGGTTATTTCATTATTTATACAGATCCCAGGAGTTTCCTGAAAAGTATAAGATCACCTTTCTTTTTCTCTGAGCCAATAGCGTGTACTTGGTATAAAACAGAGAAAATTGATTTCAACTTTTTCCTTTATTGCCCTGAGATTGCAACACCAACAGGTTAAAAACGGTTTCCTTTAAATTGATTTAAAATCATTATATCCACCCAAAAATGAGTGTCGAAGTTTCAAATGAGTTAGGCTGGGTTCACACCTCAGCGTTTTAAGGTGCGTTTCAGCGCGCTGTAAAACGCCGAGACACGGAAATCCCATGACTTCCTATGGGACCCATTCACACCGGGGCGTTTTACAGCGCAGGAAAGCTCTGTAAAACATCCTACACCCAAAGAAGTATGGGAGCATCTTTGGGTGTATTTGCAGCACGTTCACTCTGCAGTCTATGGCCGTGAACGCGCTGCAATGCGCGTTCGCGCTTTTTTCCATTTGCACGATACGCGCGTTAAAAAATGCGCAGGTGTGAACCCAGTCTAATTGTTGTGTTCCAAAAAAAAATTTAAGCTGACAGTTTAAGGGCCTTATTACATTCTTAATGCAAAAACACACGCTAAACGCATGTTTTTTTGCACGAAGCGTTAAACGATAACGCACAAAAATCACCGCTGGAATTACATTTCTCGCGCATTTTTTTATCCGTCGGGAAATTGCGCTCGTAAAACCGACGCGCAAAAATGCGCACAGAGGACCCGATGCGCGCAGAAATCAGTGAGCGCAACATAATTTTTAACACGAGTTCATCAGACGAACGCATTTTGTGCGGACTGCGCACAACAGACATACGTTCTGATGGAAGACAAGGTAGTGGCCGTCATTTTTGACGGATCTAGTAAAAAAAGTGCGCATCGACGTTCTCCGTTGTGAATCTGCAGTTTGGTACGGTCAGGTTGTTACAATTTGCCGTTACCACCAGCTTTTCAAAGACGTTAAAATTATGTGCGCAAACGTTGTCCGTTAAATGTTGCGCTAAGAGTGTAATACCATGCGCGCACCAGTGCACAAACGCATTTGCGCTCACAATGTTAAGTATAGGATGTGCGCACTAAATTGCGCTCGCAAAGGCTTCCCGCGTTAGACGTTAACGCGCATTTTGTGCACGAACATTGTAATACGACGTTCAGCGCAAAGGGTTTTGCCACTCGCGTAAATGCGCTTTTGCGCGCACGCATAATTGTGCCCAAAGAATGTAATAGGGCCCTAAGTGTTTTAGGGCTAACCTCGCTAACCCTTCAAACCTTAAGCCAGAGTACCCAAAATGCCACATTTTTAGGGAGTGCCCCAAACATTTATTTACAAACTTAGACTTAATATATTCAGCACAAGAAAAGAAGGCCATTATCTGCACTTTTCATTTTGAACAAGTTAAGGAGAATCCAAAACATGTAGATAGGGATCTAAATGTGGTCATGAAGGGCCAGCAAGGGGTGACCAGTGCACACACCTTTGAATACATTCTTACCCCAAGTCCTCTGTAACTTTATTCTCATGCAACAGGCTGAGCATCCCTTATCTGAAATGCTGGAGAATAGATGTAGATTGGATAAATGTATTTTATTTGGATCTTGGGATAATTCCCTATAATAATGAGAAATCTTGGGAATGGGACTCAAATCTAAGGCTAAGGTCAGACGAAAGCAGTTTTAACGTGCGTTTAACCGCACTAAGTCACGGCCGTACTAGCAGCAAATGATGTCCAATGCCGGGCTGCATATGAATAACAGCCGCACAAAAGTGCGACTGCGCAACGAAAGTGGCAAACGAACGAATTTTTTCGAGAACGTCAAACCGCTAGTACTGACGTACAGAGTGCGCTGCGTCCGCATAGCGGCGTGTTTGCGTGATTGGGAGACGTCAGACGCTGCTAATGTACGGCTAACATAACGTCCAGACGCAAAAAGTGTTTTATTGAAAATACGTACAAAATCACGGACGAAAATGCGCATCGTATGACCGCTATCGCGTATTCCCTGAAAAAATGCGTCCATTCATTCGAACGCACATTTTCACGGACAACGCGAAAGATGTGTTAGTCTGACCCTAGCCTAAACACGGAAATCATTTATTTTTCGTACATACTTTATACACACATCATGAAGGGCATTTTATACAACATTTTATCTCTTTGTCTCGTGTGCATCTAATCTTCACAGAAAAATTAATAGTTTTGTCCCCCGTCACATGAGTTCAGGGGTGGAATTTTCCACTTTTGATGTCATGTCAAAAAATGTCAGATATTTGAACATTTCAGATGTCATAATTTTGGAATAAGGGATACTCAGCCTGTATAGTCTACCCTAACATCTCCTAAGCATGACCTCTAACCCTAAACGCAATCCTAACTATAACTACGCATTTGTGAAGGTGCTATCATTAAAGGAAGACTCTACACACCCTGACCACTTTATCTCCTTCGACAGAAAAGGTGTTGGGTAGTGTAGGAGTTCCCTCCACCCACACGCGTTTCACCAGACAGCCATATTTTGTATTTCCCAGCTACCAGTCCCCAGATTGATCACTGATGATGTCAGAACACTCAGCAGGCTGGCATCATCTTCCACAATAGCATGTGTCCTGAGAAAAGCAGTTGATGGAATGGATCTGCGTGTGTGTGTGCACAGTTCCGATACATCGCTCTACACAGGCACTACCGACTTGTGTCTAAAGTATGTGAGTTCAGAGTGATGTGCACTTTGCGTATCCTATGCAACACAATTTGGAAGGTATGCAAAATGCATAGAAAAGCTTTAGGGGCATCCACATTTTGGAAGCTCTGAGCTGACAGGGATGAGCATCTGTGCTGAGGGAGAAAAGGTGAGTATTTTCTTCTAAAATATAATAAATTGAAAAATAATAATTGGACGCATGTTGGCAGTAGCATCTGCCACATATTTAAGGAGGGAATGGGGGTCAATTTTATTAGTGTTCCCATAACAATATAATAATGATCTGACAGGCATATATGCCATATTGTATGTAGCATTTATCAGAAGATAGAAAACAGGTGTTGAGTGCAAGGACTCTGCATCTCTTTGTCTCGTGAGCCTCTAATCATCACAGAAATATTGTAACTCTACAGGAACATTAAAAGAGAAAATAGAAACATAGCTATATTGCCGGAATACAAAAGCGAATGAGATTAATCCTATTTAGATATCTTTATTAAAAGCAATTTGTTTTATATCGGCTTATCCCCACCCACTCCAGACTTGAGAATCTATTTCAGGACAATATGGCGTCTACCGATAAATATCACACACGTCATCATCAGCAAGTAGAACCCTGTGACGAATTATCAAAATCTGAACTGTGAAAGAACTGGACCCACATTTCTCCATCTTCAAATTAGAATTTCTTTCATTCCATTATTTATAAAGATAAACAAACAATAAGGTCCATGGAGAGACTCGTAGTCGATGGCTTCAACATTTGGGGTTAGAATGAAAATGTTTTTCTGGTTGAATGTGCCGGGTTTTGTTTCACTCTGCATCAAAAATTTCATATCTTTGCCCCTTGTTTAAATGGGTTTTTGTTATAATATAATCAGATGACTGCTAAATAAATTAGTTACGGCAGATGCAACCTTGAAATCCCATTTAGGTGTTTACATTTCTAATAATTACAATTCTGTAGGGTTTTCCATCAAACCTTGTTGGACCTTGTTGGGCAGCAGCTTTCTGTGCATTGCACCCATCTTCATGAAATGCATTTGTTTTTCCAGTATGCCGTGGAATCCCAGATTCTGTTTCACGGTCTTGATGTGGAGGAGAGCATGCTGCTGGTCCACCCTCGTGAGGTTTGTGCAGTTAGTTATTTGCGATTACCATGCCGCCATTTCAAATACTGTTTTACTGTATACATATATAGTATATCTCTTGAAAAAAGTCCTCTTTTGGACTGAAACATTGATCACAATAAAAATACTATTAAAAAGAGTCCACGCTTTCTATTAAAAAGAGTCCACGCTTTCCCAATGAGTTGCATTTCTATAACAGCGGTCAGCACCTGAACAGTAAAAAGAGTATATCCTGGCTGCGAGTAGGGATGAGCTGTTCGGTTCAATCAGTTCGGAGTTCGATTCGAACTTTGGCCGGTCGCAAGTTCGCGAACTTTGAACTTTTTGGCGTGTTCGGTTCTAGTTCGAAAAAAAATAATAATTGTGAAAAAAGTATAAAAAATGCTTAAAAAATACCAAAAAATCGAGAAATAAAGAGATTCTTTACTGCAGAATATTATAAGCAACTGTTTATTAGATATTGAATTAAAAAATAATGTCTACGTGCAAAGATTCTCACCTCTAAATGACCTGTGCTCTCAAACGGCGTAAACAACAGGTGTTTAATTAGTGTTTGGAAATAACATGTGCTTCTAATTAGTCCGTCTCATGAATTTGATACATTGTATGCAGACTGGAGGTGTCAGGTGTCGTGTGTGGGTCTGTGCTGTGATGGCGATGTTTCCATACATCCTACAAATCCGCCACTTCATGTGCAGGTTATGGGGACCTCCTAGGCACGATATTTGAAGGAGTTTTTCATTTTTATTTTTAACCCTTATTTTATGGAAAACTCACTGTTCCTTTAACCCTTTCACTGCTGAGGCATTTCACCTCTGTGTGCTGAGCTAATTTTTACCGCTTTCGCTCATCATGTTTAAACGCGATTTGAAGCCACATTTTATTATACGACCCAGACATATTATATAACGTTCTTTCCGGCAGACTCGGCAGATTCATAATATATCATTTTTATATGTATACGTCATGTTCTGCCTGTATATTATAACAAAAAATGCAATAAAACTTGAATTTTTAATCATCTGCAGCGAGTAAAGTGTTTTTTTTTCACCTTTTATCACATGAACATTTGCGGTTATATTTTCTATGGGGTGCACCTGTACAAAAATTAGAAATGGGGACTTATTAAATTTTTTGGGGGGAATTATGTGATTTTTAGCAAACGCACACCATAGAAAAAAATCATTAGTGCAGCATCATTGTTCACATTATAATTGAAATGTGAACAATATTGCTGCATTAATAAAAATAACACACAAAAAAAATACATGTTTTTTTATTTTTTATTTTTCTACTTTATACCTGGTCATTTTGGGTATCATTCGAAAGGCCATGCTCAGGCATTTCGATTGACACCCTCCATGACCCCCTAGCTGCCACGGTTCTGGAGATATCTGGGTTCAAATGAACCGCCTATCTCCACCAGAGGGTTCCAGGCAGCTTGGGGTTCCCCGGCTATCTGACGTCAACACGCTATGCGTGAGGACATCAGGCAGTGAGGGGGAACCCAGGGGTGGAGCCGCCATCCAAGATGGCGGCCCCCACCGTAGCTAGGCCGCACTTCGGCACCGCAAGGCTCTGAAGTGCGACCCGGTGCCTAAGGGGTTAAAGCCAGGCACCGCTTAAAAGGAGAGACTCTCCCCTTTTAAGCGGTGCCTGGCTTTTTATTGTGGGACTTCCCGATCGGGAGGGAGAGGGATCCGAATGGATCTCCCCCTCCCTTCCAGGCGATCTCCCGGCATTGCCGGGGGCAGGGCCAGCGCTAGCGTACGGCGGCACAGGCGGCCGCTTTACTATCTGGCTTCCTGCCAGTTTGTGGGGGCAGAATTCCCCGGCCCCGAGCACCGCCATCTTGGTCGGCCGGGGAGACCCGGCGCAGCGCTAGGGGCCAAACCACCTGACCAGCACCGCGTGCAATCTCGCGAGAGTGCGGCTGCGCTGGTCATGTGGTTCCCGCCCGGCGAGCAGCAAAGCTGCATCATGTCAGCGGCTGCTCGCCACCATGAAGAACGCCGGCGGAGCCTGGGGGTCTGGCAGCAGGTGAGAGCTGGGGGCAGATATATTCATATGTGAGCTGGGCAAATATCTCCATATCAGCTGGGGCAATATATACCCATGTAATCTGGGGGCAAATATATCCATGAGTTGGGGCAAATATATCCACATGTGATCTGGGCAAATATATCCATGAGTTGGGGCAAATATATCCACATGTGATCTGGGGGCAAATATATCCATGAATTGGGGGCAAATATATCCATGAGACGGTGGCAAATATATATATATCCATGAGCTGGGGCAAATATATCCTTGAGCTGGGGGCAAATATATCCACATGTGATCTGGGGGCAAATATATCCACATGTGATCTGGGGGCAAATATATCCATGAGTTTGGGGCAAATATATATATATATCCATGAGCTGGGGCAAATATATCCATGAGTTGGGGGCAAATATATCCATGAGTTGGGGACAAATATATATATATCGATGAGTTGGGGGCAAATATATCCATGAGTTGGGGGAAAATATATATATATATCCATGAGCTGGGGGCAAACACATCCATGAGCTGGGGGCAAATATATCCATGAGTTGGGGGCAAATATATCCACATGTGATCTGGAGGCAAATATACCCATATGAGCTGGGGCAAATATCTCTATATGAGCTGGGGCAATATATACCCATGTAATCTGGGGCAAATATATCTACATGTGATATGGGGCAAATATACCCATATGAGCTGGGGCAAATATACTTATATGAGCTGGAGGCAAATATACTTATATGAGCAACCCTAGTGTTTGTATATATATGTGTATATATAGAGATTATCATGGCACCTCTATCCTGATTGGCTTGACATGACACGGATGGGGGTGCACCAAAATGCACCTTCGCCTGACTAGATAAAAATGCTTGCACCGGCCCTGGCCGGGGTCGCCTGGAAATGACGTCATTGCGCATGGCGCGATGACGTCATTTACATCGGGAGGAGCTCGACTTCAGCGTCTGAGGATGCTGAAGTAAGAATGCCGCGGGACCCCGGACAGAGAGGTGAGTATCTCCGCCGGGTGTCCTACAAAGCTGATGATGTGTGGGACACGTCCTCCTCAGCATACAGTGGGAGTAACTGAGGATGTGTCCCACACGTCGCCAGCAGTGAAGGGGTTAAAAACTTATTTTTTAAAAACTTTTGTCCTTGTTTCCTGTCCCCCAGGGCACTACCCGGACCCGGACATTGTTTTTAAATGTTTCTATACATCCTATAAATCCGCCACTTCACGGGCAGGTTATGGGGACCTCCTAGGCACGATATTTGAAGGAATTTTTATTTTTTTAGTTTTTATTTTCAACCCTTATTTCATGGAAAACTCACTGTCCCTTTAGAAACATTTTTTTTTTTTACTTTTTGTCCTTGTTTCCTGTCCCCCAGGGCACTACCGGACCCCCATACACCTTTTATGGCAATCTTCTAGCATATATGCCCTCTTGGAGGGCACTCTAAAAATCGAACTTTGAGTCCCATTGACTTGTATTGAGTTCGAGTTCGAATTCGAACTTTTGAAAAGTTCGAGTTCGAATGCGAACCGAACTCGGGGATGTTCGGCTCATCCCTAGCTGCGAGTCACTTGAATTATGTATATATATATATAAAACACAACGAGAGGAGAGCACACCAGACAATACAAAAGAAACCACAACAGCAGCTAAATACGTTTAAACAGATTTTTTCCAGATTTAACCCTTTCAGTGCTTAGAAACATTTCTTAAACCCCTTCAAACATTGCAGTTCTTAACCCTTGCATACATATAATACTGAGCTCTGTTGAACAATGGTGGAAGTTTAGTTTGCAATAGATGGCCATGGATTGCGTAAGCCTGCCAACAGCGACAATGTATTCCACCCCTGGCAGGTCCTATCGTACTAACCTAATGACTGCTTTTCTATACTATAATTGAGTATGGCTTGGCGTGTCCGTCGCCAAGCCTTACTCTGCGCATGCGCGCGCAACCAGCGGCGGTTGGTTGCGCGCGCATGCAACCGCCGCGGCACGAGCCGGCTGCCGGCTCGCCGCGGCGGTTACAAGATGCACACAGCAGCCGGGTAGAGGCTGCGCTCGCAGCCTCTACCCGGCTGCTGCGCGCATCCAACCCGTCCCCCGAGCGGCGAAGGGAAAGTTCCCTCGCTTCCGCTCTTTGAAGGACCCAAGCCCCGGTCACGTGACCGCGGCTTGGGTCCTTCAAAGACCGGAAGCGGGGAAACTTTCACTTCCCCCGGCGCCGCTCGGAAAGGTAAGTATGGCGCGGACGGCGGAGCTCATGGGGCGGCTGTCCGAATGCCGATAGAGCATTCGAACAGCCGCCCCATGTCTGGTCTGGGGTCTGATCTGGGGCATATATCCATGAGAGCTTGGGGGGGCAATATCCACGAGCCGGGGGTCAATATCCACGAGCCAGGGGGCAATATCCACGAGCTGGGGGCCAATATCCACAAGCTGGGGGGCAATATCCATGAGCTGGGGGTCAATATCCATGAGCTGGGGGGCAGTATCCATAAGCTGGGGAGCAGTATCCATGAGCTGGGGGGCAATATCCATAAGCTGGGGGCCAGTATCCATGAGCTGGGGGGCAATATCCAGGAGCTGGGGGGCAATATCCACGAGCTGGGGGCCAATATCCATAAGCTGGGGGCCAATATCCATAAGCTGGGGGCCAGTATCCATGATCTGGGGGGCAATATCCAGGAGCTTGGGGCAATATCCATGAGCTGGGCCAATATCCATGAGCTGGGCCAATATCCACGTGCTGGGGCAGTATCCACATGCTGGGGCAGTATCCACGTGCTGGGGCAATATCCACGAGCTGGGGCAATATCCAAGAGCTGGGGCAGTATCCACGTGCTGGGGCAATATCCACGAGCTGGGGCAGTATCCAAGAGCTGGGGCAATATCCACGTGCTGGGGCAATATCCACGAGCTGGGGCAGTATCCACGTGCTGGGGCAGTATCCACGTGCTGGGGCAATATCCACGAGCTGGGGCAATGTCCACGAGCTGGGGCAGTATCCACGTGCTGGGGCAGTATCCACGTGCTGGGGCAATATCCACGTGCTGGGGCAATGTCCACGAGCTGGGGCAGTATCCACGTGCTGGGGCAATATCCACGAGCTGGGGCAGTATCCACGTGCTGGGGCAATATCCACGAGCTGGGGCAATGTCAACGAGCTGGGGCAGTATCCACGTGCTGCGGCAATATCCATGAGCTGGGGCAGTATCCACGTGCTGGGGCATAATCCATGAGCTGGGGCATATATCCATGAGCAGGGGCAGTATATCCACAATAGACTGCCCTCTGGGCAGGCTTTCCTTCTTGTATGGGATAAAATTACTGTGGACCCAGTCTTTTCTGAAGCTCCCTGCAGATAAAGGTTTAAATAGAACCTGCGGGTGGAGCACCTGTGACAGGGAGGGGTGCTTGCCCAAAAGGGGTGTCAGCCCTATAATATACAAAATACACGAGAGGGGCAGCACTCAACCTTAACTACGCTTTCACTGCGGGTGCATCTCAAGACAACATAATATAAAACACAACGAGAGGAGAGCACACCAGACAATATAAAAGAAACCACAACAGCAGCTAAATATGTTTAAACAGAGTTTTTCCAGATTTGACCCTTTCAGTGCTTAGAAACATTTCTTAAACCCCTTAAACCCCTTCATCAGGATATCCTGATGAAAGTCCACGGATAGTGGACTGAAACGTCGATCTTTTCTAAACATTAAATTTTGAAACTGTGGAAGACCGTGAGTGCAGTCCATACTTTGTGTATTCTACGATTATTTGAGCCGGATGGGCACCAGGCATTGCCGATTTGTCCAAGAGTGCAGGAATTCTCGAGTGCTATATATATATCTACCTATATATATACCTTCCAAGTACAGGAAGGGTAGGGTCGCACCTATTCCCCGATGGGGCAGCTGCAACCACCAAATGCATCCAGCCCAGCAACATGTATAAAACATAACAAGGAGAAAAATGTCATCTGCGCTTATTCCCATTATACCGTGTGAAACAAAACACAATTAGAGGATTTGGATTCTAATACTCGCCATTAAAAGAGTAAGCTCACTCGGCAACGTCATGGCACCTCTAGTGAGGGTGCGTCCTATCCAAAAATGAAGCCACAGGCTGCTGTATAGCGAACCATAACTGCTCATGCTGCTTTTCAGTCATGAGGTAAGACTGGTGGGCTTTTATTTATGCCCCCCCATAAAAAATCCACCTTGGGATCAAAAAACAAAGACACGGAGCGGAACATGCTGCAAAGAGCTTACACTCTTAATGGCCATTAGTAGAAACCAAAGCCTCTAACTGTGTTTTGTTTCACACGGCATAATGGGAATAAGCGCAGATGTCATTTTTCTCCTTGTTATGTTTTATACATGTTACTATAGGCTGGATACATTTGGTGGTTACAGCCGCCCCATCGGGGAATAGGCGCGACCCCACCTCTCCTGTACTATGTATCTTTTATTGTACCTCCAGCCAGGTCATCTTTGCAGCATGTTCCGCTTCGTGTCTTTTTTAGATCCCAAGGTGGATTTTTTTCTGGGAGGGCATAAATATGACCCACCAGTCTGCCTCATGACTGAAAAGCAGCATGAGCAGTGATGGTTCCCTACACAGCAGCCTGCCCTGTGGCTTCATTTTTGGATAGGACTCACCCTCATTAGAGGTGCCTTGACGTTGGCAGGGAGCTTACACTCTTAATGGCCAGTAATAGAAACCAAAGCCTCTAATTGTGTTTTATTTCACACGGTATAATGGGAACAAGCGCAGATGGCATTTTTCTCCTTAGTAGGCCAAATAGGCTTCAATGTCCTTTGGTTCTGGTTTAAGGAGTAGGCTAAATAGGTTTGCAAGTTCTTGGATAATTGCTCAAGGAGTCATCTAGTAGGCTGAATAGGTTTGAAGGCCCTTGGGTTCCTGCTCAAGGACTCATCCAGTAGGCTGAATAGGTTTGAATTTCCTTGGGTTCCTGTTGAATGAGGCAACTATATGTTTGAGCCTGTTTGGATTCCTAACAGAGAAAATGATATAGAATTGAGGCCTTGGCTTCCTGTCCAGTAGTCATCTAGCAGACTGTATAGAATTGAGTTATTGGTTAAATGCCTGGCAGTCATCTAGTTGGTGGTGTACGGTTGAAACTCTTTTCATGAGCTGCCATGAGTGCTGCAAAAACAAACTAATATGACATTTTATATATAAATCCCTATAAAAGTAGAGTTCTGGGATTCAGCCTGCCATGTGAAATATTGGACGGCTGATGGAACAAGCATAGATGTCCATCTTGGACTAAGTGGGAAATGGTCTTTGTGTTCCGTCAAACAGAATAAGCTGTGTGCAGGGAGACAGGGTCCCGGGGGACATGCTACCCTAAAATCTGTGCTAGGAGCAAAACTCGGTATGACGTATGGAACGTCTATTGTAACTGGAAGAAAAATGCTTTATCCAGCGCGAGTAAAAATATTCACAGCAGCGTCATCATCTTCCCTTTTTACGAAGACAAAGATCCCTCCGTTCGTTAAATGAAAAAAAATAAAGCCAAATCAATAAACATTTTTATCATACCTGTGTGTGATTATAAAGCATCCTAATGTATTTAACCCTCGCTGGCACGTTCAGGACCAGCGCTAATTAGTCTCTTGGTGCTTTAGAAACTGAACTGTTCCGTCTGCATGTTTTTAGTCAAAATAAAATTTTAACCCTTGACGGACTAATGACCAGGACCATGCTCCAGGACGGAAAAGGCGATTCCTTGGGCTGTGGTCCTTAACAGGTTATATTAAGCTCGGGAATTGCATTGTTGTGAAACTCTCCTATTAAACACGGTATATACGGACAATTCTGCCCTTCACGTATTTAGTCGAAAACAAAATATAAACCAAAGTAAATACCGGAATATCCAAGTGATCCTCAGGAGTGACACGCACGTCTATCAGCATATATACAATACATTGTATATGCATACTGTTTTTCTCTGATTTTTGTTTTTCCACACTAAATTGGCCTGTGGAGAACGGCAGAAAACGTAGGAGCGTGAGTTAAGAATGCTGCGTCTTTTCTTCTTCTTTTTTCTATTCTTTAAAGAATACATAATGCCTAGCTAGCGCTTTACCCCATGACTGCTGGTTTTCTTTATGGACCCAGAAAACACAGCATAATGTCCCCCGCCACACACGCATACCCTAGAGATACACTGCGGTACATGCAAGCCCATCATCTTAATGCCTTCATTCTTTTGAGTTGTGGCATGATAAAATGGTCCAAACATAGAGAATTATGGGACATTTTAATGTTTTATTGCATGTACGACTGTGCCCCCAAAGCCCAACATTCAGTTCCCATACATATATGTATGAACTGTATATATATTAACAATAAACATAAATATTATCTATATTATTTTGTTGAATTTTTCGTGTTTAACTAATTTTATCCATCTAATATATTATTATCAATTATATTGTATTACCCAGTCTGTATGTGATGGATTTTAATTACATATTTATGTTATTTGACTTTAGTAAAAGTAAAATATATAATAACAAACTACAAGATACTAGCTAGGTGTGTGTGTATGTATATACACTATATTGCCAAAAGTATTCGCTCACCTGCCTTGACTCACATATGGATGGGTGAGCGAATACTTTTGGCAATATAGTGTATGTATGTATAAATATATATATATATATATACATATGAATAGAAGATGGTAGAGGGAGGCACTCGAGGACTTCTCTAAAATCCGAAGTTCATTAGATATGCATTAGAAAAAAACAACGTTTCGGCCTCTAAAGGCCTTTATCAAGGTGAAATTGTAAGGTATTAAAACCAAAATATATAGGCAGAAGAGATAAGACAACTTTTCTGACTTCATTGGGAGTTATTATGGCTTCAGCCTCCCAATAGGATACAAGTGCCCAGCCTCTGACCATTTTTCTATATACAGTATATATCAGCATTCACCAGGGGACTTGCAGCCAGGATATCCACTTCGAAATTGTGCCGGTGCTGACTGCCGCCGAAGGCAAAGAAACAACTCATCACTTATTATGCCATCATCAGCAGGAGATAGGTCATGATAGCAACGAGTCACAGCCTATCTCTTGCTGATGAGGGCATAATAAGCCCGAAACAGCTGTACAGGAGTGGCTGTGACTCAGTGCATAATCTGACCTTTTGCTAAAAAGGTATCTAGTACGGCATGGCACTGACAAAGAGGGTTCTGTGTTAAAATAGACCCAGGATCCAAAAAAGTGAGAAATTGGAGACCTCATTGCATGTCCTACCCAGAATTCCTTGCTGCATATGGGGAATGTGGCACAGGAGCTCTGGGATGCAATTCTTTGAATTGCTGTGACGTGCAAGTGGCTTCTGCAATAATAAACATAACTAATTATAGCGTGGAGGCTTTTTATCTCACTTTTTGTCGTCTGCCACAACCCTTGTAAGCACTATATAATATATATAATATATATATTAACAATTAGAATATATTTCTCAGCCTGTATGTGATGGATTTGAATTTAATTATATTTTTATTTAATTGATTTTCTTTAATACGATGAAAATATATAATAACAAAATATAAGATGCTAGATAGATAAAAATGATCAAGATATATACTGGATATATGTCTTTACTTTTTTTTACATTACAGGGAGAGGAAACATTGCAGACTGAAGATATCCTTTCTATTATTGAAAAGGAAGGCGATTCCATTGCGGTAATACTGTTCAGCGGGGTGCACTACTACACCGGGCAGTTGTTTGACATTAAGAAGATAACAAAAGCTGGCCAGAAAAAGGTACACACACACGTATATATATCCTGATATGATTTACAGAATTACGGTTTGATCCTGCACGCATTCCTTTTGACAAGCTGTAATATGCTTTCCGTACTAAATCAAAAAGCATCTGCTTTCATGGAAATTTCTCGCAGTCAGCAAGGTGTGAGCGATCCCAGTGGTGCTGACAATACTATTACTCAGCTTATCAACTTACAGGAGACAGGCGTAAGACATAGTTCAACACCTCCTGCTTTATGATGGGCCTAAAGTGATTTAACCCGCCTGCCCTACATGCAAAGAAATTGTGGTTTGCTGGAAAAACACCTTAATGCTTGATAAATCGGCTCCGTGGCTTTAAATTGACCAGGCTGGCAGGGAAAAAAAAACACCCTTCAACCTGGACGAAAAGCTCATTTATGGAGTGATATGGAACACGGATTTTGTCTTTACTTCATTTTTATTCATCGTACCATTTGTTGATACAGTTTGTGTGATTACATCAAACTAACATCACCGCCGTCTAATAAATGCTTACGTGTTTGTAACCTTTTGCTGTGATCGCGTCACGCATTCGCCGCCGCATTGTTTCGATAAGTTCATGCAATGTCACAGCATTTATTTGCGTCCAGAGTGGCATTAATTTGTGGCCAAGATCTTGTATTGATGATGGGAGAGTCGCAGCACTGCATAAAGTCTTCTCCAGCACATTATACCAAAGAGTGTCAATGGGGTTAAGGTCTGGACTGTGCGGTGACCAATCCATGTGTGAAAATGATGTCTCATGCTCCCTGAACCACTCTTGCACAATTTGAGTCTGATAAATCCTGGCATTGCCATCTTGGAATATGCCCGCTGTGCCATCAGGGGAGAAAAAACCCATTGATGGAAAAACCTGCTCATTCAGTATATTAAGAGAGTCACATGACCTGATTTTTTGGGCACATAGCATTGCTGAACCCAGACCTGACCAACTGAAGTAACCCCAGATCATACCAGGCTTTGAGTTGTCCACTGATGACCATTCGCCCTCAAGGAGAGAGAAAAATACAAACATAATAATAAAAAACACTGACAACTTACAGTAGTTCTGTGGAATAATATTTATTATCGGCCACAGCTACCAACTCCACCATACATCTTGTACAGCTTGGAAAAAAGACGAGACAGAGGTGATATGATAGAAACATTTAAATACGTAAAGGGAATCCACAAGGTAGAGGAAGGGAGTATATTTAAAAGGAAACAAAATAGCAAAACAAGAGGACATAGTCTTAGATTAGAGGGGCAAAGGTTTAAAAGTAACATCAGGAAGCATTATTTTACTGAGCGGGTGGTGGATACATGGAACAGTCTTCCAGTAGAAGTGGTAGAGGCCAAAACAGTAATTGAATTTAAGCAAGCATGGGATAGGCATAAGGCTATCCTAAACAAAAGATAAATCCAGGTAAAGTATCCATGTAATTGGGCAGACTAGATGGGCCGAAAGGTTCTTATCTGCCGACATTTTTCTATGTTTCTATGTTTCTACATTAAAATATAAAACATAAACAATAATATGAAGACAGTGCTGTAAGAGTTCCCACCCTCTACCTATACCTCTCCCAAACCTGAACCCAACTTAACTCCGTTCCCATCTCACTTCTTTCTAATCAGCAAATTACACCTTCTACCAAGAACCCTACCTCAGCACTGCCTATCAACGCCCGCTGTGACACAGGGGAAACTAAAAAACCCACAATTACCCCTAAGAACCACCCAGACTAATCCCTATAATAATAAAAAGGGCGAGGGTGGGTGTGGTGCTGCTCTCCAGGTTACCTCAGGGAAAAAAGGCGTGCAGAGACACTTTCAACTGCTCCCTCGGCCCCGCCCACTCATCTTCCCGCTCTAACTGCATCCCAGCCTAAAAAAAAACTCCTATCGTGCTGCTATCAGCGGCAACTCAAGGACCCTCCACCTGAGTTGTTCCTGGGCTTCAGTATGTTAGGTAGTGACTTTTTATTTTTGGCCAGGCGGTGTATATTGATAGCTATAGTGTGTATAACTTATAGGTTTCAATATATGTTTGTATTATTAAGGTGCAAACTGTAAGATATCTGTGGCTTCCACATGTGTTTCCGCTGAAGGTATCATAGCAGATGGTATTATATATACAGTGCATAGATGAGATAAATAGAGAAATGAAAACATGACATTGAACAAATAGCATAAAAAGTAAAAAACTATAAATAAATCTCAGAAAGCAACGGGAAAAGATTAAACACTTTAGGTCAGGGTCAGCAAACGTGGCACTTCAGATATTTTCGATCTACATTTCCTATGAGACTAGAGGCACGTTCAATACCTCAGCCGCTGCAAGTGCTAAGTTAGCAACTTGCCATTGAACGCCGTTCAGCCACTCAGCGCTCAGCACTGCTAACTTAGCACTTGCAGCGACCCGAGGAGATGCTGCGAGTAGCTGAGTGTGACGTATTAAAGATGGCCGCCACCATGAAGCAAGTAACAATTCCGTACAGCAAGATGGCCGCCGCCACGAAGCAAGTAACAATTCCATACAGCAATGTTAATTTTGAGGTTTTTGATCACCAAAGCACAAAATATGTATTTATTATTTACCCCTGCACATAGACATATATTACAGCTCAATTTATATTTTGTTTCAGAAGTAAACATAACGTTTATTCAATAAAAACTGTCATTTGTGGTGTGTGCATACAAAACGGAATCGTGCTGACTGCTTTTCTTTATTATATTTTGTCCGAGTCATACGAAAAACAATCTGAATCTTTCATTAAGAAATCGTCGGCCATTTTGGATTCGAAATTCGCAACCAAAGCGTTCAATGACACTGCTGCAGCAAACTGAATTGCTGCACTGCAGCAATTCAGCAGCTGCTGAGGTATTGAACGGAGCTCTAGCCGACCTAATAAATGGCTGAGAATTATGGGAGGTGTAGTTCCAAAACACCTGGAGGGTCAAGGTTGCTGGCATCTGCTTTAAAAGGAACTACATTCCAATTCTTTTGGTGTCTGGATCTCTTTAATGTATTTATATTATTTTCTTTTCATCTTAATCTTAGCGAAGAGATTTCCTTTTCTGTTTTAATTTAATAGAAGGGAATTCTGTCCATTGATCCGGCAGATGAAACCACAGCTGCACCATATCAAGGGATTAAATTCAAAGTATATATTGTTACAAATGCTCCACATGATCTTGGTGATTAAGGGATTAGCACAAAGGATTTAACAAGGTTAATTACAAATGTGCTTAAAATGTCCTTTTTTCCCACAGACAAGATAAGGTTGTCCATAATTTGTGTTCTGTTAAAAAGCATTTTGGTTTTGGAGACCTTGGTGGATGCGATCCTTGTCATATCGTAGCTTAGCAAAACAAACGCATGCCATGCATAGAGGAACTTTAA
The DNA here is from genome assembly GCA_009667805.1 of Leptobrachium leishanense. Classification (NCBI taxonomy): domain Eukaryota; kingdom Metazoa; phylum Chordata; class Amphibia; order Anura; family Megophryidae; genus Leptobrachium; species Leptobrachium leishanense. Next base: position 26,594,900 of record CM019069.1, read on the forward strand.
GATATTATTTGTAATAATATCCTTTGGAATATGTTCACCACAAACGTTGGTTGCAGTTTATTGATGGATTATTAAGAGGAATTATGAGGACGCGTCATTGGGTGGCATCAGTTCCTGATGTTCTTATTTACAGTGAGGAAATCTTATGTGTTTAACCAGTTTTTGTCTTTTGTTAGAATAAAAGTTCTTGACCAGGACCAGTTCTTATCGTCAAGGTTAGAAAATCACATGTTTCTGACCACTTATCTTTTGTGGGAAGAGCATAAGTTCTTGACTGGTTCTTATCTTCAGTGAGAAGAGCATGTGTTCTTGACCAGTTCTTGTCTTCAGTGAGAAGAGCATGAATTCTTGACCAGTTCTTATCTTTGTCGAGAAGAGCAAATGTTATTAACCAGTTCTTTTCTTCAGTGAGAAGAGCATAAGTGCTGAACAGTTCTTATCTGCCACAAGAAGAGTAAAGGTTCTTGACCAGTTCTTGTCTTTAGTGAGAAGAGCAACAATACTTAACTAGCTCTTATCTTCAGTGAGAAAAGCATACGTTCTTGCCCTGTTCTTATCTTCAGGGAAAAGAGCATATGTTCTTGACCAGTTCTTATCTTCCGTAAGATAAGCATAAATTATGAGCCAGTTCTTACCTTCAGTGAAAACAGCATAAATTCTTTACCAGTTCTCATCTTCAAGGAGAAAATTGAATGTTCTCTACCAGTTTTTTTTATCTCTAGAGAGTAGAATTTAAGTTCTTTACCCGATCTATCAACATAAAGAAAATTACTTGCTCTTGACCAGTTATTAGTTTTAGTGAGAAGAGCATGCGTTCTTAACCAGTTATTCTCTTCAGGGACAGGATTGTAAGATCTTCATCAGTTCTACTTTACTTTGTGACAAGAACATGTGTTCATGAACAGTTTTTATCTTCTGGGAAAGGCACAGAGGTACTTATATGTTATTTTCTTCAGGGAGAAGAACATACATTGCAAGCCTATGTAATAATTTGCAACATGCAATATTTAAGTGACCTCGGGTTGAAGGATTTGTTGCCTTTTGACTGACCTGTCCCGACATTCTGATAGCAAAAAGTCCTAAATGTGTTTTTCTAAGTGCCAAATCTGTGTTTCCACAGTTGTATTTTTTTTTGGTTCATCATGGCATACCCTCAATTTGGTTCACCTGTGGCAAGATTGATTCACTATCGGCATAATAGTGTTGGACAGGTTGTAGCAGCCATTTTTCCATAGAAAGTCAGGGAGCTAATTTCCAACTCACAGATGAGTGGCCGTCAGATTACTTGACGTTATATCCTTTCTCATGCTTAAGTGTAGGTGACTTGTTAGTTTCAATATGCCGACTAGCATTGCCAATTACATGTCATCAATCCGTTTGCGCAGATGAATTAGCCGAGTGTCCCTTTTGGTTATAGCTGAATGTGGGCATCTCGCTTATGACTTGACATGAAGTCAATGTAAAGACTGTAATTGCCAAAAATACGAAACAAAGTCAGATTCGGCATGCTGATTCCATGCATCATGAAAGACCTCAAGGGGTGCCTCATATCTCATCCACTCAATGGCAGAACAGGAAAACAAAGGGGATCAGTCGCTTCCTTGAAAAAAAATCACTCTATTACACTTAGTGCAACCATTTGGCCAGACAACTAGCCTTGTCAAACATTGATGCTAGGGAAAGGCTGGTTGTCCAGTCTAAATGTTGCACTCTGTGGCTCTACAATTAGCGCACCTGGATTTTTTTGGAGAAATCCCCAAAACCACCTTCCTGAACAGTTCACCAAACATTTGCTAATCATAGAGTCATGGAGGGCTCGGGAAAACGTGAGTGACCCATTGCCTATATGTATAGTGTGACAGAGTGCTTGGGTTGAGTACCAGAATGGCTGAGAGAGTAATCAAAGAAAGGTGTTTAGGACCCAGAATCCTGCATGGCCTCTATCTTCTTGCACACTTGTTTCCAATTCATTAATTAAATAAGCAACAGGTAAATTCTCAGGCTGTTGTCTCTTGGACAGAAGTGTTTAATCAGACTGCTGAGAGCAGAGAAGTGAGCAGTAGCACTTCTAAAAAATGCTGTGATTTTCTTTTGTTAATTAGATTATTACCTGGATAGTCAGGATCACTGTATGTTTAGTAAGTGCTCTAATTGAGCTAGGATTTGGTTTGTAGTTTTCGTTTAATCAACTGCAATATTGATTCCAAGCCAAGTGTGGCGTTTGTTCATGATGGAAAAAAAAGGCCTCTCATTTCTACAACTTCAACAGGGTTATCCAAAGAGATTCGAAAAGTCACCGCACGTTCGGTGACTTTTCGTTCTCTTCAATTCGGTTCCTTTTGCCGATCCCATTTCGGTGACCCTGCGGTGTATTCAGCAAACAGCACAGGGTCCCCGAATTGCAGGGAAAAGCTGCCGCAAACCTGACGAAAAGTAACCGAATGCACGCTGAAAACAAGCAAAAACATCTGGATTAACCTTTGAAAAAGCCGAACAGGAGCCGAACAGGAGCCGAACATGAGCCGAATCACACAGAGCCGAAGCAGCTGTGACGTAGAGGAGGCAGTGAATAAATTAGCAAAACCATTTGTATGAATCTGGGAAAAAGAAACGCTGTTTGCAAAGAAACTACTGAGCGAAAATGTCTGAAATTTTCACAGGAGGTCCAGGGAATGATAATAAAGAAGGCTGTTACAAAAAAAATAATTAAACTGAAAAAAAAAAATAAAAAAAAATCGGACTTTTAACCCTTTCGCTGCTGAGGCTTTTCCCGCCCCTATGCTGAGGTCATTTTTACCTGTTTTGCGCATCATGTTTAAACGTGTTTTGAAGGCTTATTTTAGTATATGACCCAGACATATTATATATCGTTCTTTCCGTCAGACTCGGTAGATTCATAATATGTCATTATTATATGTATACGTTATGTCATGTCTGTATATTATAACAAAAAATGCAATAAAATATGTATTTTCAATAATTTACAATGTGTAAAGTGTTTTTTTCCACATTTTAACATGCGAGCAATTGCGGTTATATTTTGTATGGGGTGCGCTTGTTAAAATAATTAGAGATGGGGTCTCGTTACATTTTTTTTTGGGGAAAATGACACTATTTTTAACAAACGCACCGCATACAAAAATCGTTAGTGCAGCATCATTGTTCACATTATAATTGAAATGGGAACAATATTGCTGCATTAACAAACCAAAAAAAATTAAAAAAAAGTGTTTATTTTTTTTAAAAAAAAAAATTTTAAATTTTTTTTTATTTCTATTTTTCATTTTTTTTTTTTTTTACAAAATTTTTCACTTTCATGTTTGGTATCGTTGGAACGGCCATGCTCTGGCCGATCCAACCATACCAAAATTTAACCCCTAGCTGCCACGAATCGGGAGATAGGGAGTTCATTGGAACTCCCTATCTCCACAGTTGGTGGCAGTTAGGGGGTAACTCTAGGACTGGCGTCATCGTGCTACGCACGATGACGCCAGTCCTCTGGGGGAGTTCCCGGAGGCTTGGCCGACATCCAAGATGTCGGCCAGCTCCGGGAAAGGATCGCGAACCGGCGCTTTTCAGCGCCGATTCGCGATCCAGCTCCCCAGGGGTTAATGCCAGGCATCATTTGGAAGGGCAGGCTGTGCCCTTCCAAATGATGCCTGGGTTAACCCCCGCAGAGCCGCCGATCGGGAGGGAGAGAGGTCCGAAGGACCTCCCCCCCTCCCTTTCAGGCGCCTCCTCCGCACATGCGGGGGGCGCCTGAATTAGGTGTCATCGCGCCCCCGCAATGACACCTAATTCTGGCGGCTGCTGGTCCGGATGCCGGGCTGACATCCAGGATGTCAGCCCGCACCGGAGGGGCCAGCGATCGGCCGGAACCCGGCCGAACGCTGACCCCAATGGGAGGACGCGCTCAGCGCGTCCTCAGCACACCAGCGGGACTGCTGAGGACGCGCTGAGCGCGTCCTCAGCAGCGAAGTGGTTAAAAAAAAAATCTGAAAAATGCTTAAAGTATCCTAAAAAATCTATAAATAAAGAGACTTTTTGCTGCAGAATTTTATAATGAACGGTTTATTAGATATTGAATTAAAACGGGAATATTTTTAACATTGAAGCCTATGGGATTCTCCTGAATAAATTTGCCGAATTAAACCACCGAATGGCAGGGCATTAGGGGAACCTTTCACTGCTGGTTTGTGTTCTCTGAATAGCCGAAGCAGTGCTTTTTCATGGGGTTTTCACTGCCCTCGAACAGGGACCGAACAGGCACCGTATGTTCAGGCAATTCGCCAGGATTTGGCGAATTGCCTGCTCTCTGGATAGCCGAATGGTCAGGAAAGGTAACCGAACGCTGATTTTCAGCGTTCGGTTACCTTTCTCAAGCAATTCGGATCTCTTTGGATAACCCTGCAAGTCTGCCGCTGTTTATAGCCTAATGGACCATGTCGTTTGGCTGGAACCAAGTATCTCGAGTGGTTTCAGTATCACAATAGGAATAAAAATACTGAATAACCAGTATCACACTAGGGGCCACTGATCTCAGTTCTTTCTTGGAGTGACACCTGGCTGTATATTGAAAACATGGATGCAGTTGTCTGTTGACATTGGAGGGTTGTGTGAGAACCCTAAGAAACTACCCACAGGCGCATGAGGAGGAGCCATATGAGGCTCATGGCTATGTGAGTGTATTTTATATCATTTGTGTAATTTGTTGTATTATAATAACAAATTACACTTTGTTTTTTTAAGTTTATTTATGTTTTCTTGCATATGTGCCCAATGGGGATATAACTGTACTGAAGTATTGGTTGATGTGTGTACAAGTCGAACAACATTTTGTTTACATTTTCAGCACCATATTTGGGACAGTGTTTGTGGAGCACCTTACTGGTGAGGGGGGTGCACAGAAAAAGGACTTTCTGGCACCTAACACAATATATACAAGAACCCTAGTCATGTGCAGGGGGTGTGCTTGGTGTGACCAGGCACAGCCTAATGTTGAATGAAGAGGCCCTCTTCTACCTCCTACATTGACATTTTAGGTGACCTTTATCTGGTTCATGGTGAATGGCATAAAAACTGACTGTATCTCTGATTACAGGCTTGTTATTTCTATTGAAAAATTTGCGTTTTTTGCAAAAATCTTTCACATATAATTTTTTCAATTAATAAATGTTCCATGGGTGCACACCTTAATGTAGTGGTACCCAACCCCGGTCCTCAAGTACCCGCAACAGGTCAGATTTTCCAGATAGCTGAAGCACCGCACCAGTCATATGATTTATTGCTCAGTGATTGCAGGATTCAGTCTGCATTTCCCCAAGGTGATCCTTAAAACCTGACCTGTTAGGGGTACTACAGGACCGCGGTTGGGAACCACTGCTCAAATGTAATGGGCCGCGCATGCTAGATACAAGAATATCAACCTACTTCCAATGTTTATGGAAAACGTACAACAAATGACTTGATATAATGAAAGATGGGAGGTGGACCTCTTGACCCCACAAATTCTTATGAATTGTTTTGAGTGTTGCTGAATTGTTGCAACATTGTATAATTATACTAAGAAGTGTATCACATCAATGTCTAAAGTACAAGATATTGATGCCAATATATTTCAGGCTTTGACGAGTGTTCCTTTATATGTTTTGACAATCGGAAGCTATAAAACGCCTCTAATTCTAACAGTAAGTTCATTATGTGCTCTGTCAAATCAACCGGGGGGCTTTCATATCAGAAGCATTGCACATGACATTTCCCAGTGTTGAAGTTATTCAAAAATACAAATTATCATAAATGGCAGACGTTCAAGTTATTTGCCTTATTCTACATGTCTGCATTCTGTTCGGAAAGTAAACGGTGATCCATTCCTCATTGAAACCAACTATCCATCTCCATTTAAAGTTCTGACCCGTCACCTGAAAACAACTTTATAAATTTTTTTTTAGGATAAATGCCCGAAAAACCATCTTATTATTTCATGTCAAGGCAATACCTTTCAAACCTACCAATCTTGTATCTCATTACTGTAAGAGCACAGATGGCAGATCGACTAATTAATAATAATTCATTCTTCAAAGACTTGGTTTTGCTGCGTTCTGCTCAGAGATAAAGCAATTTAGAACAATTTAAAAGTAAACAGAAAAATACGAGCAGTCAAACTTAGAGAAGCGTGCGGGAGGAGCACAGAGTCCGTCAGTACGGAAAAAATCATGACGGAAATTAAATTAACCTTAAAGACTATAGAATGAATAATTAACATTATATTGATACAAATGTCCAACGTATTTTACTGAGAGAAGATAAAAAGATATTTTTTTTTAAGTGAAGTACCCAATTTTGTCTAGAACACATTAAGGGGTTGTTTCATTTTTTGGGCATTAATTCTAACATTAATGCATAAATTAATATGCAATAATTAAGGCCCTAAGTATGGTCGAATATGTGTAAGAAAAACACACAGCAAATGTTGCAATATGAACTGACAATTTATTTGGCAATTTATTTTTACATTTTATAATTTTTTTTTTACAATAACTTACAAATGTACAGGATACATTAAAACAAACAAACATAAAACAGTCATCATACAGCACAGTCACAATACAGTAAACAAAAAACAATATTAAACAATACAGAAATGAATGTATACAAGATGAAATAAACTCACAAGGTGTTTTGGCCGGGGGCTGAGTAGAGGTCTCAGGGTCAGCCTTCCTCTCAAGGTACCCACAGCAAAGAGACCCACATATACCTTTTTTCCCAGTGGTAGTCACCAATAGGAAGTACCCCCTCTAGAGTAGGCTCGCTTAATGACATCACAGCTAGCCACACAGGGAAAAAAAATTCACACTGCCCCTAGTGTTCCTTCTTTGGTATAACAATCAATTAACTATAATATTTGAATATGATGATTTATGACACAAATCATGCATGATCACTACGGGGGAGGGGGGTTTCCTAACTCCTTAACCCCTCCACTACCAAGTGGTGTAACAAAAACCACTGTCAGAACAAATGTAAACGCAATGTAAAAATATATTTAACGACTACAATACATTTTTGTATGCAGTAAGTTCATTTGACGGGCAGGGGGGTGCCTCCTCCTGCTGTCGATGTTGGGCTCCTCCAGTAGCTTTTGATGATCAAATATACTCAATCAGAATGATTTTCCAAAAAAAACTTTTCAGGAAACAGTGAGTTTTTTTTAAAAATCATTTTTAATTATACAGTAAGAAATATTTGGTCCTATTCCTATTGTATTTCTTACTGTAATAAACCTAATTGGCCAGTAGATGGTGTCATCTACTGCCAAACTGAGTTACAGCTGCAGCTCAATAATTTTTTTTTTCCTGTATCGGCTTGCTGAATGTCCAGTTTCAAGCGTTCTTCAGCCTATTTTACAGTTTTAGCTCTTCGGCCATTGTGCCCACGAGACTAAAACTTTGGGGGCACCTTCTGCAGCCCAAAAGCAAATGAAATTCATTTGCATAAAATTTAATTTTCTTTAGGGCTGTAGATCGAGATATCACAATATCGGGGCACCGGGTGGTAACTTTTGAAGCCCGAGATATCTCGATCTCGGTAGTGAAGGGGTTACTTCTCATGCTCTAATAATTACCCTCAACTTATTGTGTCAGCTCACTCATAAATTCACTAAATTTTTCATGTTATTTATCCTCAACGTATTTAAAAAAGTGTAGCTATAAGTTGTAAAGACTGACATTACCCGATGTTGAAGAATTAAGGTTTGTTTTAGCACGCCGGGCACACCACTTGCTCACGTGTATGTTTTGTTTATAGAAAATAAGATACGTTTGGAGAATACAGTTGTAGAAGCTAAATGGAACAGTTGCACAGATTATTCCTCTCCATCCTCACACAGACCAATGTATCCCTTAGCAGCTCTCTATGATCACTATATGACAGTGACACCTGTGTACGTGCGACATACTGTGTGTTCAAAAGCATCACTGGTCATGCGTGACTTCGATGTAATATGGATGGAAAGGGATTTATCACAAAGCTTTCTGGTTTATAAGGTTGTCACAAGGCATGCAGACACATCTCATGACTACGCAATGCTTCCAAGAGTTCTGGATCTAGGCGGCGAACCATTCACAGGTGCAAAGGGATGAAAAATATAAATATTGGAATAATACAGGGTGTCCATAAAGTCTCTTTAGAATTTCAAAAAATTATTCCAAAGGCAAATGAAAAGACAGATAAGTGAAAATTATTACTTAAAAGAGATTTAAGGTTTTTTGCCTCATTTAATACACCTCTATATGGGCGCCATTAGTTGCACGAAGCACATCAAGACGGTACTGGATTTCATGCCATGTTGGCTGTAGCATCTCCCCATCAATGGTGGCAATGGCAATGAATTCACTGTATTTTTGGTGAAATGTAGCGATGGGCCGAACACCCCCGTGTTCGGTTCGCATTCAAACTCGAACATCGGAAAAAGTTTGAACGCGAACACGATTCGAACACAATGCAAGTCAATGGGGCTCAAAAGTTCGAAAATTAAGGTCCCCTCCAGAGGGCATATATGTAAGATATTGGTCATAAAAGGTGTATGAGGGTCCGGGTACTGCCCTGGGGGACAGGAAACAATGAAAAACAAATAAAAAAAAAATGTTTTTAACCATTTCACCGCTATGCGCTGAGCTAATTTTTACGTTATGTTTATGTTTAGACGTGATTTGAAGCCATGGGAAATGTTTGAGCAACAACGAGTGGGAAAATTACGATCTTAACGCAAACGTTAACGCTCACTTGTTTGAGCATTAACGTTTGCTGCGGTGTTCACCGCATATTACAATCCAAACGCAAACGGATTAAGTAACTTGTTTGCATTTGGTATCTTGTGCTTTTCAGTGCGAGGTTACTGTACTTTGCGCTCCCTATACTTAACATGGGGAGCGCAAAGTGTTAATCAGCGCTGGATTACAAAGTCCCAACGCTGATTAACGTCTGGCTGTGGTTAGCGGAAAGTTAACCACAGCCAGGACTTGGTGTTAATGGATTCCGCTTCTGCAGAATCCGTTAACACCAGCCAAAAAAAATAAAAAAATTAAATCAGATACTCACCTCCTATCCTGCGGCTCTGACCACCTCCTCTGTCTGGCGGGAGCAGGGAAAGACTGGGGGAAAAAGTCCCCCAGTTTCTCCCTGCGTATCACTATGCGGACAGGTATATATTTGCCCCCAGTGTCACGTCTCGGCCTTGCCCCCTGCTGGTGGTAGCAGGGATTCCTTTTGTTTTGTTTTCAGCCTGCAGGCCATTTGTTGGGCTAATTGGTCTGCGGTCACATGACCTGTTCTGCCCTATAAGTACGACCAGGATTCCCCTTGATCCTTGGACCAGGATAGTCTTTCTTGCCTAGTCCCTGTATGCTGGTTTACTTTGATTTGCTGTGTATGACCTCTGGCTCATGTATTTAGGATCCCTCTCTTGTCTGACCCCTCTAGTTATGATATTCCGTGTATGACCTTTGGCTCTTGTATTTGGATCTCTCTTCTGTCTGTCCCCTGTACTGTACCGTGCTTAGGAATCTGTATGCCTGCATTCATCGTATGTCTGGTTTATGTTTTGTTCGTCTTGCAGGCCTAGCCTAGTTAGTATTTCGAGACCACCTTTCAAGGATCTCAGTCAGGGCTTAGGGATCTTTCTAGTTTCTGTTAATATCTTGGTTTGTTCCCTGGAATCTGTATGTCTGCATTCATCGTATGTTTGGTTTATGTTTTGTTCGTCATGCAGGCCTAGCCTAGTTAGTATTTCGAGACCACCTTTCAAGGATCTCAGTCAGGGCTTAGGGATCTTTCTAGTTTCTGTTAATATCTTGGTTTATTCCCTGGAATCTGTATACCTGCATTTATTGTCTGTCTGGTTTATGTTTTATTCATCTTGCAAACCTAGCCTAGTTAGTATTTCGAGACCACCTTTCAAGGATCTCAGTCAGGGCTTAGGGATCTTTCTAGTTTCTGTTAATATCTTGGTTTATTCCCTGGAATCTGTATACCTGCATTTATTGTCTGTCTGGTTTATGTTTTATTCATCTTGCAAACCTAGCCTAGTTAGTATTTCGAGACCACCTTTCAAGGATCTCAGTCAGGGCTTAGGGATCTTTCTAGTTTCTGTTAATATCTTGGTTTATTCCCTGGAATCTGTATACCTGCATTTATTGTCTGTCTGGTTTATGTTTTATTCATCTTGCAAACCTAGCCTAGTTAGTATTTCGAGACCATCTTTCAAGGATCTCAGTCAGGGCTTAGGGATCTTTCTAGTTTCTGTTAATATCTTGGTTTGTTCCCTGGAAGCTGTATACCTGTCCTTAAGGCTTCATCTCTGCAGATTGGGGGTTCCCCCTCACCCTATAGGGGGCTCCCCGTTACATTATCCTGGTCCCAGAATAGAAGCTGGCAGGTATGTCTCATATGTATGAAGCTGTATTGAACTTGGTGCTTGCTATGCTGAAAGAGCTGCAGAGGTTAATGGAGGCTCTGAGCCTATCACCTGCTGCAGCTAACGATGCAGCACCACCCTGCACTACTTGCAAATCCATGTATGAGAAGGAAAGACGCAGGTTGTATGGTCTCTGTTTTTATTGTGCAGATCCAAATCACACTATTGAGCATTGTGTATTAAAACCTGTTAAGCAATGGCAGGGGAACCATATATTCAGGTATCGCTATGGAGGTACTGGTGTGTCCTCCATAGGCATCCAGACTGGCAGAATAGCCACCTCAAATCTGGTGAATCATGGGATCACTATGCCCTCGTTTCCCAGTGAGGTTTCAGTGTCTCCGGTTGGGAATGCTATGCCAGCCATGTCTGTATCCACTAGTACGCTGCCAGCCATGTCTGTATCCACTGGCACGCTGCCAGCCATGTCTGTATCCACTGGCACGCTACCAGCTATGTCTGTATCCACTGGCACGCTGCCAGCCATGTCTATATCCACTGGAACACTGCCAGCCAGGTCTATATCCACTGGCACGCTGCCAGCTATGCCTGTTCCCACTGGCAGTGAAATGCCAGCCATGTCTGTATCTACTGACACGATGCCAGTCATGTCTGCTTCCCCTGGCACGATGCCAGCCATGTCTGCTTCCCCTGGCACGATGTCAGCCATGTCTGCTTCCCCTGGCACGATGTCAGCCATGTCTGCTTCCCCTGGCACGATGTCAGCCATGTCTGTATCCACTGGCACGATGCCAGCCATGTCTGTATCCACTGGCATGCTGCCAGCCATGTCTGTATCTACTGGCACGCTGCCAGCCATGCCTGTTCTCACTGGTAATGAAAAGCCAGCCATGTCTGTTCCCACTGGCAATGAAATGCCAGCCATATCTGTATCTACTGGCACGATGCCAGCCATGTCTGTATCTACTGGCACGATGCCAGCCATGTCTGTATCTACTGGCACGATGCCAGCCATGTCTGTATCCACCGGCACAATGCCAGCCATGTCTGTATCCACTGGCATGATGCCAGCCATGTCTGTATCCACTGGCACGCTGCCAGCCATGCCTGTTCTCACTGGTAATGAAAAGCCAGCCATGCCTGTTCCCACTGGCAATGAAATGCCAGCCATGTCTGTATCCACTGGCACGCTGCCAGCCATGCCTGTTCTCACTGGTAATGAAAAGCCAGCCATGCCTGTTCCCACTGGCAATGAGATGCCAGCCATGTCTGTATCCACTGGCACGCTGCCAGCCATGCCTGTTCTCACTGGTAATGAAAAGCCAGCCATGCCTGTTCCCACTGGCAATGAAATGCCAGCCATGTCTGTATCCACTGGCACGCTGCCAGCCATGCCTGTTCTCACTGGTAATGAAAAGCCAGCCATGCCTGTTCCCACTGGCAATGAAATGCCAGCCATGTCTGTTTCTACTGGCACGAAGCCAGCCATGTCTGTATCCACTGGCACGCTGCCAGCCATGCCTGTTCTCACTGGTAATGAAAAGCCAGCCATGCCTGTTCCCACTGGCAATGAAATGCCAGCCATGTCTGTATCCACTGGCACGCTGCCAGCCATGCCTGTTCTCACTGGTAATGAAAAGCCAGCCATGCCTGTTCCCACTGGCAATGAGATGCCAGCCATGTCTGTATCTACCGGCACGAAGCCAGCCATGTCTGTATCCACTGGCACGCTGCCAGCCATGCCTGTTCTCACTCGTAATGAAAAGCCAGCCATGCCTGTTCCCACTGGCAATGAAATGCCAGCCATGTCTGCATCCACTGGCACGAAGCCAGCCATGTCTGTATCCACTGGCACGAAGCCAGCCATGTCTGTATCCACTGGCACGAAACCAGCCATGTTTGTATCTACTGGCACGAAGCCAGCCATGTCTGCTTCCCCTGGCACGAAGCCAGCCATGTCTGTTCCCACTGGCAATGAAAAGCCAGCCATGTCCGCTTCCCCTGGCAAAAAGCCAGCCATGTCTATCTACTGGCATGAAGCCAGCCATGTCTGTATCTGTTGGCACGAAGCCAGCTATGTCTGTATCCACTGGCACGCTGCCAGCCATGCCTGTTCTTACTGGTAATGAAATGCCAGCCATGTCTGTAGCTACTGGCACGAAGCCAGCCCTGTCTGTTCCCACTGGCAATGAAAAGCCAGCCATGTCCGCTTCCCCTGGCAAAAAGCCAGCCATGTCTGTATCTACTGGCATGAAGCCAGCCATGTCTGTATCTACTGGCATGAAGCCAGCCATGTCTGTATCTACTGGCGTGAAGCCAGCCATGTCTGTATCTACTGGCACGAACCCAGCCATGTCTGTATCCACTGGCACGGAGCCAGCCATGTCTGTTCCCACTGGCACGATGCCAGCCATGTCTGTTCCCACTGGCACGATGCCAACCATGTCTGTTCCCACTGGCACGATGCCAGCCATGTCTGCTTCCCCTGGCACGAAGCCAGCCATGTCTGCTTCCCCTGGCACGAAGCCAGCCATGTCTGTATCCACTGGCGTGAAGCCAGCCATGTCTCTATCTACTGGCACGAACCCGGCCATGTCTGTATCCACTGGCACGAAGCCAGCCATGTCTGTTCCCACTGGCACGATGCCAGCCATGTCTGTTCCCACTGGCACGATGCCAGCCATGTCTGCTTCCCCTGGCACGAAGCCAGCCATGTCTGCTTCCCCTGGCACGAAGCCAGCCATGTCTGCTTCCCCTGGCACAAAGCCAGCCATGTCGGGTACTGGTAATGAGAAGCCAGCCATGTCGGGTACTGGTAATAAGAAGCCAGCCATGTCGGGTACTGACAATATGTCATTCGTGATGCCTGAGGCTGGTACCTTGCCAGTGGTGTCCGGGACTAGCTGTACGTCAGCAATGACAGCTGTACCCAGGTTAGACGAGACAGCTGTGACCACGTTTTGTTATGAGGCCGACGTGCCTGGATTGGCACATGAGACCACTGTGCCCTTGCCCCACAGTGAGTCCAGTATTGTCCCCACCATTGTCAAGCCTTGTGAGGTGGTCACAAAGTCTATGTCTTGCTCTAAGAGAAGACAGGAAAAGGTGATCAACCCTAGCCAATCTGGTTCTGAAACTTCCACACTTTGTTCTGGTTCCAATGATACTACACCCTCTAAGTCCGAGGTTGCCTTACTCTGCACAGTAATCAGGGAATTCCGGCAAGCTGGTGGTTTGAAGGGTATTGTGATCCCCAAATCACATTGTGTTCCCAAGGAATATATACGGACGCCCTCTGGCTTTTGGATGCTTGAGAGGCACTGGGTAGTGCTCCAGAGACACCCTGACATTCTGCAAGGGCTGTTGGAGGAGTCTGATTCAGATGATCCACAATATACTCCTCCTGGGGAGAGGTGTAAGACTGTTGTGGCGCCAACTGTACCATGTCCTGGTGATGTCCCATATCCCGAGAGTTTACCAGTCATGCACACACCCTGTACTGTATTGGTTGGGGCCACGTTTAATGGCAAGGTCATTGTCTCTGGGGTAGACAGTAAGTCCACTGTGTCTTGTGGTTCCACTGTGAGTTGTAATATACAATCTCAGGGCAAGACTACTGTCACTGGATCTGGCAGTACCTCTATTGCCTCTATGTGCCATGGTGTGGACGGAACTCCTAGATCACGGTCCAGGAGACGCAAGAGGACTAACCATAAACAACCGGGGACTGATGATTCACTCCGTTCAAGGTCCAAGGTACTCATGCCGTCGGACCCTCTGGTACGTGACCCTAGCCCGGTTGCCGAGGGTTGTGTACGGGCCTCTAATGGTGCAGTGATCTGCAGAGAGGACCTGGAGGTTTATGAAAGAGCTTTGCTTGCTCAGGCACAAACTGACTACTCTGAGTCTGAGCGGGATTCCAATGGGTACTGGTGACTGGTCTTATCCGTTTTCATGCCATCCATGTTTTCTTTCTTGGGTGCCCAGGAGGTCACCCGTAAGGGAGGGGTTATGTCACGTCTCGGCCTTGCCCCCTGCTGGTGGTAGCAGGGATTCCTGTTGTTTTGTTTTCAGCCTGCAGGCCATTTGTTGGGCTAATTGGTCTGCGGTCACATGACCTGTTCTGCCCTATAAGTACGACCAGGATTCCCCTTGATCCTTGGACCAGGATAGTCTTTCTTGCCTAGTCCCTGTATGCTGGTTTACTTTGATTTGCTGTGTATGACCTCTGGCTCATGTATTTAGGATCCCTCTCTTGTCTGACCCCTCTAGTTATGATATTCCGTGTATGACCTTTGGCTCTTGTATTTGGATCTCTCTTCTGTCTGTCCCCTGTACTGTACCGTGCTTAGGAATCTGTATGCCTGCATTCATCGTATGTCTGGTTTATGTTTTGTTCGTCTTGCAGGCCTAGCCTAGTTAGTATTTCGAGACCACCTTTCAAGGATCTCAGTCAGGGCTTAGGGATCTTTCTAGTTTCTGTTAATATCTTGGTTTGTTCCCTGGAATCTGTATGTCTGCATTCATCGTATGTTTGGTTTATGTTTTGTTCGTCATGCAGGCCTAGCCTAGTTAGTATTTCGAGACCACCTTTCAAGGATCTCAGTCAGGGCTTAGGGATCTTTCTAGTTTCTGTTAATATCTTGGTTTATTCCCTGGAATCTGTATACCTGCATTTATTGTCTGTCTGGTTTATGTTTTATTCATCTTGCAAACCTAGCCTAGTTAGTATTTCGAGACCATCTTTCAAGGATCTCAGTCAGGGCTTAGGGATCTTTCTAGTTTCTGTTAATATCTTGGTTTGTTCCCTGGAAGCTGTATACCTGTCCTTAAGGCTTCATCTCTGCAGATTGGGGGTTCCCCCTCACCCTATAGGGGGCTCCCCGTTTACACCCAGTTCACATGGATATATTGCCCCAGCTCACATGGATATATTTGCCCTTAGCTCTCACCTTCTCTGCTGCCAGGCCCCTCCGTAGCTGCTCCGAGTACCCGCCGGCCGTTCTTCTTCCTATGAGCGGTCGCCGGCATGCAGCTTGGCCGCTCGCCGTGAACCACCTGACCAGCGTAGCCACGTTTTTTTTTCTTTGAGAAAGGATATTACCAGGAAGGATACATTCACATTGCTCTCGTTTTCAAGTATGTCCTGGGAGCGTTCTCGAGTTCTCATCAGGTGGTTCCCTTCCCAGGCAAGCAGCCAAGCTGCATGCCGCCGTGGCGCCCACTCATAGGGAGATTTTCTCAAGGGGGGTGGCAATTGCCCCGTTTCCCCCCTGGAACCGCCCCTGTGCAGACCGGGACCGGCCGGATCGAGATCCGCCTGGTCATGTGACCGGCAGGGGGAACTCAGTGGAGTCCTATGGACTCCATCAAGTGGGTGCTCGCAGCTGCGCTCAGGGCTGCCGTGAACATCCAGGATTTTTACATGCGGTAACAATGCAGGCAACATTTCTTGCATCTGCATTGTAATCCAGCGTTAAAACATGGGCGCAAGGGGGAAAACTGTGCATTTTAATGCTGAGAACGTAATTTAGTCCAAGGTTTGGGAAATGTTTTAGCAACAAGGTGTGGGAAATGTTTACTCCCATAGGCTTCAATGTTAAAAAAGGTGTGGGAAATGTTTTAGCAACAAGGTGTGGGAAATGTTTAATCCCATAGGCTACAATGTTAAAAATATTCCTGTTTTAATTCAATATCTAATAAATCGTTGCTTATAATATTCTGCAGTAAAGAGTCTCTTTATTTTTAGACTTTTTAGGATCTTTTTTTTTTTTGTATTCAAAATTTTTATTTTGAAGAGAGTCAGCAGTGAATCATACAATTAAATAATAAATGGTCTCGCAGGGCCAAACAATAAACATCACTGAATAATAACATAGGGGGGAGGTGGACAGACACACCAAAAAGTGCTCCGGGACCCCAAAAAAAAAAAAGGGGGTGGGGAGAATGTAAAAGGTGGCAAAGGCCAAATGTGTGACTGTCCTGGCACACTCCCAAAGGTACGAGGCACCGTAGGAGGCCATGGACATGTGCAGGTCACAAAGGCCGGGGTACTTGAGGGCCAAGTGTGGCAGACAGACCCATGGTGGCCGCCACAGTGACACGCCCCAAGTTGTCCCAACGCCAAAAAAAAAAAAAACAACAAAAAGGGGAGAGGGTCTGCAGCACGAGGTGGCGTGTTGAAAACCCCCCCAAAAAAAAAACAACAACATGGGAAAAGGAGGAAAGAAGGGTGTGAAATGGGGTCAACAAAATAGCATACTCGGCTATAATATCAAGAGTCATCTCAAAAGAGGACTTCATCATAATAAAAATAAAAGAAAAGACAGCTCAAAGGAAACTCGGCATAAGAGAATAAAATCAAAATCGAGAGTCAACTCAAAGGGGATTCAACGTAAGGAAAAGTGTGTCCTCAAGAAAACAGTTATCCAGAGACGGATCTGGTCGGGAACCGCCATATCAGAAGGGAAAGACAGTCCTTTTTAACCTGTGTCCCTCCAAAGGGTAGGATGAGTGTCCACGTCTGGCTTAGCGAGGCCGGAATACGCAGCCCACATCAGTCGAGTGATCCCAAGCAGGGCTTGTAGCTCCGGTGGACCCCGAGCCACCCAGCTATTCACGCTGTCGCCCTTCTGAAGCATGCCTGGGAGTATCCACTGAGTAAGAGCCTGGGCGAGAGTTCTAGGCTGCTTCTACTATTTTTAGGATCTTTTAAGCCTTTTTTAATTATTTTTTTTCGACCTTTCCTCAAACGGCCCGAAAAGTTCGAAGTTCGCGAATTTTCGAACAGCCAATGTTCGAATCGAACTTCGAACTGATTCGAACCGACAGCCCATCCCTAGTGAAATGGAATCGCCAAAGTTATATTTATTAAGGGGCCCAGCAGAATGTGGAGTGCATAGGGTAGCACAGGCCTATTTTCTCATAGCCATACCTGACAATAGAACTGTGCATGCCTTCCCTAAAATCAAATCTTATTGTTCGAAATTGCAGCATTTTATTCACAACAAGCAGGGCTTCCATTTAAATCAAGGCCTCAATAACTCCAGAGCCACCTCTGGCAGCGAAAATCAAGCACGTGATAAAACATACATCAGAGAAGCCATATGTGTCCACAGGTGTCAAATAATAAAGTGAGTCAAAGGTTAAATTCCTTCCGAGTCCCTCTATTTCTGTAACCCTACTGCCAGTGATCCTCCTGATGACCAATAAAACTCCTCTTATCTTCCTCCACCCCAGCTCCTCTAGATTGTAAGCTCATCTGAACAGGACTCTCTACACTCCTTCTTTCTGTTCCTATGTTTGTTTGTAATTTTGACTCCGTATCAGCTGCTTATTGTAAAGTACTGAGGTTGGTGCTATACAAATAATAATTATTATAAATAAATATTAATAAAAATAATGACATGTGACAATGACATGAATTTATGATTCCCAGGAAATAATAGGTCATTTTTACATCCCACATGGGGCTAAAAATAATAATAATCATTATCATAACAACCTGTTATGGATTATTCTGAATACTATTATCATCAGCAAATAGGTCCTTTTTGCAGCCCACATGGGGCTGATAATAATAATAATAATAATAATAATAATAGCATCCTGCTATGGGTTATGATGAATGTTGTTATTATGAGGAAATAATAGGTAATTTTTAAATCCCACATGGGGCTAATAATAATATTTGCCAAACGTGGGATGTAAAAAGTATCTATTATTTCCTGATAATCATAACATTCATAATAATCTATAACAATCTGTCCATATTTACCTATTGTAAGGATCTGATTACCAATAGATGTTAATAGTTTTATTCTTCCATAAAATAATGTCATCTACCCATAGCTTTTATTTTGCAGCTGCTCTCATTCACTACTAAATACCGCCATCTTGTGGCCAAAAGCTAGTATGACAGCAAACTGCAGAATGATGCATGAAAAATCTATACTATTATAAAAGAAAACAAATTCGAGCACTGTATCAACATGAAATTGATTAATAAATAGTCGACTACACATGTAATGAGTGTTCTTAATAATTAAGCTACGGCTAAATTACTAGAATAGTCTTATCCGGCTGGAATCGAGTCGTTTAAGCTTAATTGATAAAATCTGTCCAAAGTTAGAAAGAAAGTTTATAATTTCAGGGCTTTGCTCAGTGAATAAAAAGTCGTTTGGATTTATTATATTAAAAATCATTTTATCTGCTGTTCTTACACTCTGCACACTCTGACCACTTTAGCTGTTTAAAAGGACCAGAGTGTATAGAGTCCCTCCCTCCAATGCCAATCTGTTTCAATCGCTGCGTGAGGTGGAGGCTTTTCCTTCACCCCACCCAGCATCACCAGTATTCTGGATTTTGAATTTACCGGTTGCCGGTCACCAGATGGGTCTCTGGTCCTGTCAGCGCGCTGTGCAGACTGTACTGAGAAGCAGCCGATTGATTGATTCTGTTGCAGCTCTTATCAACAGACACTATATCACATGTATGGATATATAATTGTTTGCTCATCTGTGTCCCTGTTGTGTCCCTGTTGTGTGTCTGTTGTCTTTAAGTGAGCCTGTGCCTCTGTCAGTTTTTATGTGTGTCTATATGTCGCTCTGTGTTTGGTACTCCTTGTCTTTGTGTCTGTCTGCGTGTGGCACTCAGTGTCTTTATGTCTGTTTCTATGTGTGTCTCTGTATCAATCTGTGTGTGGTGCTCAATGTCTTTGGGACTGTCTCTGTGTGTCTTTCCATGAGCCTGTGCCTCTGTCGTTTTCTATGTGTGTCTGTCTGTGGGTTTGTGATGTGCAGGGTCTGTGTGTCTTTCCATGTGGTTGTGCCTCTATCAGTATGTGTGTCCATGTGTCTGCCTGTGTGTGATGCTCCGTGTATTTATGTCTGTCACATTATTATCAAAGCAGCAGGGCTGGCTTAATTGGAGAGCTACTGCAGAATGCAACGTTTAGATAGGTCCTGCAACGGAGAACCTGTAAACCATGGGACAGGCACACATGGGAGGTGGTCCGAAATCCACTACAAAACACAAGAGGTCTCCACTCAACCTAAACATGCATAACTAGCATCTAGTAACAGCGTGTCAGAGATTGACAGACACAGCATACAGAGTACCCAAAACATACATCTGGAGATTTATAAACAGAGAGCTCCATGTGGATGTCTTTATTAAATGAGTTAATCTCATTATAGCAGGCAGTAGGTTGGCATAAGTAGGACCTGCCACAACAACAAAATCACTGAACACCAGACACTGAGTAGAGATGTGCACGGATTTTTTTTCGTTTAGTTTCGGCTTGTTCGATTTTTTTTTTTTAAAATTTTCGTTTCAGATCGTTTTGGACGATTTTCGTTTCGGCTCTTTGTTTCGTATCGACTTTCAATTCGTGATATCGGAAATTTTCAGTCTTTCAGATCGTCTGTTCTCGTCGTTTCAAAGGGTCTATTTAGTTTTTACTTAGACGAACGGTATTTCGGATGCTCCGATATTTCGATCGATACGGTAATTCTGCCGATTCGTTCCTTTGGATGAATTGTTTTTTATGAAAGATCCTTTTTTTCTTATGAATATGCATTGCACTAGACATGTGCATTAGTTTTAGTACTAAAACGATTTAGTCCGAATTTTGGGATAATTATCAGGGTTATCCAAAGAGATTCGAATTGCTTGAGAAAGGTAACCGAACGCTGAAAATCAGCGTTCGGGTACCTTTCCTGGCCATTCGGCTATCCAGAGAGCAGGCAATTCGCCAAATCCTGGCGAATTGCCTGAACATACGGTGCCTGTTCGGTCCCTGTTCGAGGGCAGTGAAATCCCCATGAAAAAGCACTGCTTCGGCTATTCAGAGAACACAAACCAGCAGTGAAAGGTTCCCTCAATGCCCTGCCATTCAGTGGTTTAATTCGGCAAATTTATTCAGGAGAATCCCATAGGCTTCAATGTTAAAAATATTCCCGTTTTAATTCAATATCTAACAAACCGTTCATTATAAAATTCTGCAGCAAAAAGTCTCTTTATTTATAGATTTTTTAGGATACTTTAAGCATTTTTCTGAATTTTTTAAAAAAAAATTAAAAGTCCGATTTTTTTTTTTTTTTTTTTCAGTTTGATTATTTTCTTTGTAACAGCCCTCTTTATTATCATTCCCTGGACCTCCTGTGAAAATTTCAGACATTTTCGCTCAGTAGTTTCTTTGCAAACAGCGTTTCTTTTTCCCAGATTCATACAAATGATTTTGCTAATTTATTCACTGCCTCCTCTACGTCACAGCTGCTTCGGCTCTGTGTGATTCGGCTCCTTTTCGGCTCCTGTTCGGCTTTTTCGAAGGTTAATCCAGATGTTTTTGCTTGTTTTCAGCGTGCATTCGGTTAGTTTTCGTCGGGTTTGCGGCAGCTTTTCCCTGCAATTCGGGGACCCTGTGGTGTTTGCTGAATACACCGCAGGGTCACCGAAATGCAATCGGCAAAAGGAACCAAATTGACGAGAACGAAAAGTCACCGAACGTGCGGTGACTTTTCGAATCTCTTTGGATAACCCTGTTAGTTTTCGTATGACTCAAGCGAAACGAAACTGCTCAGTACAGAAAATGAAAGAAACTAAAGTAAAATGCATTACATTTTAGTTCCAGTCCTTTTTGTGATATTACATTGATGAGTGAAGGAGACCAGCAATGAAGAGCGCAACATCGCAACATCCGAAGTTCTGCACCCTCCACATGCCAATGCAGTAGGATGTTCTATACAGAGAGGGGCATTAATTAATGCAGGAGGATGTTCTATACATTATACAGAGAGGGGTATTAATGCAGGAGGATGTTCTATACATTATACAGAGAGGGGTATTAATGCAGGAGGATGTTATATACATTATACAGAGAAAGGTATAAATTGAGGAGGATGTTCCATACAGAGAGGGACATTAATTAATCCTGGAGGATGTTCTATATATTATACAGAGAGGGGTATTAATTAATGCAGGTGGATGTTGTATACATTATACAGAGAGGGGTATTAATTAATGCAGGAGGATGTTCTAAACATTATACAGAGAGGAGCCTTTTTTTTTAGCCCTTTAAATCCAATGGCTGTGAGCGCTGAGATCAGCTGCTTGTTACATTATCTCTCAATACAATGTATCAGGCTCAGTTGTTACAGTAACTGACTGTAACAGCGCTCAGAGATTCAGTAAAACAAGGAAATAATATTGTTCTAACCTCTTATATATAAAAATATTATTTACTAGTTTTACTGAAACTCTGAGCGCTGTGATGAGAAGCAGTCAGTTACTGTAACAGCTTTGCCTGACACAGGGCAGTATTACAATGTTGGTGCTAATTTAACCAGAGCTGTTGTAAACTGAAAACCTCCATAGGTTATAATGGCTCTGGGAAGTTTACAACAGCTCTGGTTAAGTTAGCACCAGCTATGTAATATGGCCCACATTGTGCTGAGAGTGAGAGATACTGTAACAAGCAGCAATCTCAGCCCTCTGAGGAGCCACTACAATAGTAATTGTATCCACTGGTTTTCGGATTAATGAAATTAGTTTTCATACTAAGGAACTGAAAACAAATTTCTTTAGCAACTAAATAAGTTGCATTTTAGGACTAATCCATTAGTTCAAAACGAAATTGTGTGCTGTGCACATGTCTACATTGCACAACTTTATTTAATCATATTAAAATGGTATGAAAGCAAAAAAAAATAACAAAACGATTTACCTCAACAGAATAATAAAGCATTTGAATCCACACACTGCCGGGCAGCACCTCTGCAGTGTAATAATGCAGCATATGATTCCGCACACTGCCGGGCAGCACCTCTACCGTATAATTAATGCAGCATATGATTCCGCACACTGTCGGGCAGCACCTCTACAGTATAATAATGCAGCATATGATTCCGCACACTGCCAGGCAGCACCTCTACAGTATAAGTAATGCAGCATATGATTCCGCACACTGCCAGGCAGCACCTCTACAGTGTAATAATGCAGCATATGATTCCGCACACTGCCAGGCAGCACCTCTACAGTATAATAATGCAGCATATGAATCCGCTCACTGCCAGGCAGCACCTCTACCGTATAATTAATGCAGCGTATGAATCCGCACACTGCCGGGCAGCACCTCTACAGTATAATTAATGCAGCATATGATTCCGCACACTGCCAGGCAGCACCTCTACAGTATAATAATGCAGCATATGATTCCGCACACTGCCGGGCAGCACCTCTACCGTATAATTAATGCAGCGTATGAATCCGCACACTGCCGGGCAGCACCTCTACAGTATAATTAATGCAGCATATGATTCCGCACACTGCCAGGCAGCACCTCTACAGTATAATAATGCAGCATATGATTCCGCACACTGCCGGGCAGCACCTCTACCGTATAATTAATGCAGCATCTGATTCCACACACTGCCAGGCAGCACCTCTACAGTATAATAATGCAGCATATGAATCCGCACACTGCCGGGCAGCACCTCTACAGTATAATAATGCAGCATATGAATCCGCTCACTGCCAGGCAGCACCTCTACAGTATAATAATGCAGCATATGAGTCCACACACTGCCGGGCAGCACCTCTACAGTATAATAATGCAGCATATGAATCCGCACACTGCCAGGCAGCACCTCTACAGTATAATAATGCAGCATATAAATCCGCACACTGCCTGTCAGCACCTTTACAGTATGATAATGAAGCATATGATTCCGCACACTGCCGAGCAGCACCTCTACAGTATAATAATGCAGCATATGATTCCGCACACTGCCAGGCAGCACCTCTACAGTATAATAATGCAGCATATGATTCCGCACACTGTCGGGCAGCACCTCTACAGTATAATAATGCAGCATATGATTCCGCACACTGCCAGGCAGCACCTCTACAGTATAATAATGCAGCATATGAATCCGCTCACTGCCAGGCAGCACCTCTACAGTATAATAATGCAGCATATGAGTCCACACACTGTCGGGCAGCACCTCTACAGTATAATAATGCAGCATATGATTCCGCTCACTGCCAGGCAGCACCTCTACAGTATAATAATGCAGCATATGAGTCCAGACACTGCCGGGCAGCACCTCTACAGTATAATAATGCAGCATATGATTCCGCACACTGCCAGGCAGCACCTCTACAGTATAAGTAATGCAGCATATGATTCCGCACACTGCCAGGCAGCACCTCTACAGTATAATAATGCAGCATATGATTCCGCACACTGCCAGGCAGCACCTCTACAGTATAATAATGCAGCATATGAATCCGCTCACTGCCAGGCAGCACCTCTACCGTATAATTAATGCAGCGTATGAATCCGCACACTGCCGGCAGCACCTCTACAGTATAATTAATGCAGCATATGATTCCGCACACTGCCAGGCAGCACCTCTACAGTATAATAATGCAGCATATGATTCCGCACACTGCCGGGCAGCACCTCTACCGTATAATTAATGCAGCGTATGAATCCGCACACTGCCGGGCAGCACCTCTACAGTATAATTAATGCAGCGTATGAATCCGCACACTGCCGGGCAGCACCTCTACAGTATAATTAATGCAGCATATGATTCCGCACACTGCCAGGCAGCACCTCTACAGTATAATAATGCAGCATATGATTCCGCACACTGCGGGCAGCACCTCTACCGTATAATTAATGCAGCATATGATTCCACACACTGCCAGGCAGCACCTCTACAGTATAATAATGCAGCATATGAATCCGCACACTGCCGGGCAGCACCTCTACAGTATAATAATGCAGCATATGAATCCGCTCACTGCCAGGCAGCACCTCTACAGTATAATAATGCAGCATATGAGTCCACACACTGCCGGGCAGCACCTCTACAGTATAATAATGCAGCATATGAATCCGCACACTGCCAGGCAGCACCTCTACAGTATAATAATGCAGCATATAAATCCGCACACTGCCTGTCAGCACCTTTACAGTATGATAATGCAGCATATGATTCCGCACACTGCCGAGCAGCACCTCTACAGTATAATAATGCAGCATATGATTCCGCACACTGCCAGGCAGCACCTCTACAGTATAATAATGCAGCATATGATTCCGCCCCCTGTCGGGCAGCACCTCTACAGTATAATAATGCAGCATATGATTCCGCACACTGCCAGGCAGCACCTCTACAGTATAATAATGCAGCATATGAGTCCACACACTGCCGGGCAGCACCTCTACAGTATAATAATGCAGCATATGAATCCGCACACTGCCAGGCAGCACCTCTACAGTATAATAATGCAGCATATGAATCCGCACACTGCCGGGCAGCACCTCTACAGTATAATAATGCATGAAAATTGAACGAAAAAACTTTCAGAGTACTCGGCGCTGTCTGTTTATATGAAGAATAATGATCTGTTTTGCTGCTCACCTATTAGGCGTACCTTTCACCTTCCAAAATTCTCAAAGAAAAAATACAAACAAATGTATTTACAGGGAGCGCAGCACATATATTAATACAAAGATAAATATAAAGATAAACTTAGCTTGGGAATTATCAGAACAAGATTGGGCCTTCCCATTCAGAAAAACCGGAAATATGATAACGTTGTCCTATATGAAAAGAGAAATTTATCGCGTAGTACAGTATGGTGGGTATCACAGACAAAATAGTGAAGATGATCACACTCACAAAGATGGAGCCCCCAATGGCTCGTGAAATAGGCTTCTAGGTCTCTTATTGGAGGGGGACCTCGCCCACGTGTAGATGTCCTTAAATTTTCTTATGATGGCGTGATGCACCTCAAACAAAAAGCATATTGCTATGGTGCATTATCATAGGCAAATAGATATATGTAAACAACAATGATCAACTCACGTGGTTCAGAGCCTTCTGGGATGATGGCTCTGTAAATAAAGCATATGGACCTCTAGTTGATCAGAGGGGGTCCTTCCTCCAATTGAATGGATATATCTCCAGAAAATTCTGAAAATAAGGAAAATTGAATAGATAAAAATAAGGAAAATGGAATA
Source organism: Leptobrachium leishanense (assembly GCA_009667805.1). Taxonomy (NCBI): domain Eukaryota; kingdom Metazoa; phylum Chordata; class Amphibia; order Anura; family Megophryidae; genus Leptobrachium; species Leptobrachium leishanense. Next base: position 26,620,369 of record CM019069.1, read on the forward strand.
GATAAAAATAAATAAAATTTTAATAAATCAGGTTATACACATAAAAAATCCGAAAATAAATCCGAAAAAAATACGAAACGCGTTTCACTTGCGTTCTGCAAGCCTCCTCAGTCGGACCGACTGAGGAGGCTTGCAGAACGCAAGTGAAACGCGTTTCGTATTTTTTTCGGATTTATTTTCGGATTTTTTATGTGTATAACCTGATTTATTAAAATTTTATTTATTTTTATCTATTCCATTTTCCTTATTTTTATCTATTCCATTTTCCTTATTTTCAGAATTTTCTGGAGATATATCCATTCAATTGGAGGAAGGACCCCCTCTGATCAACTAGAGGTCCATATGCTTTATTTACAGAGCCATCATCCCAGAAGGCTCTGAACCACGTGAGTTGATCATTGTTGTTTACATATATCTATTTGCCTATGATAATGCACCATAGCAATATGCTTTTTGTTTGAGGTGCATCACGCCATCATAAGAAAATTTAAGGACATCTACACGTGGGCGAGGTCCCCCTCCAATAAGAGACCTAGAAGCCTATTTCACGAGCCATTGGGGGCTCCATCTTTGTGAGTGTGATCATCTTCACTATTTTGTCTGTGATACCCACCATACTGTACTACGCGATAAATTTCTCTTTTCATATAGGACAACGTTATCATATTTCCGGTTTTTCTGAATGGGAAGGCCCAATCTTGTTCTGATAATTCCCAAGCTAAGTTTATCTTTATATTTATCTTTGTATTAATATATGTGCTGCGCTCCCTGTAAATACATTTGTTTGTATTTTTTCTTTGAGTATAATAATGCAGCATATGAATCCACACACTGCCTGGCAGCACCTCTACAGTATAATAATGCAGCATATGATTCCGCACACTGCCGGCCAGCACCTCTATAGTATAATAATGCAGCATATGATTCCGCACACTGCCGGCCAGCACCTCTACAGTATAATAATGCAGCATATGATTCCGCACACTGCCGGCCAGCACCTCTATAGTATAATAATGCAGCATATGATTCCGCACACTGCCGGTCAGCACCTCTATAGTATAATAATGCAGCATATGAATCCACACACTGCTGGGCAGCACCTCTACAGTATAATAATGCAGCATATGATTCCGCACACTGCCGGGCAGCACCTCTACAGTATAATAATGAAGCATATGAATCCGCACACTGCCGGGCAGCACCTCTACAGTATAATAATGCAGCATATGAATCCGTACACTGCCGGGCAGCAACTGTACAGTATAATAATGCAGCATATGATTCCGCACACTGCTGGGCAGCACCTCTACAGTATAATAATGCAGCATATGATTCTGCACACTGCCGGGCAGCACCTCTACAGTATAATAATGCAGCATATGATTCCGCACACTGCCGGGCAGCACCTCTACAGTATAATAATGCAGCATATGATTCCGCACACTGCCGGGCAGCACCTCTACAGTATAATAATGCAGCATATGAATCCTCACACTGCCAGGCAGCACCTCTACAGTATAATAATGCAGCATATGATTCCACACACTGCCGGGCAGCACCTCTACAGTATAATAATGCAGCATATGATTCCGCACACTGCCGGGCAGCAGCTCTACAGTACAATTAATGCAGCATATGATTCCGCACACTGCCAGGCAGCACCTCTACAGTATAATAATGCAGCATCAGATTCCGCACACTGCCGGGCAACACCTCTACAGTATAATAATGCAGCATGTGATTCCGCACACTGCCGGGCAGCACCAGAGGTGTGCGGATTCATATGCTGCAACACCCGAATTACCGAATCGCCGAAATGATCCAAACGCCAAAATGACCCGAATCAACCCGAAATTTCGAATCATCTGAAGTATCGAATCAAATGACTCGACATTTCTAATCGATCTAAAATTTCGTGTGGTCTATATTTTGGATTCAGGATGCCCTCGGAAGCACGAAAATGGTAAATTTCATCCGAAAATCGATTCAATACGAAACAAATTGCACATCCCTAACACTGAGAGACGGTGTTCTTTGCAGAATACTGACTCAAGCTGAGACTATGAAATAACTCACTGTTCTCTTGCTGAGCTGTTATTAATGGTTCTTATACAAAGTATAGGATCTGTTAAAGTACACTAACACGCCACTAATGCTGAGCAGCAAGGGTAAAATAGCAGCTTGAGCCATTAAACTAATGGCTGGAGCCTTTATTTATAGCCGTTAACTTTAAGGCAGGGTCAGAATAAGGCACTATCAGGGTTATTGAAAGAGAGGTGAAACTCAGGAGAACGACTGGAGAAGCGAAAATTCTAGGTCAAAATGGCCAAACCAAAAAAATTCTCCCATTTATCTAATTTTCCAAATTGTCTATTTGGTCTAGATTGTTCTCTTTTCCTGCCATTCTGCTGGTTTTCACCTTTCTCTTAATAACCCTGTATGTTTATGTATACACTAGCATCAGTTCTAGCTTAATGGAGGTCAAAGCGCTGCGCCCCAATTCACCTTCGAATCACTAACGGGTTAAAAAAAACATTAGCGTTCGTTAATTTGCGATTCGCATTCGTGGGTTTACTCACTTTACTGTACTTTGCGTTCCCTATACCTATCATGGGGAGCGCAACGCGCAAGCGCAGATTATCTAGCGTTAGGATCACTTGTTCTTAACGCTAGTTACTAAGAGCTGACGCTAATGAAAAAGTTACCACCAGCTCAGAGGTGCAGGTAATGGATTGTGCTGCTGCAGAATCTGTTACCTGCAGCTCAAGAACTGCCAAAAACAACATACTCACCTCTTATCCCGTGTCGAGAACGGCGGCGCGATCTGCTGCTTCTGGCCGCCGGGAGCAGAGGGAGACTCGGGGAAGAAAGTCCCCTGTCTCCCACGGCGATCACTCTGCGACCAGCAGGCTCTCGCGAGAGATGAGATCCTGCAGGTCAAGTGACCCGGCCACACGATCCTCCATGGAGTAGACATGTGCATTCGTTTTAGTACTAAAACGATTTAGTCCGAATTTTGGGATAATTTAGTTTTAGTATGACTCAAGAGAAACGAAACTGCTCAGTACAAAAAACGAAAGAAACTAAAATAAAATGCATTACATTTTAGTTTCAGTCCTTTTTGTCATATTACATTGAGTGAAGGAGACCAGCAATGAAGAACGCAACATCCGAAGTTCTGCACCCTCCACATGCCAATGCAATAGGATGTTCTATACAGAGAGGGGCATTAATTAATGCAGGAGGATGTTCTATACATTATACAGAGAGGGGTATTAATGCAGGAGGATGTTATATACATTATACAGAGAAAGGTATAAATTGAGGAGGATGTTCTATATAGAGAGGGACATTAATTAATTAATTCAGGAGGATGTTCTATATATTATACAGAGAGGGGTATTAATTAATGCAGGTGGATGTTGTATACATTATACAGAGAGGGGTATTAATTAATGCAGGAGGAGGTTCTAAACATTATACAGAGAGGATCCTTTTTTTTCAGCCCTTTATATCCAGTGGCTGTGAGCACTGACATCGGCTGCTTGTTACATTATCTCTCAGTACAATGTATCAGGCTCAGTTGTTACAGTAACTGACTGTAACAGCGCTCAGAGTTTCAATAAAACAAGGAAATATTATTGTTCTAACCTCTTATATATAAAAATATTATTTACTAGTTTTACTGAAACTCTGAGCGCTGTGATGAGCAGCAGTCAGTTACTGTAACAGCTTTGCCTGACACGGGGCAGTATTACAATGTTGGTGCTAACTTAACCAGAGCTGTTGTAAACTGAAAACCTCCATAGGCTATAATGGCTCTGGGAAGTTTACAACAGCTCTGGTTAAGATAGCACCAACTATGTAATATGGCCCACATTGTGCTGAGAGTGAGTGATACTGTAACAAGCAGCGATCTCAGCCCTCTGAGGAGCCACTACAATAGTAATTGTATCCATTGGTTTTCAGATGAATGAAATTAGTTTTCATTCTAAAGAACTGAAAACGAATTTCTTTAGTAACTAAATAAATTGCATTTTAGGACTAATCCATTAGTTCAAAACAAAATTTTGTGCTGTGCACATGTCTACCATGGAGTCCTATGGATGCCATGGAAAGGATGCTGGATTTATTTGTTATGTTAATATGTTATTCCGAGATTGTGATATTCGTCCAGTCCCAACCCAAACACTAAAGAATTTTATTATTTTTAATGTTATATGTCTCCGTTTGATATGTAGTGCATTTTATAATGTAATGGAAATGTTCCAATACCAAAGGGATCAACTGATCGTCAAAGAGTCACAGAGACTATTGCAGTGCTCTCTTCCGAATAAAACAAATAACTCTGAATCGATTCGTATTTTCGTGCTAAATCCACTCGAAATTGTTATGTTACTGTGTTTTATTGATTCAGAGATTCGGCACACACTGACTCCAAATTAAAGGAATTTCGAACAAAAATCGATTGGTTCCGAAGCGAATTGCACATTTATTTATTTATAAAGTATTTTACCAGGACGGATACATTGAGATTTCTCTCGTTTTCAGTATGTCCTGGATTCAAGAACATTGAAGTGTTACAGAAATACAAAGTAATAAAATGCAAGAAATTAAAAACAAAACACAAATATACAGATTAACACAGAAAATAAATATGTAAGAAATATATGTCTATGCACATGTCTAAATGCAACTTGCAGAATGATACTGGCAAATCACATTGTATCACATAAGGGCTTATTCACTAAGCACCGAATCTACCTCATCCTTCACCTGCCCTGATGCTGCCACTAATCACTACAACACTACGCTTATCTCTGCTCTAGACACTCTTGCTCCTCTTCGACTCTGTAAGGCCCCACGCCGCCAGCTTCAACCCTGGCACACCCTCCAGACTCGCTACCTGCAAAGATGCTCCCGCACCGCAGAGCGTGCCTGGAGGAAATCCCGCTCTGAAGCTGATTTTGTTCACTTCAAGTTTATTCTCCGGTCATACACCTCTGCCCTCCACTTGGCCAAACAATCCTTCTTCTCATCTCTTATATCTACGCTGTCCTCCAACCCTAAACGGCTCTGGTCCACCTTCAACACCCTCCTCTACCCACCTGCACCTCCCCCCTCAGCTGCCTTCAGCGCTCAAGAGCTGGCAGACTACTTCCTCAGTAAAACTTTAACTATCAGAAGCAACATCCCAACACAAGATAGTTATCTGCCACCTCCACTCCCACAGGTCCCATCTGCCACCCTCTGCCGCTTCCTCCCAACCACTGAGGAGGAAGTCAATTCCTTATTGTCCTCCTCACATCTCACCACGTGCCCGCTCGACCCCATTCCCTCACATCTAATTCCTCCCCTCTCCTCCTCCCTCACCCCTGCTCTCACACACATCTTCAACCTATCTCTCTCCACTGGCTCCTTTCCATCCGCCTTCAAACACGCGCTAGTTACCCCTTTACTAAAGAAACCATCCCTAGATCCCAACTCTCCATCCAACTACCGTCCTGTATCCCTGCTTCCCTTTACCTCTAAGCTCTTAGAAAAACTAGTCTTCAACCGCCTCTCCATCTTCCTGTCCTCCAATTCCCTACTTGACCCCCTGCAATCTGGCTTCCGTCCCCTACACTCAACTGAAACTGCCCTCACCAAAGTCACCAACGACCTCCTAACTGCTAAAAAACACGGCCACTATTCTATTCTCATCCTGCTTGACCTCTCGGCTGCTTTTGACACTGTTGACCACCCCTCCTTCTACAGACCCTCAACTCTCTGGGTCTCGGTGACACTGCACTTGCTTGGATTGACTCCTATTTATCCAACAGGTCCTTCTGTGTGTCCTTTGCTGGTAACTCCTCCTCCTCATTGCCTCTATCTGTTGGTGTACCTCAAGGCTCTGTCCTTGGTCCTCTGCTCTTTTCCATCTACACCTCCTCCCTGGGCAAAATCATCAACAGCTTTGGCTTTAATTACCACCTCTACGCTGATGACACTCAGATCTACCTCTCTACCCCTGATCTCTCTCCCCCTGTCCTTTCCAAAGTCAGTGACTGTTTATCTGGCATCTCCTCCTGGATGGCCTCCCACCACCTAAAGATCAACATGTCAAAGACTGAGCTCCTACTTATTCCTCCCTCTAATGCCGCCCCACCTCCTGACTTCTCGATCACGGTGGAGGGTATCACCATCTCCCCATCAAACCAAGTTCGCTGTCTTGGAGTTACACTTGACTCTGCTCTTTCCTTCATCCCCCACATCAAGTCTCTTTCCTCCTCCTGCCGATACCAACTGCGTAATATTTACAGAATTCGGCCATTTCTTACCGCTGTCGCCACAAAACAACTCATACACGCCCTGGTAATCTCCCGACTCGACTATTGCAATAATCTCTTATCTGGCCTCCCTCTGTCCCACCTCTCCCCCCTACAATCCATCCTGAACACCTCCGCCAGGCTAATTCACCTCACCCGCCGCTCTGTCTCTGCCGCTCCCCTCTGCGAGTCCCTTCACTGGCTCCCCATCCACTGCAGAATTAAGTTCAAAATCCTTATCCTTACCTACAAAAGCCTCACTAACTCAGCTCCCCACTACCTGTCCTCACTAATCACCAAATACACCCCAGCCCGCTCCCTAAGGTCAAACAGTGACCTGCGCCTAGCTTCTCCCCGCATCACCTCTTCCCATGATAGACTGCAGGATTTCTCACGCGCAGCCCCCACTCTCTGGAACACTCTCCCTCGTACTGTCAGACTTTCCCCTAACTTCTCTTCCTTCAAACGCTCCCTTAAAACATTCCTATTTAGGGAAGCCTACCACCCAACTCACTGACGCAACCATCAATCCCTCTCACCTTACAGTCCTCTCCTCCTGTTTCCAACCCCAACCCTCCCAGATTGTGAGTTCCTACGGGAATAGGGCCCTCATCTCCTCCTGTACTGTTTGTCAAATGTTGTTCAATGTATTGTAACCCTGTCTATACTGTGCTTATTGTACAGCGCTGCGGAATATGCTGGCGCTTTATAAATAAAGAATAATAATAATAATAATAATAATAATACCTCCAAATTGCACCGAATGTTGAATTTCTAGGTCATTTATTTACTAAGCTGCCAATTCTCCAAATACTGCGAATTGAAAGCGAAATACGGTGCAGTTCAGCAGCAACGAAATTGTTCAATAGAGAAGTAATTTTTATTCTATTCACAGGATGGCAAATTTCACTGAAGTTACCAGATTTTTGGTGATTTCGTTCACCAGGCTCAATCTGCCGAATCCCATAGGTTTTAATGTAAAAACATACAGGGTTATTCAAAGAGATCCGAATTGCTGGCAAAAGGTAACCGAACAGTGAAATTCAGTGTACCTTTATCCTTTCCTGGCCATTCGGCTATCCAGAGAGCAGGCAGTTCGCCAAATGTTGGCGAATTGCCAGCACATACTGTGCCTGTTCGATGCCTGTTCGAGGGCAGTGAAATCCCCATAGAGAAGCAATGCTTCGGCTATTCAGAGAACAAAACCCAGGAGTGAAAAGTTGCCAAATTTCCCTGCTGTTCGGTGGTTTCATTCAACGGGTTTATTCAAGCGAATCCCATAGGCTTCAATGTTAAAAAAATTCCTGTTTTAATTCAATATCTAATAAACCGTTCATTATAAAATTCTGCAGTAAAGAGTCTCTTTAGGTATAGACTTTTTTGGATCTTTTAGGCATTTTTCAGTGTTTTTTTTAAAAAAAAAATTGTTGTTTTTTTTTTAAATCGTTTTTTCTTTTTTCTGTAACAGCCCTTTTTATTATCATTCATTGGATCTTATATGTAAATTTCAGGCATTTTCGTTCAGTAGTTTCTTTGCGTACTGTTTTTTTTTTTTCACTCCATTCGTTTGCGGTGTTGGGTTTTTCCGGCGGCTGCTCTGCGCTCTGATTGGCTCCTGCTCTGTTTTTTCCGGCATGTTCGGCGGGGTTAATCCAAATGTTTTTGCGGGTTTCAGTGTGCCTTCACCGGGTTTTGCGGTGAGTGTTCGGTGGGTTTGCAGCGGCTTTTCCCTGCACTACGACGGCCCTGTGCTGCTTGCTGAATACATCGCAGGGTTGCCGAAATGGGATCGCCAAATCGCACCGAATTGAAGGGAACGAAAAGTCACCGAACGTGCGGTGACATTTCAATTCTCTTTGAATAACCCTGATAATATCCTTAATATATATTTTTTAAGAAAAATAAATACTTTTCATTTTCAGCAAAAAGCCTTTTTATTTATTTTTTTAAAAAGCCTTTTTGTATTTTCTGTTTTAGGTGAAATTTTTCTTTCCCTATATTTTCAAAAGGTGTTTTTTTTTTAAATTCTGTAACAGACATTTTTACTTTTCATAATATTTTTAAAGGACCTTTTTGATTTTGAAGACGCATTTTAATACCTTTTCTTTTGTTTAAACACTAATTAAGAGAATAGGAGAAATTCTTTTTTCAGTTCGGTGGATTTCACCAGGGCTACTTTGGTGATCTTAGATGCTCATTGGTGCTTTTAGGTGCTCTTTGCAACGTTTTCTAAATTTTTCAGGAGGCTTCGGCTCCTACAGTGAATCTACGGTGAATAGCGAAATCACTATCAGGGTTATTCAAAGAGATCCGAATGGCTGCCAAAAGGGAGCCGAACACTGAAAATCAACGTTCGGTTACCTTTCTTGGCCATTTGGCTATTCAGAGAGCAGGCAATTCAACAAATCCTGGCGAATTGCCTGCACATACGGTGCCTGTTCGGTCCCTGTTCGAGGGCAGTGAAATCCCCATAGAGAAGCACTGCTTCGTCTATTCAAAGAACAAAAAACAGCAGTGAAAAGTTCCTGAAATGCCCTGCCATTCGGTGGTTTAATTCGGCACGTTTATTCAGGCGAATCCCATAGGCTTCAATGTTAAAAATATTCCCGTTTTAATTCAATATCTAATAAATCGTTTATTATAAAATTCTGCAGTAAAAAGTCTCTTTATTTATAGATTTTGTTAGGATCTTTTAGGCACTTTTTGGATTTATTTTTTTAAAAAAAAAAAAAATTCCTATTTTTTTTTTTTTTAACTTTACTTATTTTTTCTGTAACAGCCCTTTTTATTATCATTCCCTGGACCTCATATGTAAATTTCAGACATTTTCTCTCAGTAGTTTCTTTGCAAACAGCGTTTCACTTTTCAAACATTCAAGCAAACTGCTTTGCTAATTTATTCACTGCATTCGTCTGCGGTGTCGGCTTTTTCCGGCGGCTCCTGCTCGGGTTTTTCCGGCATTTTCGGAGGGTTAATCTAGATGTTTTTGCAGGTTTCGGCATGCATTCGCCGGGTTTTTGCAGTTAGTTTGCGGTTACTTTTCCCTGCACTTCGACGGCCCTGTGGTGCTTGCTGAATACACCGCAGGGTCGCCGAAATGGGATCGCCGAATCGCCCCGAATTGAAGAGAAGGAAAAGTCACCGAACGTGCGGTGACTTTTCGATTCTCTTTGAATAACCCTGTATAGTTTTGGTGAAATGGAATTGCTGAAGTGCACCGAACTGCATCATTAGTGATAACCACCGAAATGTCATCAAAATTTTGGAACTTTATGAATAACCCCTATAGTTTAATGTCTCCAAACACCCTGTTTTACGGAGATGGAGTTTTAAAAGGATTATTTATTATATAACAATTTAAAAAAAAAAAAAATAGTAAATTATATGTACAATTCCAATTTGAAGGTAAAGCAATTGCAATGTTTACAAACGTAGTCGACAGATATTTTCATTGAATAGAGGGAAAACTGTAAAGAATTATTTAATGTTTTATGATTCTCTGCAGCAGAAAAAATCTAAGAAATGATAAAACCCTGTGATACAACGTTTCTGGTTTTCTATTTGCACAGAAAATTCTAAATCTTTATTTTCTACAAATCTGATGCCTCTTTTCTCGCTGCAACATACAGAGATATTATATAGATGAGTTATCAGCGATGTCTCTGTCAATCCATACATAGTTTCCATTGGGAACCATCTGGTTCTTTGTAAAACATCCTCATATTTCGGTTTCAGCTCAGCAATCTCAGAGACTCGTCTTACCGAGTGGTAACTTTTAGTCACTTTTAGTGAGTATTAAAGAAAAAAAGAAATATATGGGGAAACGCTGATAGGAGAGACACTGTGAAGACTTACAGCATTTCAACATATGGCAGCAGCCTCGGAATTATAATGCCAGCTTTAAAAAAAAAGTGAAGACATACTGATGCATAAAGGCATATGCCTTCCATATGCGCAAAAATGTTGCGTGTCCTCGTTTCGTTGTCATTACCTTGGATGCTCTCATCAAACTTGCAATCACAATATGATATGGGAAAACAGATAATGCAAACTTTAATTTGTAATTAGTGCTCAGTTATTTTAGAAGAGTTTTGCTGTGATGGAATAAAGAACATGAAGATTTAAAGTGACAGGATCATGTACGCACCTCCACTCGTTCCGTATGTGATTGTGGCAGAAGTCAGCACTGAGGCAAGTACAGTGAGGGAAATAATGATTTGACCCCCTGCTGATTTTGTGTGTTTGCACAATGACAAAGGAATGATCAGTCTATAATTTTAATGGTTTATTTTAACAGTGAAAAAATAAGAACAAAAACATCAAGAAAAACACATTTCAAAAAAGTTAGAAATTGATTTGCATTTTAATGAGTGAAATAAGTGTTTGACCCCTTCGCAATTCATGACTTAGTACTTGGTGGCAACCTTTGTTGGCTATCACAGAGGTCAGGCGTTTCTTGTAGTTGGCCACCAGGTTTGCCACATCTCAGGAGGGATTTTTTCCCACTCCTCTTTGCAGATCCTCTCCAAGTCATTAAGGTTTCGAGCCTGATGTTTGGCAACTCGACCCTTCAGCTCCCTCCACAGATCTTCTATGGGATTAAGGTCTGGAGACTGGCTAGGCCTCTTCAGGAACTTAATGTGCTTCTTCTTGAGCCACTCCTTTGTTGCCTTGGCCGTGTGTTTTGGATCATTGTCATACTGCAATACCCATCCACCACCCATTTTCAATGCCCTAGCTGAGGGAAGGAGGTTCATCGCCCCATCCATCATCCCGTTGATGCTGGGATTTGTCCTGTCCCCTTAGCAGCAAAACACCCCCAAAGCACAATGTTTCCACCTCCATATTTGATGGTGGGGATGGTGTTCTTGGGGTCATAGACAGCATTCCTCCTCGTCCAAACATGGTGAGTTGAGTTGATGCCAAAGAGCTTGATTTTGGTCTCATCTGACCACAACACTTTCACCCAGTTCTCCTCTGAATCATTCAGATGTTCATTGGCAAACTTCAGACGGGCCTGTACATGTGCTTTTTTGATCAGGGGGACGTTGCAGGCGCTGCAGGATTTCAGTCCTACACGGTGTAGTGTGTTACTAATTGATTTCTTGGTGACTATGGTCCCAGCTGCCTTGAGATCATTGACAAGATCCTCCTGTGTAGTTCTGGGATGATTCCTCACCATTCTCATGATTATTGAAACGCCACATGGTGAGATCTTGCATGGTGCCCCAGGCCGAAGGAGCTTGACCGTTATTTTGTGTTTTTTCCATTTGCGAATAATCACACCAACTGTCGTCACCTTCTCAGCAAGATGCTTGGCGATGGTCTTGTAGCTCATTCCAGCCTTGTGTAGGTCTACAATCTTGTCCCTGACATCCTTGGACAGCTCTTTGGTCTTGGCCATGGTGGAGAGTTTGGAATCTGATTGGTTCTGTGGACATGTGTCTTTTATACAGGTAACGGGCGGAGATTAGGAGCAGTCCCTTTAAGAGAGCGCTCCTAATCTCAGCTCGTTACCTTTATAAAAGACACCTGGGAGACAGAAATTTTGCTGACTGATAGGGGGTAAAATACATATTTCACTCATTAAAATTCAAATCAATTTATAACTTTTTTTAAATGTGTTTTCCTGGATGTTTTTGTTGTTATTCTGTCTCTCACTGTTAAAATAAACCTAACGTTAAAATTATAGACTGATCATTTCTTTGTCAGTGGGAAAACATACAAAATCAGCAGGGGATCAAATCATTTTTCCCTTCAATGTATATATAATGTTACACACAATAATTTATCAGTAATAAACATGAAAAATAAATAAATTGCAAAATTTTTATTTTTTTGGTCAAAATATTTAATTTGTTCTTAATTTGCAAATTTAATAGGTATATCACGTCTCGACCACTTTGCTCGGCCAATGATCTGATGTTATTGTCTCCTTATGCCTGCACCCCCAAATCCCACCTTCAGGACTTCTCTCGAGCTGCCCCCTTTTTATAGAACTCCCTCCCCGGAAACATCAGACTCTCCCCTCTCTTCAGTCCTTCAAGACATCTCTGAAAGCACATTACTTCAGAGAAGCCCATCGGCTCACTCCATTACTCACCCGTTTTCCCACCCAGCCCACATGCGCCCTGCTGCTTCAGGTCCTCTATTTACCCTCACCTAATGAGCCACCCCTCTCCTCTTAGATTGTAAGCTCTTGAGCAGGATCCTCTCTCCTACTGTACTGTGTGTTTAACTTGTATGTATATTTGTTATTCTGTCTCACCCATTGTACAGCGCTACGGAACTTGTCAGCACTTTATAAATACTTGTAACTGTATTATATGACCAAATGGAACATAAATTATAATTGCTCCAAATTCATGTCTGTAACTGGCTCCCTCTAGTGGCTTCTTAAATAATTGCAGCACAGCAAATGAAGCAGGCGATGTTACTTACTGTTTGTGATAAATTTATTAGCATTAAATCATTTACTAATTAAATTATTCAAAGTTTATTGAAAATAAATATATGCATGATGCAGAAAATGAACATAGGTGACACAAAGTAAGGGTAATGCATATCAACAAAGAAGATACATACAGTGCATACAGGGTTATTCAGAAAAAGGTGAAACTCCGGAGAACTTTTGGAGAAGTGAAAATTGTAGGTCAAAACAGCCAAACCAGAAAAATTCTCCCATTTATCTCACTTTCCAAATCAGCTATTTTGACCTAGAATTTTCACGTCTCCCAAAGCTCTCCAGAGCTTCACCTTTCTCTGAATAACCCTGATAGCATGCAATAAACAATGAGAAAATGAGCATGTAAAGTATTTCTCGCAATGCGAGTTGCACATAGGCTGAACAGATCAGCAGTGTTTATATAAGGGTTATGAGTTCTGACCGGAGCATTAAATACGTTTAAGGCTAGGGTCAAACGAAAGCATTTTTACACGCGAACGTAAAAAAGTGCGTCCGAACGAATTGACGTATTTTTTCACGGAGTGCGCGAAAACGGTCATACATGCGCATTTTTCGTGCGTGATTTTGTACGGATCGTCAATAAAACTCTTTTTGCGTCTGGACGTTATGTAGGCTGGACATTAGCAGTGTCTGACATCTCCTAATCACGCAAACACGCCGCTATGCCGCAGCTGCGCACTCAGTACGTCAGTACTAGCGGTTCGGCGTTCTCGAAAAAATGCGTTCAAATTCCACTTGCGTTGCACGGCCGGACATTTGTGCGGCCGTACATCGTATATTGGCCGTCATTGCCCGTCATCTGCTGCTAGTGCGGCCGTAATTATGTGCGCCAGAACGCACGTTAAAAGTGCGCTGGTCTGACCCCAGCCTTAGTTAAGTAAAATAACATGGACAGAATTTTAAAGAACATGCAAAGACTGCAAGTCTTGTTTGTTTACGTTAAGTATTCTATTTATTTAACCCTTTCACTGTGAGTGACGTGTAGGGAATGTCCTCATTTACTCCCGCTATATGCGGGGGACGTTCCCCACACCTCACCCACAATCTGGAGCCCTGGGAGATATACTCACCTCTCTCTCCGGGGCATTCTGAATTCAGACTTCAGACGCCGAATTTAAACTCCTCCCGACGGCGTAGACGTCATTTTCAGACGACCCCCCCCCCCTCCCCGGCAATGCCGGGAGATCACCTGAAAGGGAGGGGGATCCTTTCGGATCCCTCTCCCTCCCGGTCGGGAGGGTGTACGAAAAAAACAGGCACCGCATTGAAGGGCAGTGCCTGCCCTTTAAAGCAATGCCTGTTTTTAACCCCTTTTTAACCCCTTGAGTGCCAGATTGCGATCCGGCACCAGATCGCGATCTAACTCCGGTGTGGGCCGCCATCATGGATGGCGGCTCCACCTTCGGATCCCCCCCCTCACTACCAGACATCATCGTGCATGGCGCGATGACGTCAGTTAGCAGGGGAACCCCTAACTGCCCAGGGATTTCCCAAGGAAATCCCCTAGGGGAGATAGAGGGTTCATTTGAACCCCCATATCTCCAGAACGGTGGCAGCTAGGGGGTCATGGAGGGTATCATTCGAAAGGCCAGAGTATGTTCAAAGTAACAAAAACTAAAAAAAAATTAAAAAAAATTAAAAAAAATAAAATAATTTTAAAAAACAAAACAAAACGTGTGTTTTTATTAACCCGTTCGCTGTGTAGGACGCGCTCAGCGCGTCCACCCGCAGGTAGCGTTCCTTGCGGAGGACGCGCTGAGTGCGTCCTCCCTTTGGGGCCAGCGTTCGGCCGGGTTCCGGCCGATCGCTGGCCCCCCCGGGGCGAGCTGACATCCTCGATGTCAGCCCAGTACCCAGAACCGCCGCCAGAGTAATTAGGTATCATCGCGGGGGCGCGATGACACCTAATTCAGGTGCCCCCCCTCCTAATTCAGGCACCTTCGGACCTCTCTCCCTCCCGATCGGCAGCGTGCAGGGGGTTAACCCAGGCACCGTTTGGAAGGGCACAGCCTGCCCTTCCAAATGGTACCTGGCATTAACCCCATGGGGGCCGGATCATGAATCGGCGTTGAAAAGCGCCGGTTTGTGATCCTTTCCTGGAGCTGGCCGACATCTTGGATGTTGACCAAGCCTCCGGGAACTCCCCCTGAGGACTGGCGTCATCGTGCATAGCACGATGACGCCAGTCTTGGAGTTAACCACTAACTGCCTCCAATGGTGGAGATAGGGGGTTCCAATGAACCCACTATCTCCCGATCCGTGGCAGTTAGGGGTTAATGTTTGGTATTGTTGGATCGGCCAGAGCATGGCCGTTCCAACAATACCAAACGTGAGTATGAAAAAAGTTTTTTTAAAAAAATTAAAAATAAAAATAAAAAAATATTTAAAAAAAAATTATAAAAAAAAATAAACATTTTTTTTTCTTTTTTTTTGGTTCGTTAATGCAGCAATATTGTTCCCATTTAAATTATAATGTGAACAATGATGCTGCACTAACGATTTTTTTATGCGGTGCGTTTGTTAAAAATCGCGTAATTTTCCCCCAAAAAAAATATAACGAGACCCCAGATCTAATTTTTTTAACAAGCGCACCCCATACAAAATATAACCGCAATTGCTCGCATGTTAAAATGTGAAAAAAAACCACTTTACACATTGTAAATTATTGAAAATTCATATTTTATTGCATTTTTTGTTATAATATACAGACAGGTCATGACGTATACATATAATAATGACATATTATGATCTGCCGAGTCTGACGGAAAGAACTATATATAATATGTCTGGGTCATATACTAAAATAAGCCTTCAAAACGCGTTTAAACATGATGAGCAAAATCGGTAAAAATGAGCTCAGCACAGAGGTGTGAAAAGCCTCAGCAGCGAAAGGGTTAATGCAGCAATACTGTTCACATTCCAATTATAATGTGAACAATGATGCTGCACTAATAATTTTTTTTCTATGGGATGCGTTTGTTAAAAATAGCTAAATTTTCCCAAAAAATTTAACGAGTCCCCATTTCTAATTTTTTTAACAAGCGCACCCCATAGAAAATATAAGCGCAAAGTCTTGCATGATAAAATGTGAAAAAAAACACTTTACACGCTATAGATGATTAAAAATTCCAATTTTTATTGCATTCTTGTGTTATAATATACAGGCAGAGCATGACGTATACATACAATAATGATATATTATGAATCTGCCGAGTCTGACGGAAAGAACGATATATAATATGCCTGGGTCACATAATAAAATGTGGCTTCAAATCGCGTTTAAACATGATGAGCAAAAGCGGAAAAATTAGCTCAGCACACAGCGGTGAAATGGCTCAGCAGTGAAAGGGTTAATTCAATGCATTCCCAGTATTATGAGGTGTAATAACTGCTTGATATTTTCTCGTTGTGTCTGTTTTCTCCTCCAGGGCTGTTTTGTTGGCTTTGACTTGGCTCATGCTGTTGGAAATGTTGAATTACACCTGCATGACTGGGGAGTGGATTTTGCTTGTTGGTGTTCCTATAAGGTAACTCTTAATACCTGTATATTTATACTAGTATCATAGATATTAAATGATTTAAACTGAGTCTGTAGGGCAGGCAGCAGACGGGGGACTCCATCCAGGTCCCACTGATAATAAATGGGGGTACATCATGTAGTTTCTTGAACACAGCTGAAGGATCTCACCAGCTGCACCCAGGAATAGGAATCTGGATGGGCCAGATGCAGGAACCAAAAGGAAGAGAAGAGACTGTGCTGGTTAAGGCTAGGGTCAAACGAACGCATTATTCGCAGCGACAGTCAAAAAGTGCGTCTGAATGCATTGATGTATTTTTTCACGGAATGCGCGAAAACGGTCATACGATGCGCATTTTCATGCGTGATTTTTTTTCAATAAACCACTTATTGCATCTGGACGTTATGTTGGCCGGACATTAGCAGCGTCTGACATCTAATCACGCACACACGCCGCTATGCCGCCGCAGCGCACTCTGTATGTCAGTACTAGCTGTTCTGCGTTCTCAAAAAAATGCGTTCATTTTCCACTTGCGTTGTGCGGCCGGACTTTTGTGCGACCGTACTTCGTATATTGGCCATCATTGCCCGTCATTTTCTGCTACTGCGGCCGTGATTAAGTGCGCCTAAACGCACATTAAAAATGCATTAGTCTGACCCCAGCCTTATGCAGAAAGGTGCACTACATTTATTTACAGCGTGAGCATTGCACTGATGAGAGGTTCTTGACCTGAAACCCATAGGATTCAATGTAAAAAAAATAATACATTTTTAATTTAAAAAAAATTAAAAAGATAATTTTTTTAATTTTCAGCAAAAAGGTCTTTTTATTTATTTATTTTTCGAGCACCTTTTTTGTATTTTTTTATACGAAAATTTTTATTCCCAATTTTTTTAAAAGGAGTTTTTTTAAATTCTGTAACAGACCTTTTTTTTTTTAAAGTACATTTTATTTATTATTATTCACATTTTATTTATTATTATTCAGACACATTTTTATCGGTTTAAACACCTATTAGGCTAGGGTCAGACGAGCGTGATTTCTACGGACTGTACGTCCGTGCACACGGACGTACGTCAGTACGGAAGACGCAGTAGTGGCCACACAGTCCGTTTATTCACTGACGTATATTTTGACGGATGTAGGAGGGAAAATAAATAAAAAGCAAAACCATTTTGTCTGTGAAAAATGCTGGACGTATAAATGCAGTCCGTCTGACCACGTTCCATCACTCACACACAAAGCTATGCAGACGTTGCGGACGCAGCGCACTTTGTGCGGCCGTTCTAGGGGTTGTACGTTCTTGCCTGCCTTGCGTCCGTGGGCCGTGGCCGTTGTGCGTCCGCAGTTCAGTGCGGACATACTTCGTGTGTGGGGCTCCAATGGGCTTTCTGTCATGCTATCACGGACGTACTTTTAGGCGCAACATAGAAGCGCCACGAACAACGCCACGGTGGGAAACCTGATAAACCAACCGTCTCCACGAGATTCCAATCAGATGGGGATGCCACCAGCCCCCTGGATAAGTAGAAATGGAAGAAATGATGGATCTCCAGTGGATAAGAAGTGCCAAACGGTTTATTCATGGAACAGCAACCTTCAAAAAATCAGTGACGTTTCGACCCTGAAGTCTTAATCATACATTGATGCCGTTGTGCGTCCGCAGTTCAGTGCGGACGTACTTCATGTGTCAGGCTCCAATGGGCTTTCTGTCATGCTATCACGGACGTACTTTTAGGCGCAATCACGGACGTGAACACTACGCTCGTTTGACCCCAGCTTTAGAAGATTAGGAGAGTTCTGTTTATTTTTTCTCTGCAGTTCAGTGGTGTTCGGTGGTGTTCGACGGTCAGTTCAGTGGTCTTCGGTGGTGTTCGACGGTCAGTTCAGTGGTCTTCGGTGGTGTTCGACGGTCAGTTCAGTGGTCTTCGGCGACTCCAACTTCGATGCACTACGGTAACTCTGCAGTGAATAGTGAATTTGCAGAAGAGTCAGCAAAATGGAATCACCGAAGTGCACCGAACTTCAAAGCACCGAAATTTTATATTTCTTGTAGCCATCGCTGAAGTAAGCGGCCGTATTATAAGATCACATATCGTTTTATAAAGAATCTGCCAGTAGATACTATTGTAAGTTTAAATATGAGTATCATTTACAAAATAAAAAAAAAATCACACTCACGGTCCTTCTTTATTTCCTTTCTTATGCAGTACTTGAACTCAGGAGCTGGTGGCCTGGCCGGAGCTTTCATTCATGGAAAACATTCCACCACCATCAAACCATCGTATGTATAAGAGTATACATAACAAACTGACGGATTGTGAGGGACACACTCAGCTCAGGCTCTGGTAACCAGACACAGGACAGGATTTTTGGATATTCGTGTTTCTGCACAATTAATCAATTTAACCCCTTCACTCCCAAAATTAAGTTCTCTCTATTTTGCATTGTAATGCATTGAAAAGCACTCACTAGCACATCAATAGACCATTTTCACACCTTTTTAAAGCAGGATTAGTGTGTCCCCTTTGGAGAAACAAAATCCTTTGTTTTATAGCTCTCCAAGCAGCCTAAAAAAAACACTGGTTTCTAACAATGTTCTTTTGGAAAATCACTTGGCAGTGAAGGGGTTAAGCAAGTTACTTAACCCCCTTCACTTCCAAGTTCTATTATACTCGATCAGCAATGTAACTCCTGGCCCTTTATAGAGTAGGTCGACATACAGGGTTATTCAGAGAGAGCCAATCTGGCCCCAAAATGTAACCGGACACTGAAATTCAGTGTACAGTGACATTTCGGGGCCATTCAGCTATTCAGAGTGCAGGCAATTCGCCTTTGGCACGTACGGTGCCTGTTAGACGGCAGTGAAATCCCCCATAAAGAAGCATTGGTTAATCTATCCAGAGACGCTGAACAGCTGAGAAATGTCAGTGAAATGCCCTGATGTTCGGTAGTTTCATTCGGCAGGTTAATTCAGGAGAATCCCATAGGTTTCAATGTTAAAAATATTCCTGTTTTAATCCAATATCTAAAACATCGTTTATTATTTTATTCTGCAGTAAAAAGTCTATTTATCGATTTTTTTAGGATCTTTTAGGCATTTTTCGGGATTTGTTCGGCAAAATTCTTTCCATTTTTTAAATCGTTTTTTCATTTTTCCTTAACAGACCTTTTTATTATCATTCATAGGATCTTACGTGTAAATTCCAGACATTTCCGTTCAGTAGTTTGTTTGCAAACAGTGTTTCAATTTTGAAACTTTCAAAAGTACTTTTTTTTTTTTTACCCCGTTCGTCTGCTAGTCAGCTTTTTCCGGCTGCTGCTCTGCGTTGTGATCGACGGCTCGTTGTTTTTTTTCCGGTGTGTTCGGCGTGGTTATTCCGACGGGTTTTCAGTGGGTTTTCGGCGGGATTGCGGCGGGTTTCCCCTGCACTCTGGGGGCCCTGCGGTGCTTGCTGAATACACCGCAGGGTGGGGAACTTTGATTCCCCAAAGTGCAGGGAAGCATGGGGAACGAGAGGGAATGTCAGTGACATTTCGGTGCTCTCTGAATATCCCCCATAGTGTTCCACAGGAGCAATGCAAAGGAATTTAATTTATTGCAAAATAAATTCCTTTGCTTCTGGTCTCCAGGACATGCCGCGGAAGATTAACTCGCTGGGCATGAAGCCTGAGACGATAACACTTTTTTAAACCTGCTGAAAATGTGTCTCGATGAATCTCTTGGACTGATCCTTCACATTGAGAAGAAAGAGAAGAACAGCGCTAGTACAGTGCCCCACTATTGTGGGAGGTGAAAGATACACCACAAACAGGGGATGTGCACCCCAAAAGTATTGCGGATACAAGGTAATACGGTAATGACCTGTGAGACACTTCAATCCAGTGGGAGCAGATGAAGGTCAATGTACATGGAAAACAGAAAAAACACGTATATGGCGCAGTATGTCATACGCGAAACGTGTTTTGGATGTATCCGTTTATTTTATTCTTTTATTAAATCGTTTTTTACTTCATGGTGGTGAGTTCATCGTTTATTTCTCACCTAACGAAGGGGGTTTGGTGTATCCCTATCTACACCCAGGCGCATATACAGAGCCAGTTAATCCACACAGGCTCTTTATCACGTAAGTGTTGCGACCACCTGGCCAATACTACTCTGTAGTCTACAATGCTGTACTATGGTATGTGTCTGCTTCGTTTCATGTACGGCCCATGTGAGTAACCTCTGGAGTCTTATGAAGACGGGACGGGGTCATCCCTGAAGAGACCCACTGCGATCTTATTGAGCCTATATTGTACAGGCTCTATTATATGTGAGTTTTATCTTTTCATGTATCCACCTGATATCTGTGTACAGACATACTGCGCCATATATGTGTTTTTTCTGTTTTCCATGTACATTGACCTTCATCTGCTCCCACTGGATTGAAGTGTCTCACAGGTCATTACCGTATTACCTTGTATCCGCAATACTTTTGGGGTGCACATCCCCTGTTTGGGGTGTATCTTTCACCTCCCACAATAGTGGGGCACTGTACTAGCGCTGTTCTTCTCTTTCTTCTCTACGTGTACTTTTTTTGGGTTGCTTGGGAAAGACCCTCCGAGAACTTAGCTGCTGTATTGCTTCATTATTGTGTTTTTCTTCCCCTCCACCCATTGCCACCCCAGCGCCCCCTCACCTTGTATTTGTAGTGATCCTTCACATTGTTCCTGCACTTTTGGTGCAATACGGTGAATATTTTGTGTATAGAGGAATGGAATCACCGAAATGTGCTGAAATAAAATGCACCAAAACTGAACTCGATGCTTTGTGAATAACCCTCTTAGTAGTGCAGGTACTAATGTTAAAATTGACTGAAAAACCTCATACTGTAAATCTCTAAGGCTAGGGTCAGACGAACGCATTTTTCGCGTCGTCCGTGAAAAAGTGCGTTCGAATGAATGGACGTATTTTTTCACGGAATACGCGATAGCGGTCATACGATGCGCATTTTCGTCTGTGATCAATAAAACCCTTTTTGCATCTGCACGTTATATTGGCCGGACATTAGCAGCGTCTGACGTCTCCTAATAACGCAAACACGCCGCTAGCGGACGCAGCGCACTCTGTACGTCAGTACTAGCGGTTTCACATTCTCGAAAAAATTCGTTCATTTTCCACTTGCGTTGCCCGGCCGAACTTTCGTGCGGCCGTACTCCGTATATTGCCCGTCATTGGCCGTAATTTGCTGCTACTACTGCCGTGATTAAGTGCGGCTGCACGCTCGTTCGCACTGCGTTCATCTGACCCCAGCCTAAAACAAATGTTGTAGAAACTATTTAATTAGAGCCAGCACCAATGCTACAGCTTTTTCTGCCCATTTTCCAATCCCACAGACTGAATTTTCATGGAATTCATCATTTTTATGACATGAGTTTTTAGACAATGTAGTCTTTGTTTATTTTAACCATAAAATGCAATATTTTGTGTGTTTAGTTAATTAATCAACTAAAGGTCCAGTAATATTTGCTGCTGCCGCCATCATCCATCCTGTCTGCTTAGCTCTGGTATCTCTGCATTGTCATTTAATAATTTCAAGATTACATTTTCATATATGATTTTTAATCTATGGTATGTCAAGATATGATGGAATTATTCTCCCATTGGAGTTTAGCTGGTTAATTCAATCGTCTCTGGGTGACTCACGCTGCTGTTACGGTAAAATAAAATGATATTTTAACTGACACTATAGAGGTTATTCAGAGAGAGATGATTAGCCCCAAAATTGCACCGAACAGTAAGTTTCCCCGTACGGTGCAATTTCGTGGCCATTGAACAATCCAAAAGCAGGCAGTTCACCAAATTTTGGCGAATTGTCAGCAAAATACAGTGCCTGTTTGACGGCAGTGAAATCCCCCATAGAGAAGCAATAGTTAATCTATTCAGAAACACCGAACAGCAGAGAAATGTCAGAGTCTCTTGATTTTTTTAAATTTTATTTTTACTATTTTCTAGGCATTTTTCGGGATTTTTACGGTAAAGATTTTTTTTCCAATTCTTTTTTTTATAGCGTTTTTTTCCTGTAACAGACCGTTTTCTTATTTATTCATAGGACCTTATACGGTCAGGTCCAGAAATATTGGGACATCGACACAATTCTAACATCTTTGGCTCTATACACCACCACAATGGAGTTGGAATGAAACAAACACAATGTGCTTTAACTGCAGACTGTCAGCTTTAATTTGAGGGTATGTACATCCAACTCAGGTGAACGGTGTAGGACTTACAGCAGTTTGCAGATGTGCCTCCCACTTGTTAAGGGACCAAAAGTAATGGGACAGAATAATAATCATAAATCAAACTTTCCCTTCTTAATACTTGGTTGCAAATCCTTTGCAGTCAATCACAGCCTGAAGTCTGGAACGCATAGACATCACCAGACGCTGGGTTTAATCCCTGGTGATGCTCTGCCAGGCCTCTACTGCAACTGTCTTCAGTTCCTGCTTGTTCTTGGGGCATTTTCCCTTCAGTTTTGTCTTCAGCAAGTGAAATGCATGCTCAATGGGATTCAGGTCAGGTGATTGACTTGGCCATTGCATAACATTCCACTTCTGTCCCTTCAAAAACTCTTTGGTTGCTTTTGCAGTATGCTTTGGGTCATTGTCCATCTGCACTGTGAAGCGCAGTCCAATGAGTTCTGCAGCATTTGGCTGAATGTGAGCAGATAATATTGCCCGAAACACTTCAGAATTCATCCTGCTGCTTTTGTCAGCAGTCACATCATCAATAAATACAAGAGAACCAGTTCCATTGGCAGCCATACATCCCCACGCCATGACACTACCACCACCATGCTTCACTGAGGTGGTATGCTTAGGATCGTGAGCAGTTCCTTTCCTTCTCCATACTCTTCTCTTCCCATCACTCTGGTACAAGTTGATCTTGGTCTCATCTGTCCATAGGATCTTGTTCCAGAACTGTGAAGGCTTTGTTAGGTGTTGTTTGGCAAACTCTAATCTGGCCTTCCTGTTTTTGAGGCTCACCAATGGTTTACATCTTGTGGTGAACCTCTGTATTCACTTTGGTGAAGTCTTCTCTGGATTGTTGACATTGACAAACATACACCTACCTCCTGGAGAGTGTTCTTAATCTGGCCAACTGTTGTGAAGGGTGTTTTCTTCACCAGGGAAAGAATTCTTCGGTCATCCACCACAGTTGTTTTCTGTAGTCTCCCGGGTCTTTTGGTGTTGCTGAGCTCACCGGTGCGTTCCTTCTTTTTGAGAATGTTCCAAACAGTTGTTTTGGCCACGCCTAATGTTCTTGCTATCTCTCTGATGGGTTTGTTTTGTTTCTTCAGCCTAATGATGGCTTGCTTCACTGATAGTGACAGCTCTTTGGATATCATCTTGAGAGTTGACAGCAATAGATTCAATATGCAAATAGCACACTTGAAATTAACTCTGGGCCTTTTATCTGCACATTGTAATTGTGGTAATGATGGAATATCACACACCTGGCCGTGGAACAGCTGAGAAGCCAATTGTCCCATTACTTTTGGTCCCTTAACAAGTGGGAGGCACAACTGCAAACTGCTGTAAGTCCTACACCGTTCACCTGAGTTGGATGTACATACCCTCAAATTAAAGCTGACAGTCTGCAGTTAAAGCACATTGTGTTTGTTTCATTCCAACTCCATTGTAGTTGTGTATAGAGCCAAAGATGTTAGAATTGTGTCAATGTCCCAATATTTCTGGACCTGACTGTATGTTAATTTCAGACATTTTGGTCCAGCAGTTTTTTTGCAAACAGCATTTCAATTTGTTTGAGTTTCAATCGTTTTGTAAATGTTTTTTACTCCGTTTGTCGGCTGGCCGGTGCTGTGGTCGGCGGATCGGCAGCTTTTTTTGGACGTTTGCGGTGGATCGTTGGGTATTTTCGGCGGGTTTTCTGCGATGTTTTGGATCAATCTGATTTTTTGGATCGTTTTGGCAGATTCTCTGTGATATTTCAGATGCAGATGGCGGCTTTTGCCTGCACTTCGGGAACACTGCGGTGAATGCTGAATTCACCACAGGGTCAGGAAATTTGATTCCCCGAAGTGTGGGAAACGAGAGAGTGACATTTCAGTACTCTCTGAATAACCTCTTATGTATTTTGTGACTTCCATGTAACCATCCTTCATCTCAAAAACAATGAAAATGATCACTAAGTAAATAAATAAATAAATAAAATAATATTATAATTTCCAGTATTAAATGTATATTTTTTATTTATTATGTTTAACTTAATAATACATAACCTGTACGTCTGTGTTAATTGTGTTAACCTTTCTTCCTCTCAACAGTCTAGTTGGCTGGTGGGGCCATGAATTCAAGACTAGGTTCAGCATGAGTAACAGTAAGTTCTCATAATCAGCTATGTACTTACATTCCTTGTGTAATGTTTCTGTTTCTTTATGAGCCTCTATTGCTGCAAGAATTCAGTACGAAAACCAGGAAAAAATTATTTAGTTATAATTGTTTGTTCAACTATAATATCTCTCCTTATGTCATAGTGCGCTCACCCATGTGCTATATTTTTATTTTAAAGGTTAGAAAGGCATTCGTTCTATGAATAAGTTGCATAGAAACATAGAAACATAGAAACATATAAAAATGTCGGCAGATAACCTTTCGGCCCATCTAGTCTGCCCAATTACATGGATACTTAACCTGGATTTATCTTTTGTTTAGGATAGCCTTATGTCTATCCCATGCTTGCTTAAATTCAATTACTGTTTTGGCCTCTACCACTTCTACTGGAAGACTGTTCCATGTATCCACCACCCTCTCAGTAAAATAATGCTTCCTGATGTTACTTTTAAACCTTTTCCCCTCTAATCTAAGACTATGTCCTCTTGTTTTGCTACTTTGTTTCCTTTTAAATATACTCCCTTCCTCTACCTTGTGGATTCCCTTTACGTATTTAAATGTTTCTATCATATCTCCTCTGTCTCGTCTTTTTTCCAAGCTGTACATGTTAAGATCATTAAGCCTTTCCTGGTAACTTTTCTCCTTCAAGCCGTACACCATTTTAGTAGCCCTTCTCTGAACTCTCTCTAAGATGTCTATATCCTTCTGGAGATACGGTCTCCAGTACTGCACACAGTACTCCAAGTGAGGTCTCACCAGTGCTCTGTACAGTGGCATGAGCACTTCCCTTTTCCTACTGCTAATACCTATCCCTATACAACCAAGCATTCTGCCAGCATTTCCTGCTGCTCTATTACATTGACTACTTACCCTTAGATCCTCTGAAATAATGACCCCTAAATCCCTTTCCTCAGATGTTGAGGTTAGGACTGTATCAAATATTCTATATTCAGCCCTTGGGTTTTTACGTCCCAGGTGCATTATCTTGCACTTATCCACTTTAAAACTCAATTGCCACAGCTCCGACCATTTTTTTAGTTTACCTAAATCATTTGTCATTTGGCTGATCCCTCCAGGAACATCAACCCTGTTGCAAATCTTTGTGTCATCAGCAAAAAGACATACTTTTCCATTAATACCTTCTGCAATATCACTAATAAAAATATTAAAGAGAATGGGTCCAAGTATTGACCCCTGAGGTACCCCACTGATAACAAGACCTTGCGCCGAATAAACTCCATTTACCACAACCCTCTGTTGCCTGTCACTCAGCCACTGCCTAATCCATTCAACAATATTGGAATCCAAGCTCAAAGATTGCAATTTATTGATAAGCCTTCTATGCGGAACAGTATCAAAAGCCTTACTGAAATCTAAATAAGCAATGTCTACTGCACCACCTGTGTCTATTATTTTTGTTACAACAAAGAAATGTGGAGAACGAACACTTAGAGCAAAAATGAAAAATACGAAATATAACCCCGTCGCCCAAAGCACCACAAGTGCGGTCCCAATCCGCACCAAATAAACAAAAAAAGAGGAAAGTCGGTGTTCGGCGTGTCCGCATACGCGGTAGGGGGAAATATCTAATACTAAAACGAAATGAACATACAATGATTGTGAGAGGAGATAACATACAATATAGATAGCTGGGTTAGATGACTCGAAGTTCGTCAAAATGTTCCCTGTAGCTCTCAGGGGTAGACCCGTCTCACAGCCTTGGTGTCCTTTCAGGATCCTGGGTCATCCACAGGTTCTCCAATATTTAGGTGCCAATGGTTCTCAACAACTCACTTATCTCAGGCCTTGGCATTCCTTTGGGGTCCTGGGTGTTCACAGGTCGTAACTTGTAATAACTTGTAGAAATCTTTGCTCACTGCAACAGGTCATCATTCGTTATGACTTTGATAGCAACATGCAGCTTGTATTTCTATATCCTGCCAAACAGTACCGAAGAATGATGGTTCAAAGCAGAGGAAAATCAGGAATGTCAAATGTTCAGAGGGGATCCAGGCAAAGGTCTCAGGAGGAGATCAGGAATACAGGTCTGCTCAGGGCAAGGCTGGAAACTTCAATGAGGAAGTTTCCAACCTTGCCCTGAGCAGACCTGTATTCCTGATCTCCTCCTGAGACCTTTGCCTGGATCCCCTCTGAACATTTGACATTCCTGATTTTCCTCTGCTTTGAACCATCATTCTCCGGTACTGTTTGGCAGGATATAGAAATACAAGCTGCATGTTGCTATCAAAGTCATAACGAATGATGACCTGTTGCAGTGAGCAAAGATTTCTACAAGTTATTACAAGTTACGACCTGTGAACACCCAGGACCCCAAAGGAATGCCAAGGCCTGAGATAAGTGAGTTGTTGAGAACCATTGGCACCTAAATATTGGAGAACCTGTGGATGACCCAGGATCCTGAAAGGACACCAAGGCTGTGAGACGGGTCTACCCCTGAGAGCTACTGGGAACATTTTGACGAACTTCGAGTCATCTAACCCAGCTATCTATATTGTATGTTATCTCCTCTCACAATCATTGTATGTTCATTTCGTTTTAGTATTAGATATTTCCCCCTACCGCGTATGCGGACACGCCGAACACCGACTTTCCTCTATTATTTTTGTTACCCATTCAAAAAAATCAATAAGATTAGTTTGGCATGATCTCCCTGAGGTAAACCCATGTTGTTTCTGATTGTCATGTTTCACATGACTTGTGATATGCCTTTAAGAATTGCACATGTCTTATCTACCCCTGGGTTTCTCTCCTCCCTTCCTCATGGCGCAGGGATTTCCTGTTCAGATTTCTCCACCCTTGTTCCCTTCCCAGCAATCCTTTGCAAGCCTTATGGACTCAGATTCATTATGATTTTTTGATCTATCGGATATATATTGTTGTGGATTTTCTACAGTTTTGGAATAAAACTTCAACAGATCTTCAAGGTGTCATCTCGATTGAGTCACTGCCTGTAATTCATCTAGACTGGGAGTTATAGCCATCTCATCACAACAGTAAGTTAAGAGATCACATTCTCAGTGCTTTGGAGAAACAGAACAGTCAAAAAATCATATATATCAGTCAGAAGATCTTAGAAAGATCAGCCAAAAGATCAAGAAAGATCAGTCAGACATCCTCCATAGGATCCTTGCTAGCTCTGGATACACAGGGAGACGCTGTAGGGACAGTGGAAATAGCAGCTTCACACAGTGCAGCCATTACCACAAGCCTGTATGTGCCTGCAAGCAAGTCCCAGCATAGCATTCAACAAAGGATGTTAGTGCTGTGAAAGTTCAATACATCTATGCCTTACAAACAGTTTATCCAGTGCATCTGTACACTACAACCTGTTTATTTCTCTGTACGCATTGCATGTGATTTGACTGTGAAAAGAAAGTAAAAACAAATCTTTTTTCACCCAGTGCCTAGAAATCCTAGCTGAGCTGAGCAAAATTGATACATTTCTCTGATGCTATATAAATAGATCATTAACCCTCTCCTTGTCAGCAAAATGTTCCAGCAAATAAACATGCAAACTGACACACTACGAGACTCAGAAATCCTTTCAGATCAGGAATTAAACCCTGAACCAAACAAAAGAGAAAAAAGATTAACAAAACCAACCTGGAAAGTACAAGAAAATCTTGAAGCTCACGCAAAAGAGTTGGTGTCTCAAACGAATGATCTATGGTGTACTAATGTCACATGCATGTCAGCTCTCTCTCAACCATGTCATGATGCATTACAACTAGAGAGCACTATTAAGCAATTAGATGTCGCTTATCAGAATTATCAAAGACTGTGTGTTAAATATATTCATCTCTTAAAGCGGTACAACACTAAAGTGTCACTGGAAGAACTAAAGAGATTCAATGAGCTCAATCTAGAAAGAGACAATTTAGTGCTGCAAACAAAGACAAAGGCAGAAGTAAGAATTGCACAGCTCCATGAATCCAGATCCCACCGCTCTGCATCCTCCAGACACTCCTCGAGGTCTTCCAAATCCCTACAATCAAGGTCTTCCACACTCAGTCAACAACTCATAAAGGCCCGTGCTGATGCTGAAGCTTCTAAAATTCAGGCAGCCTTCGCCAAAAGGAAAGCAGAAATGGGAGCTGAAGTCGCACGCATGGAGGCTGAAGCCGCACGCCAGAAGGCAGAAATGGAGGCTGAAGCCGCACGCCAGAAGGCAGAAATGGGAGCTGAAGCCGCACGCATGGAGGCTGAAGCCGCACGCCAGAAGGCAGAAATGGAAGCTGAAGCCGCATGCAAGGAAGCTGAAGCCACACGCCACAAAGTGGAAATGGAACTTTTGGAAAAACAATGTGAACATGCCACGGCCATGGCAAGATTAAGAGTTTTAGAACAGGCTGCTAGTGAAAGTGAAAGAGACAACAGTAGCAGCAGACACTCAGCTGTGTCTTATGCCTCAAATATTCACATTATTCACATTCCTCTCCAGAACGTCAGCTCCCTGTCACAGCAACCAAAGCACTCAACCAAGGTCTCTTCTCCGCACCTACTGTACTCCAAGACAATTTGCTTTCATATCTTCCAGTACACTAGACTGCAGCATCTCACCAAGCAGTGGACAATAGCATGCACATAATAAACTATCCACCTTACCTTGACATCAGCCAAGTACCTACTAGCAAGCACACTGCTCCACAGCTACAAACCAACATGCCAATGAACTTTAAACCAGTTCCAGTGTTGAATGCCTCAGCACCAACATATGTTCCCAAGTCACCTGCAGTCATGCACCCAAAGTCTGAAAACACGGACATGTCGCAGTTTGCTAAATACATGCTTCGCAGAGAGCTCACAAAGACAGGCCTCACCAAGTTTGATGACAAGCCTGAAAATTACAGAGGATGGAAATCCACCTTTAAAGCCACAATAGTGACCTAGACATCACTGCTACAGAAGAATTAGATCTGCTCATCAGATGGCTAGGTCCCCAGTCTACTGAACGCATCAAGAGGCTCAAAGCGGTTCATATTGACAACCCTGCTGCAGGCCTTAATGCTGCTTGGGACAGACTTGAACGTACCTTTGGCAGTCCAGAAGCCATCGAAGATGCCTTATTCAAAAGATTGCACAGTTTCCCAAGGATTTCCGCTAGAGAGAATTTAAAGTTTCAAGAACTCAGCGATGTTTTATTGGAGCTTCAACTCGCTAAAGCTGACATCCGCTTACCTGGTCTCAGTTACCTTGACACCCCTCGTGGCATCAACCCTATTGTTCTCAAGCTACCGTATGGCCTTCAAGAAAATTGGGCAGCGCTTGGATCAAAATACAAGGAAAAACATCAAATTGCCTTTCCTCCTTTTTCCTACTTCTGTGAGTTCATCAAACGAATTGCAGACACAAAGAATGACCCAAGTTTCTCCTATGGTGAAGGTAACCCTCTCAGTTCACCCCCTCCAAGACCTACAAACACACGAATGACACACAGAGACCATCGAGGGCCAGTGTCCGTGAAAAGGACCACTGTTCTACCTGCACCTGCTACAGTTCTTGAAAAGACTGAACAAGACAAGAACATCGAGAACCCAAATCGCCAATGTCCCATACATAACAAACCGCATCCACTTAAGAAATGTATTGGCTTCAGAAAGAAAACCCTACAAGAACGTAAAGAACTTTTAAAGAAATTTGGAGTCTGCTACAAATGCTGCGCCTCCACAGAACACTTTGCAAAGGACTGTAAAGCTATCATTAAATGCATAGAGTGTGACAGCGATGACCATGTACAAGCTCTTCATCCATATCCGCACAACTTTACTAAGCCCACAAACAATCCTCCTGAGGCAAAGCAAGGCAGGGAGTGCACAGATCAAGCAGTACCTTCCACCTCAGTGTTCTCTTCATGTACGGAAGTCTGTGGAGAAGGACTCTGTGACAAATCCTGCGCAAAGATATGTTTGGTTTGTGTATACCCAAGAGGTCAACCTGAAAAGGCCATAAGACTGTATACCATTCTGGATGATCAGAGTAACAGATCTCTTGCAACAACACAATTTTTTGAACTTTTGAACATAAAAGAAAATGCTCTACCATATACCCTAACTACTTGCACCGGCACTACAGAAGTCTTAGGTAGGAGAGCCAGCGGTCTTGTGGTTGCTCCTCTGAACGACAATGTGGAAATACCTTTGCCCACTATCACTGAGTGCAACCAGATTCCAAGCAACAAAGAGGAGATCCCTACTCCGGAAGCTGCCTTGCACCATTCTCACTTGAAGGACATCGCCTACCAAATACCAGCCCTCGACGGAAGTGCTGAGATCCTACTGTTGCTCGGACGAGACATCTTAAGGGTGCACAAAGTTCGTCAACTAATCAACGGTACACATGATGCTCCATATGCTCAGGGTCTGGATCTAGGCTGGGTCATCATAGGCAATGTTTGTCGAGACAAAGGCAGAAAACCTTACTCTGTGTCCTCCTTTAAAACACACGTCCTGCCAAATGGTCGGACTTCTTGCTCTGCACCTGAACAATGGCACTATGTGTCCACTAACTTCAACCCTGCTGATCGAGGTACGCGTGCAGTACCTGCTACTGCATTTCTGGACACATTATGGCTATCCCCACCAATACTTTTGAATGAAGACCTCATCTCAAATTCTACAAATTCTACATTTGAACTGGTTGAACCAGAATTGGATAAAGAAATTAGAGCTGTTACCGTTACACTCAACACCTCTGTGAAAGAAAGGGTAAGGCTGAGTCCTCACCGTTTTGAACGCTTTTCCAAGTGTTCTTCTGTTGTAAGAGCCATTGCACGCCTTATTCACAGTGCTCTTCAACTTACAAACAGCTCTGACACGAACAAACAATGTCACAACCGGCACATCTGTAAAGGCCCCCCCACAATTCAGGAGGCCTCTCGACCAGAAAAGATACTGAACTTCTTGAATGACAAGAGTAAATAGGAATTCAACCCACCTCACTCCTTTCACATGGGAGACTCTTGGGAACGCATGATTGGAGTCGCAAGAAAATTCCTGGACTGGTACTGGACCAGAAAACTTTACAACTTATTCATGAAAGAAGATTCTCCACATCTTTACTTCAGGCCTATAAAGGAACTAGTACTCCTTCTGCCCAAAGAAGAAGACAAGCCTCACAAGTCATCAATTTGACGAAAGGGAGGTAAGAAGGATTGGTGCACGTTGCTGCCTTCCCCTCTGAAGATGGACTCACTGACTGTTCGTCTCACAGCCCGGACCAGCAAGATCAAGATCTGCAAGAATTGTTAATGTTGCATTATTGTCTCTTGTTCTTCCCTTCCCTCTTGTTTTTCAGATGTTCCTGGAAAAGAATCTTCACTTATTTGTTTTGAACTTTAGTCAAAGTTATTTAATTATAGAAATCATAGATTTCGACGGGGAGTGTCATGTTTCACATGACTTGTGATATGCCTTTAAGAATTGCACATGTCTTATCTACCCCTGGGTTTCTCTCCTCCCTTCCTCATGGCACAGGGATTTCCTGTTCAGATAGCTCCACCCATGTTCCCTTCCCAGCAATCCTTTGCAAGCCTTATGGACTCAGATTCATTATGATTTTTTGATCTATCGGATGTATATTGTTGTGGATTTTCTACAGTTTTGGAATAAAACTTCAACAGATCTTCAAGGTGTCATCTCGATTGAGTCACTGCCTGTAATTCATCTAGACTGGGATTTATAGCCATCTCATCACTACAGTAAGTTAAGAGATCACATTCTCAGTGCTTTGGTGGAGAAACAGAACACTGATCCTGTAATCTATGTGTTTTTAGGTGTTCAACAATCCTTTCCTTTAACATGGTTTCCATTAATTTCCCCACTACTGACGTAAGACTAACTGGCCTATAGTACCCCGATTCCTCCCTACTACCCTTCTTGTAAATGGGCACAACATTTGCTAATTTCCAGTCTTCTGGGATGACTTCCGTTAACAAGGATTGGTTAAATAAATCTGTTAATGGTTTTGCTATTACATCACTGAGCTCTTTTAATAATTTAGGGTGGATCCCATCAGGCCCCATTGACTTATTTGTCTTTACTTTAGACAGCTGCTGTAGAACCTCCTCCTCTGTAAACTGATATGTAAATGTCTTGTTAGTGTTTCCTCCTAACTGAGGTCCCTTTCCTTCCTTTTCTTCTGCAAAGACTGAACAAAAATATTCATTGAGGCAGTCGGCGAGACTTTTATCCTCTTCTACATAGCTTCCTTCCTTTGTTTTTAATCTAACTAATCCTTGTTTTACTTTTCTTTTCTCGTTTATGTATCTAAAAAATGTCCCCCTTTTTTTACTGACTGAGCTATTTTCTCTTCTGCGTGTGCTCTGGAAGCTCTTATAAATTGCTTTGCCTCTTTCTGCCTAATCTTATAGGTTTTCCTATCTTCTTCACTCTGAGTTTTTTTATAATTATTGAATGTTGCCTTTTTGTTCTTCACTATTTTGGCAACTTCTACAGAGTACCACAGTGGTTTCTTCCCTTTTTTGTTTTTGCTAATAAGCCGAATGCAATTGCCTGTGGCCTTCAATAATGCTTCCTTTAAATAATCCCATTTCTCCTGGACTCCCTTTAAACTCCTCCAGTCTGATAATGACTCCTTCACACAAAATCTCATTTTAGAAAAATCTGTTTTTTTAAAGTCTAACAGGGTTATCCAAAGAGATTCGAAAAGTCACCGCACGTTCGGTGACTTTTCGTTCTCTTCAATTCGGTTCCTTTTGCCGATTGCATTTCGGTGACCCTGCGGTGTATTCAGCAAGCACCACAGGGTCCCCGAATTGCAGGGAAAAGCTGCCGCAAACCTGACGAAAACTAACCGAATGCACGCTGAAAACAAGCAAAAACATCTGGATTAACCTTCGAAGAAGCCGAACATGAGCCGAACAGGAGCCGAATCACACAGAGCCGAAGCAGCTGTGACGTAGAGGAGGCAGTGAATAAATTAGAAAAACCATTTGTATGAATCTGTGAAAATGAAACGCTGTTTGCAAAGAAACTACTAAGCGAAAATGTCTGAAATTTTCACAGGAGGTCCAGGGAATGATAATAAAGAGGGCTGTTACAAAAAAATAAGCAAACTGAAAAAAAATAAAAAAAATAAATCGGACTTTTATTTTTTTTTTAAAAAATTCAGAAAAATGCTTAAAGTATCCTAAAAAATCTATAAATAAAGAGACTTTTTGCTGCAGAATTTTATAATGAACGGTTTATTAGATATTGAATTAAAACAGGAATATTTTTAACATTGAAGTCTATGGGATTCTCCTGAATAAATTTGCCGAATTAAACCACCGAATGGCAGGGCATTAGGGGAACTTTTCACTGCTGGTTTGTGTTCTCTGAATAGCCGAAGCAGTGCTTTTTCATGGGGATTTCACTGCCCTCGAACAGGGACCGAACAGGCACCGTATGTGCAGGCAATTCGACAGGATTTGGCGTATTGCCTGCTCTCTGGATAGCCGAATGGCCAGGAAAGGTAACCGAACGCTGATTTTCAGCGTTCGGTTACCTTTCTCAAGCAATTTGAATCTCTTTGGATAACCCTGTAAAACTTTTGTTTTTGTGCGGTGCGGCTCCATCCCTGTTCTTATATTAAACCATACTGACTGGTGATCACTAGATCCCAAATTTTCACCTACAACAACGTCCGATACCAAACCTCCATTTGTGAGTATTAAATCCAATATGGCCTCTTTACGGGTCGGCTCCTCAACTACTTGTGTTAGAGATAATCCCAGTAGGGAGTTTAGAATATTTGTACTCCTGGTGCACACAGCTGTTTTGGTTTTCCAGTTCACATCAGGAAGATTAAAGTCCCCCATGATAATAACTTCCCCCTTCATTGCCATTTTGGCTATTTCCTCAAACAGCAGATTATCTAGCTCTTTTACTTGTCCAGGAGGTCTATAGATTACACCTACACAAGCTACTGTATGATTGCCAAATGTTAGCGTAACCCAAACTGACTCTATGTTCTCCTCACTCACTTTTATTTGGTTCGTTTTTATGTTGTTTTTCACATACAGGGCCACTCCTCCTCCTTTCCTACCTGCTCTGTCTTTTCTATATAAAGAGTACCCCGGTATTGTTATGTCCCAGTTATTTTTCTAACTGAACCATGTCTCAGTAACCGCCACTAAATCTACTTTTTCAGCTGCCATCATTGCCTCCAGTTCATTGATTTTATTGACTAAACTGCGAGCATTTATAGACACGACTCTGAACTTGTCATTTTTTCCCCGCATGTTGCTTGCACCCTCCGATTTAGTTTTGGGGGACAATCAGGCAGATTGTTTTTTACCCTTTTGTCCCCCCTCCTAGTTTAAATATTTCTTTGTGAAACCTTTGAACTTCTCACTGAGAACATATGTTCCCCTATGAGTAAGATGCAAACCATCTTTTTTATACAGTTACAGTTGCATGTTTATTAACTCCTAGTTCATAAAAGTGGATGCAGTGATGGATCCAGATTAATGACGGGTTGAACACCCTTGTGTTTGGTTCGTATTCGAACATTAGAAAAGCCAAAATGTTCGAATACGAACTCGAACACAATGCAAATCAATGGGGGTCGAACATGCAAAATGTGTTCACAGTTCTCCTAAATGTACCGCCAGCTGCTGATACATTTAGGAGACCTGTGGCTGCAGCCCCCCAGCCCCTGTGCCTCTGCTGTCCTGCTGCTGTCCAGGCCTCTTGTTCCTCCAGTCTGTCTGCTCCTCCGTCTGGCCGCGGCTCCTCTGCCCCACGTCACGTCTTCATGCTGAGCCCGGATTGGGCAAAGTCCGGCACCTGACCTGGAGTTTGCCCAATCAGGGCTCAATATTGAATTAGAGCCCTGATTGGGCAAAGTCCAGGTTAGGCACAGGACTTAGCCCAATCAGGGCTCAGCATGAAGACGAGGTGTGGGGCAGTGGAGCCACGGCCAGACGGAGGAGCAGACGGACCGGAGGGACAGGAGAACCAAAGGCAGGGGGGCTGCAGCCACAGCTCTCCTAAATGTACCGGCAGCTTCCGGTACATTTAGGAGAACTGTGAACACATTTTGCAAAGTCATTTTGTCACTCGGCCCATCTCTAATCCAGATACAAGGGCCTCTATTCCCTAGTTGGCGCACACGTTAGTGCCTCGGTATGTAAGCGTTAGCGCCAGTATAAGTGCAATTAAAGTATGCCCCCATATTACATTCCCGACACTATCCCCGTTAGTAATCCATGTGCTCATCGTTTATTGCGTGAGCTGACTGTACTTTCATCCTATACTTAACATTGGGAGCGCTAACGTCCATTAGCAAATGATAAGAGCTAGCACTAATTACCGCAGGGATTCGGACCGCCATATTTTAGCACCACCTAGGGCTATGTTCCATAGTTCGCGCTAACATGGGGATACTCTTTTGCTCAAGTATCGCCTCCTGGAGTCCATATGATTACATGGAGGGTTGCGCTTCCCAGATGCGAGCCCTGCGTGATCCCGCTCACGTAAAATCACACAGTGTCGTGAAGTGTTCGCGGTGGTCCCCTGTTTCACTTACAATTGGTTTGCCACTCCGGTGGGGTAGCAAATGCCCCCTGTGCCCCCTCCCTGGATCCACCAGTGAGTGGATTTCTGTGTCTACTATAGAGATCTTAGTCATTTATAATTATAATGAATAATAATAATTGCTATTTTCTATTTTCATGCTTTGTTTTTGACCACAGTTCATATGGTAGTGTTGTCATCTGCAGTTGTAGGTGCAATATTGCAAGAGAATGTCAGTTTTACTGCAGTTCCTTCTGAAAATTTGGTTTTCTTTTCCAGAAAGTTTAATCGTAGCAATGCAACCCACGACTGAAAAAAATATTGTTAAAAGTCAATTGGCTTTTCTTTTATTATTCTTTATTTTGTTGTTTGCGTCTTCCTCATAAACACCAATTCTTTCAATTTAATTATTTACTACTTTTTTTCTAAAAGTTTTTATTCAAGGTGTAACCTTTATTTTAATGGCTGTTAAATGCTAATTTAAATAACATCATTAAATACTGTGAAAAGCAAACCTCCCTTTTGTATTTGTAGGGGGGAATTAATTTACATGTTTTCTGAGAGTTTTTTTGTTACGTCGCAATCATTCTCTGCAAAGCAAATTGAAACTCAGCTCATGGATACATATAATTGGATAAATGTCTTTAGGGCACTTTAAAGTTAATAATAACATATAAATATATCCTTTGTATTTGATTTAACTGATTTTATTCATTTGCACAGAACTGAAATTGAGTCCAGGAGTTGAAGGCTTCCGGATTTCGAACCCTTCTATTCTCCTGGTGTGTTCTCTACATGCAAGCTTAGAGGTAATGATGGAATATGTATTTTTGACACCAAAATTACACGTTTTAACTCTCTGATTTGTTCCTTTACATTTAGGAATATCATTGCATTGTGTAATTTATGCTCTCTCCAAACACAACCAGTAAAAAGTAAAAGCACGGGATTGGGCAAAATGATGCAGAATAAGACAACTAGCAATGCATAACAATAAAATCAGGAAAAACAAAACGTCATCTTAATTTCAACTGCTTTTATTTCCACCAAATTCGCCGTCTGTATATAAATGTATGAGCATAAAAGGATGCTTTATGAGACATAAATTGGACAATATGGAGGTATTGGGAGTTCCTTGTGTAACTTCGGCAGCTGTTGCTGTTGCCATCTTGTATCTGTCCCACAGGTGTGATAGCCTGATGTAGCGATCCTGAGTAGGTGCTGTTTTACGTGCTCTGCCACTTTGAGGACGCTCACTTGTTCTGTCTGTCTATGTGGCGTTGTCTTCGACGCTGCACATTAGAAACATTACAGTTTTTTTGCCCTGGCAACATCGGCAAACCTCATGCATCCCTGCAGCATGCCTATGGCACGTTCACACAGGTGATCAGGCACCCTAGGCATCTTTCTTTAGGTGTTTTTCTGAGTCAAATGAAAGGTCTC
Organism: Leptobrachium leishanense; assembly: GCA_009667805.1. Taxonomy (NCBI): domain Eukaryota; kingdom Metazoa; phylum Chordata; class Amphibia; order Anura; family Megophryidae; genus Leptobrachium; species Leptobrachium leishanense. The sequence goes on from CM019069.1 coordinate 26,658,038, forward strand.
TTCGGTGTCCTAAGTGACTTAAAATGTGACCTTAACCCCTTCACTCTCGTGATCATGTATACATGATCAGCGATAGCAGGCACAGCAGTAGACATGTGCATTCGTTTTAGTACTAAAACGATTTAGTCAGAATTTTGGGATAATTTAGTTTTAGTATGACTCAAGAGATACGAAACTGCTCAGTACAAAAAACGAAAGAAACTAAAATAAAATGCACTACATTTTAGTTTCAGTCCTTTTTGTAATATTACATTGAGTGAAGGAGACCAGCAATGATTAATGCTGGAGGATGTTCTAATCAATTAATTAATGCAGGAGGATGTTCTATACAATATACAGAGAGGAGCATTTTTTTAGCCCTTTAAATCCAGTGTCTGTGAGCACTGAGATCGGCTGCTTGTTACATTATCTCTCAGTACAATGTATCAGGTTCACCTGTTACAGTAACTGCTGCTCATCACAGTGCTCAGAGTTTCAGTAAAACAAGGAAATAATATTGTTATAGCCTCTTATATATAAAAATATTATTTACTAGTTTTACTGAAACTCTGAGCGCTGTGATGAGCAGCAGTCAGTTACTGTAACAGCTTTGCCTGACACATTGTGGTGAGAGTGAGTGATACTGTAACAAGCAGCGACCTCAGCCCTCTGAGGTGCCACTACAATAGTAATTGTATTTTTCGGTTTTCGGATGAATGAAATTAGTTTTCATACTAAAGAACTGAAAACGAATTTCTTTAGCAACTAAATAAATTGTATTTTAGGACTAATCCATTAGTTCAAAACGAAATTTTGTGCTGTGTACATGTCTACACAGCAGCCTGAGATCATGTTAACACGACCTGGGGCTATGCTGTATCATTGCAAACTAAGTTCACTTGCTTTGGGCTCCAGAAGGTGCCCTCAGAGTTTGAACCCTGTGTACATTATGCGCAAAACAGTTTAAAATCAGCTGGGGCATGCCCTGATATATCACGCTTTCCCCATCCGACATGGAACCATGGACTGCAGTTAACTACATTCACCCCTTTTGAGCAGTAGATGGTGACATCTCCCTGCCAAATTGGTTATTACAGTAAGTAAGACACTGGAAATATTCCCAAACATTTCTTACTGTACAATTAATTAAAAAAGATTTGTCAAATAATCACTTGTTCCTGGCAGTGGATTATTGGAAAATCACTTGGTATTGAAGGTATTTGTATTGAAGGTAATTGCCTGTCATCCATAAACTGTTAGGGCATTATTACAAAGTTGGTGCGAACTTAACCAGAGCTGTTGTAAACTTAAGGGGCCATATTACAATCATAACACTAACGTTAGTGATCACCTGTGTGAGCGTTAACGTTAGCTCTGGTTGCCCTAGCGCGGTCGGACCATATTACAAGCCAAACGCTAACAGGATAAAAAACATGTTAGCACAGTAAAAAATTAATTGGGAGTATTTCTAAATATATTTTACAGTATAATAATTAAAAATGAGTTTTCAAAAAACCACTGGTTCCTGACAATGGGTTTTTGGAAAATCACTTGGTAGTGAAAGGGTTAAACTGTAACTAGATTATTTATGCGTTACAAATAAAATCACTTTATAAAACACATTATGGAACACATGCTGCTGTTTTTCTTGTTTAGAAGCAATTGCATGCAAAATGGAAAAATAAAGTTTGTTTTTATCTCCTGTTTCCATTTTGTGGATTTTTGTCATGATGCAACATTTACCAAAAAGCTTTACTTTGTGGCTATTGTTTCTTTAATCTACATTATTTACCAGCAATGCGGTGGAGGAGGGAATGTTTAGATCAGATGGCAGGAGACTATTGTTTTACAGGCTATCTGAGATAAGAGCTGGCAGCTGAATGAGATAAAACAGGGAATATAAAATATTTCTAATCTTCCCCCTGGTGATGTCCATTGAATACATCCCACACAATACAATGATGTGAGTCAGTGACTAACCTATTGGCTCCATTCTATGGTAAAATCCACGCAGTGAGGAGCAAGTGATGGGAAGATACTGTGTCTGTGTGGGGGTGCAGTTTATAACAAAAAAGATCACACAGTGGATGCACCCAGTGACACATATAGAGGAATATAGTTATATTTTAATTCTCCCTCCATTACTCTAAGAAACAAATTAGTTTGTTTTTCCCTCCTCCCTCCCCCACACGTCGTAAATAGTAGCTATCTGTGCATTTTCACCAACCACATTCTTTTTCCACAGCATACTCTCACAGACTCACCTCCATCTCTCTTCCCTTTGCTGTCCCAACCCACCCTCCCCATCCACCTGCCCACCCAGGGCAGGTCCCTAATTTCAACCTCCTTTCCAGTAGTCTCCACTTCTCTCTCTAATTACTCTTACTAAGCCCAAACTTCTGGTCCTTCCCATGCAATCCCTACGATATTCTTCTGGACACCAGTTTCACCTTCCCTCTTCTCCCATTTGTTTCAGTTACCCTTGTTCCTTAGATTGCAAGCTCTTGGGATGTCTGCCTGAGCACTTGGTTTAAAGTGCTGTATTACCTGGACAGTTATCCTACGGGCAGGGTTTTCTTTCCTCTTGTATAATGTACGCCTCCTGTTTGTGCTTCCCCATTGTAAAGCTCTACGGAATCTGTTAGCGCTGTATAAGTACTTGTAACTGTATCTGTAACTGTAAAATATTTTCTTAACTAAACATACAAGAGAAAAACAAAGCACAAGTAAGATATCAGCAACATAAAATAAACACAATAAGGACATCTCATTTTTTGGTGGTACTGGCCCTTTAAGTATCTACAGCAGGAACAGCAATGAGCAATAATACTATAGATAAAAGCAAAGAAAACAATCTGTTCTGTTAAGCTATAGCATGATGATGACCCAGCCAATCCGGGATTTATAAGTGTGTTTGAGAAAACAGACATCAATCCATACGCAGAGCAGATATAACTCACATCATAAAAACAATAATGAAAAAAATACATTGCCACGCTTAAAATTTATGAAAAGTCGTGTCCGTTTGTGCTTGTTTTTCCTGCTTTGCTTTAAAAAGCAATAAACTCACTATGTGAGCAATGGGGTAACGTTAATAGTAATAGCTTGTAAATAAAGTAACATTTAAAAGTAATCATTCACCATAAATATTGATGTTGTGTAGGTGTTTTCTTTCCCTGACGTGGATGTCGCTGCGGGCGGAATTCATGGAGGTGCAAATAAAATTTCAAGGACACAACATCAAAACAAATTAACTTTCTGCATTCCAGAAGCCCATAAGTTAAAAAATGCATTTGGAGAACAATCATTTCTGATGTTTCCTGAGCAGAGCGTGTTTGTATAATTTTCTACATCACAACTTAATACCTCAACTGTAACAATAGACGCCGTTTAAGCCAAGTCCTGAAAGCTTTCCGCATCAATTTTAGCTGCTAAATTAAGCAAATATGACCTGGGAATCCAAGTACAGATAGAATACGCCACCCCTGGGGCTCATTTCCACAAAGTACTTCACCGTATAGGCACTATAAAAATCATATTTTTCCGCTTTAGTTGATCATGGTGAGGCTACAGGGTGTTTCATTTATGAACTGATGTCATTGCCTAGTTACTATGTGTCTCTGTCATTAAACCCGCTGCAGGGTGTCTTTGGCAGGGAGGTTTTAGAGCTTAGTCATTCTCCGTTTTATGGTACATTTTACCCTTTTGGCACAAGGAGTTAGACTTTTCACATACTAATTGCTACTGTAGAAAAGTGAACTAACCATTGGAATCTAAGTCCCAGCTCCCGGTTCAATCAAGAAAATGTGTCCTTCTTGATAGCTGAAACGGGAAAGTGTCCAAGTAGTTAAATGAACTGCATTATGCTCTTTTTTTTTTCAGTTAGCGACAAAATAACCCCAAAACTAAAAAACCCACAAAAAATGAACACACATAAACCGTATATAGACATGTGTATCTTATATAAAACAACCTAGATTATATAAAGATTTATGTTTGCATTTTAACGTTTAAAATAACGATATGTGTTCATAATTTATTGCTGAAATATATTGTTTGGGAAAATCTGTGATTACTGAATCATTTTATTTAAATTAAATCAAAGCATTAGGCAAGTTGATTCTCTGCTTTTTTTCAACAATCAGGGTTATTCAGAGAGCACCGAAATGACACCCACATTTCGGTGGTCACTGATTTGCCGCACTTTGGTGAGTCCGATTCGCTGACCCTGTGGTGAAATCAGCATTCACCGCAGGGTCCCCGAAGTGCAACGAATCTAATGCCGCCACCAACCCGCCGCAAATCCGCTAACCAGTTGCCAAACGCAGGCGACGAGCTGCCGAGCACAGTGTCGACCAGCTTCAGAAAGAAGTCGACAAGCCGCCGGACGGGTAAAAAAAGAATAAAAATGCTATTTAAATAAAAAAAATGGGCACATTTTTTTTCCAAAAAAATCCTGAAAAATGCCTAAAACCTAAAAAATAAATAGAGACTTTTCGCTGCAGATTAAGGCTGGGGTCAGACGAGCACAGTTATCATGTCCGTGTTGCCGCACATTTGTACGTCCGTGGCAACATAGCATTCTGACCAATGGAGCCCCACACACGAAGTACATCCGCACGGAAGTGCGGACGCATGACGGATGCGGCAAACGGACGCAGGTTAGACAAGAACGTAATACTGCTTGAACTGACGTGCGGAGTGCGCCACGTCTGCAACGTCCGTGTAGCTTTGTGTGTGACTGATGGAACGAGGTCAGATGGACTGCATTTATACGCCCTGCATTTTTGACGGACAGAATGTTTTTTCATTGTAATTTATTTTCCCTGCTACATCAGTCAAAAAACACATCAGTGAAAAAACCGAGCTGTGTGGCCACTACCTTGTTGTCAGTCAGTAAGTACGTCCGTACTGCACGGACGCACAGTCCGTACAAAATGTGCTCATCTGACCCTAGCCTTAAAGAATAAACGGTTTATTAGATATGGTATAAAAGCCAGAATATTTTTACATTGAAACCTATGGGATTTGCCTGATTAAATCTGCCGAATGAAACTACCGAACAGCAGGCCATTTCACTGACATTTCTATGCTGTTCGGTGTCTCTGAATAGATTAACCATTGCTTCTCTATGGGGGATTTCACTGTCGTCAACCAGGCACCGTACATGCAGGCAATTCGCCAAAATTTTGCCAACTACCTGCTTTCTGAACAGTTGAATGGCCACAAAAGTGCACTGTTTGGTGCAGTTTTGGGGGCCAGATTAGTCTCTTAATAACCCCTAATGCCTTCTCGCAGGCTCGTTCTTGCATAAGCTCTTGTGCAGCTTTATGCTTCATGGGACTCCCAAAAGAAGCAAATGTGATACATTCTAACAATTCTGATATTCTTTATGGTCTCTTGCAGTCTGCATTATTATTTTACATGCAATTACTTCAAACAAACAAAAAAAACAGCAGCATGTATTTTATAATGTGTTTTATAATGTGTTTTTTTATTTATAAGTAATCTAGTTACAGTTTATAACCTCAGTTTCTGTGCTGCCTATTAGGGATGAGCTGTTCGGGTTCGGACGGTTCGGAGTTCGACCCGAGCTTTGGCAGTTCGAAAGTTTGCGAATTTTGAACTTTTTGGGTGTGTTCGGTTCGGATTCGAAAAAAAAAAGAAATTTTGAAAAAAGTATAGAAAATGCTTAAAAAAATACTAAAAAATCTAGAAATAAAGAGACTCTTTACTGCAGAATATTATAAGCAACGGTTTATTAGATATTGAATTAAAAACTAATGTGTACGTGGAAAGATTATCAACTCTAAGGCTAGGGTCAGACGAGCGTGATTTCTACGGACTGTACGACCTTGCACATGGACGTACATTAGTACGGAAGACGCAGTAGTGGCCACACAGTCCGTTTATTCACTGACGTATATTTTTGACGGATGTAGGAGAGAAAATAAATTAAAAATCAAAACCATTTTGACCGTGAAAAATGCTGGACGTATAAATGCAGTCCGTCTGACCACGTTCCATCACTCACACACAAAGCTATGCGGACGTTGCGGACGCAGCGCACTTTGTGCGGCCGTTCTAGGGGTTGTACGTTCTTGCCTGCCTTGCGTCCGTGGGCCGCGGCCGTTGTGCGTCCGCAGTTCAGTGCGGACGTACTTCATATGTCAGGCTCCAATGGGCTTTCTGTCATGCTATCACGGACGTACTTTTAGGCGCAATCACGGACGTGAACACTACGCTCGTCTGACCCCAGCCTTAATGACCTCTGTTCACAAACGGGCATAACACCAGGTGTTTTTAGTCTGGTAATCAATTTGATACATTGTACAATATACTGAGGGTGGGGTGGTGTCTGCTTCTGATTGAGATTTGAGAATTAATTTCCCTAAAACATCCTAATATGCTGCATTTAACAGGTGTTTGAAAAAAATCTAAAGCAATGTTATTTTTCACCTCGGGATTAAACATTCACAGGGTTATTCAGAGAGCGGTGAAAAGCAGGAGAATAACTGGAGAAGTGAAAATTCGAGGTCAAAATAGCCAAACCAGAAAAATTCTCCCATTTATCTCACTTTCCAAATCGGCTATTTGGTCTAGATTGTTCTCTTCTCTTGCCAGTTCTCCTGGCTTTCACCTCTCTCTCAGGGTTGTTCAGAGAAAGGTGAAAACCAGGAGAATGGCAGGAAAAGAGAACAATCTGGACCAAATAGCCGATTTGGAAAGTGAGACAAGGCTAGGGTCAGACTAACGCATTTTTCGCAGCGACCGTCAAAAAGTGCGTCCGAACACATTGCCGTATTTTTTCACAGATTGCGTGAAAACGGTCATACGATGTGCATTTTTGTGCGTGATTTTTTACGGATCCAAACCAGGAAACTTTGGATGTCTGGACGTTATGTTGGCCGGACATGAGCAGGGTCTGACGTCTCCAAATCACGCACACACGCCGCTAGTGGATGCAGCGCACTCTGTACGTCCGTACTAGTGGTTCTGCGTTCTCGAAAAAATGCGTTCATTTTCCACTTGCGTTGCGCACCCGGACTTTCGTGCGACCGTACTTCGTATATTGGCAGTCATTGCCCGTCATTTGCTGCTAGTGCGGCCGTGATTAAGTGCGCCTAAACGCACGTTAAAAATTCGCTAGTCTGACCCTAGCCTAAATGGGAGAATTTTTCTGGTTTGGCTATTTTGACCTAGAATTTTCCATTCTCCAGTCATTCTCCTGCTCTTCACCGCTCTCTGAATAACCCTGACAGGGTTATTCAGAGAAAGGTGAAACTCAGGAGAATGACTGGAGAATGGAAAATTCTAGGTCAAAATAGCCGTACCAGAAAAATTCTCCCATTTATCTCACTTTCCAAATCGACTTTTTGGTCTAGAAGTTTCCATTCTCCTACTTTTCACCGCCAAAAAATCAGTAAACTTTTTCTGTGTGTCCGAAAATGTCTCCTCTTTTCATACAGAGAGCCGCCCTAAGCAGTTGTTTATGGATAGATTAAAGGAAAAGCATTTACCATCATTTGAAATGTAATTTTTTGGTTTTTACATATTTCTATACATCCTAGAAATCCGCCACTTCACGGGCAGGTTATGGGGACCTCCTAGGCACGATATTTGAAGGAATTTTTCATTTTTATTTTTAACCCTTATTTCATGGAAAACTCACTGTCCCTTTAAAAACTTTTTTTTTTAACTTTTTGTCCTTGTTTCCTGTCCCGCAGGGCACTACCCGGACTCCCATTCACCTTTTATGGAAATATGTAGCATATATGCCCTCTTGGAGGGCACTCCAAAAAACGAATTTTCAGCCCCATTGACTTGCATGTGGGTTCGGGTTCGGGTTCGGTCCCGAACAAATGGGAAGTTCGGGTTCGGGCTCGAACCGAACTCGGGGAGTGTTCGGCTCATCCCTACTGCCTATGTCCAGTTTGCGCAAGACATCAGAAAATACATTTTTGCCTTGCGATGTTTACAGTTTTATGTGTGCATTGTGTTTATTATTTAAATGAAAGATGTCAAGTTCGTTTTAAAGCCTGTAACATACCGTCAGCTCACATGTTGCGTCAGTGTTGTTTGATGTTTGGAATATTCCATGCATGATGTTATTTAAGTTAATCATGTGTCTGTCTGTCTCTCTGTTTATCTATTTACACTGTTTACATGTTGCTTTTCCCTGCAGGTCTTCAATGAGACTAGCATGGAAGCCATCAGAAGAAAATCAGTTCTATTGACCGGTTATTTGGAATATCTGCTCAAACATTATTTTACGGATCAAGACAATAAGTTATCCGTAAGGATCATTACTCCGTCTAACGTTGCAGAGAGGGGCTGCCAGCTCTCCTTGACATTTACTCTGCCCATAAAAGAGGTGTTCGAAGAACTCGAAAAGAGAGGAGTAGTGGTGAGTAACAAGACCTTTATTGCACAATGTGTCATCAACTGTTCCAAAACTCTCTCGGAATGCTACACTGTATTCCAGTCAGATTCACTCGTCCTCCCAATGCACAGATACAGGATTCCCTTAATGTATTGAATGACAACATATTCCTTTTTTATGAGGATATTTATGCTGTTTGATACCATTAACTCTTTAATGAATCTTTGCTGAGCTCTTGCTGACTTAATGCTGCTCAGTCTGTTTAATCTTTCCTGTGAACCAGAAGTCTAAAGAAGCTAAATGGTTTCTGTACTTGGATACATGAGGTCATTAACACCATGAAATCTGTCGCTTTTCATCTTTATTCATGATGTCCCGTTTTAACTAGACATGTGCATGGACAAAATTTTTGTTTCGGATTATTTCGGATTTTTCCGGAGCGTAAAGTTTCGTTTCAGATCGATTCGATAACGACATCAGGACGGATTTAATAATTTCGGGCGATCCGTATTTCATTTTCGGATTGATTCGTTTTCTGTTTTATATAATTTTATAATGATTAAAAACAAAAGTGTAAAAAAAAATACAAAATAATAGATATAGGGGACCCTGTGAGATGTCCCCATTAGCCCTTTGCCGGGTCATACACTGTGCCCTTAGATGCCCAATGCCCATTAACTCTTTGCTTGGGACATACGCTGTGCCCTGTGAGATGCCCAATGCCCATTAACCCTTTGCTTGGGACATACTCTGTGCCCTGTGAGATGACCAATGCTCAATAACCCTTTGCTTGGGAGATACACTGTGCCCTATGAGATGCCCAATGCCCATTAACCCATTGCTTTGTCTTGAATTACACTGATGTTTTATTTTTTTCCGTTTCTGATCAATTTTGTTTTTCATTGTTACCGCGATACGGATTATCAGATCGATTCGAATAATCGGACGGCCGATTTTTGTTTTTGGAAATGCTTCTGAAAACAAAAAAAGTTGGATTATCGAACGATATCTATTTCGGATGAAACGAAACGCACATGTCTAGTTTTAACTAATATGGTGAGGAAGAATAAAAAAATTAGTTTGCTGGGACGGATTAAATAAGCTGTTTATTTTTATACATAAGGAAACCTTTGGTTTCCTATTTCACTTTTTGTCTTTTAACCTCTTCCTTGCAGAGGATTAGAATGTCACGTTGTCAAAAATCTTTATGTGGCGTGCCTCATTGTAGCGGTTACTCACCTCTCTGTTCCAGCAGCGGAGCAGTGCCTTCTCCTTCTCCTGCCACGACCTGTCCCGTGTCAATCTGGGTGGGGAGACTCCTCCAAGCCCAATGAAGTAATGTCACAACATCGGGGAATCCCCCTTAACTCGAGCTGTGCTGGAGAAGATGTAGCAAAGGAGGCAATCCACTAATATACACCCAACATCATCTTCAGTGCAAAAATAAAATAAATGACTTTTTTTCCCAAAAGACCTGTAAAATATATAAACAGAAAGGTCTGCTGGTTAATAATAATAATAATAGCTGTAAATTATTACAATCTGAGTGGAAATGTAAAGATTTTCTGGCATTTTTTGTGATCATTAAGAAATGTGTTTTATTCGTTTTTCTATTTGTTTTTTTCAGTGTGACCTCAGGGAACCCAATGGGCTGCGGATCGCGCCTGTGCCTCTTTACAACACATTCCATGACGTGTACCGGTTTACTCAGATTTTGAGAAATGTCATCGCATGCATGTCAGAGAGCTAACAGCATATGTTTCAGGACAATATTTACAAATGATAAATAGATAACAATATAATTAATTTGTGAATCGCCCTTGGGTTATTTCATTCGATATAAAGAGTTTTACGTTTACCATCATTCACGCATATGTCATTGTTTACAATATGCTGCCGCAACAGACAGGACACAATCAAAGTTTATGGCTCAGCTGGAATAGCAGGTGGACCCATTAGAATTTATGATTGTGTTCGTAATATATAATGACTCGCTCCTTAACGCTTTCACGACCGAGATAAGTTTGGTCTTCAACCGCACCATCAAATGCCCGATATTGAGTTACATCGATCTTCAGCTGTGCAGGACAGAAGCATATGAAATCTGTTTGTTGCAAGTAAATTTTATTTGCTTTTAGACCCCATAGGGTGCCCCCAAAGTTTCAGCCCTGTGGGCATAATGCCCAGGGTGCTAAAACGGTTTAAAATTAAAATAAGAAATATCTTGACATATCGGGCTTTCCTCAGCCGATGCACAGGGCCACAAACTGCAGTTTTACCTGCAGTAACTCCATTTGGCCAGTAGATGGCAACATCTGCCTGCTTAATCAGCTGTTACAGAAAGAAATACAGTGGAAATATTCACAAATACGTCTTACTGTATAATTAATCTAAAACGATTTACCCAGAAAACAATGGGTTTTTTTAATCACTTGGTAGTGAAAGGGTAACATTTAGAGCTCACGATATATAAGCATTTGAGTTTTATTGGTGTGAGTTTTTATAGTTAACTTACTTTTGGGTCTAAATATCCAGCAAATAAATAATAGTAACTAATTAAAGTTTATGGAATATCCTTTGTTATGTTTGTAAATGTGCATTTACACAAACTGTTCATCCTTCCATGGTCAATAAAACAAGTGGCAATGAATAGGGTTGTGTCTGAGCGTCCGCGCGGATCTTGTTTCTTTTTGTTTATTTGTTTTTTGTTTCTCCGTGGGAATAAAAGTGTTGTATCACTGATACCTAATTCCTATTGAGTGATGAGAAACGTTGTCTGTAATTCGTTATTTTCTATAAATTATTCTTGAATTTCTCTCAGACGTCCAGAGAGACAAAGTAAAGACAAACTGAACATAAAAAGGCTGGGCTCGACTGTACGGCAGATCTTAGTATTTACAAGTGAGACGTTAACTATTACACTTCATTGACAAATGCGAGTGACTCTGCTGCTATTCCAAGTCAGGAGTTAACTTCTTTTACGGGTCAACTTGAATAATGAGTTACTATGCATTCTTATGCTTCACATACTTAACCCCTTAAGGACAATTGACTTAACCGTTACGTCATTATGCTTCGCATACTTAACCCCTTAAGAACAAATGAATTAACCTTTACGTCATAAATGCATTGACTTTAAAGACCCTTTGGGCACTATTGCGTGCCGCTCACTAAAACGGGACACTAAGGGGAAAAATTAGCATTCGCTAATTTCCCCTTTGTGCCCCGGTTTCACCAGCAGATTAGGGGGCAGGCGCAGAGTGCAGCAGCCAGCACTAGTCTCGTGGATGCTGGGGGTAGCGCTAAGGTGCCATCCCCAGCATCTGCTCCATGGAGTCCATAGGATTCCATGGGGGCTTCTCCTGCCGGGTCACGTGGCCTCTCGCGAGATCCTGCTGGTCGGCGTAGTGATCATGGACTTTCTTCCCCCAGTCTCACTCTGCTCCCGGTGGCCAGAAGCAGCGGATCAGGCTGCCGTTCTCACCTCAGGATACAAAGTATGTGATTTCTGTGAGGGGTTTTGAGCTGCAGGTAACTGATTCTGCAGCAACACAATCCATTACCTGCACCTCTGAGCTGGTGGTAACTTTTTCGTTGGTGCCAGCTCTTAGTAACTAGCGTTAGCACCAAGTGATCCCAACGTTAGATAATCTGTGCTTTCACTTTGCGCTCCCCATGTTAGGTATAGCGAGCGCAAAGTACAGTAAACTGGTGCTACAAATCGCTAATTAATGGGTGCTAACAAGGTTTTTAACCCGTTAGCGATTCGAAGGCGCTGTGGGCGCAGCGCTACGGCCTCCATTAAGCTAGCGCTAACACTGACGCTAACGTTAGCTTGAAGGAGGTGATAGAGCCCTTGGTCCTTAAAGGGTTAAGGGGTTATTCACTAACCTTCGAATTGGCCCTGAATTGCACCAAACGTTGAATTTTGCCTTTCGGTGCAATTTTGGATCAATTTGCCTATTCACTAAACTGTCAATTCGCCAGATACACAGTATCACTCTGCTGCTGCAGTAGGCAGTGTATGGTGGCCCCCTGCCACTTTCGCCCTTCTTCTCCGACTTCAGATTCTTTCGAAATTCAGAAGAATACATAATCCGGAATGCTCAGGGTCCCAGGCATCCAGATAAGGGGTACTCAACCTGTATTGCAGTAATACATTTTGTTTAGACCTCTAGCCTGGTGTTTCTGTTGCTAAACCTGTTTATTTACTTTTTGGCCCATGCCAACTGAAGATACTACATGGCACTTGATTGAAATGTTGCCCAATATCATGACACTCAGGGGGTTATTCAGAGAGCACCAAACTGTCACTGACATATCGGTACTCTCTCGTTCCCTGCATTTCGGGAATCATAATTCAGCATTCACCGCAGGGTCCCTGAAGTGTAGGGAGTCGGCCACCAAATGCCACCGCAAACCCGGTGGTCGACAACCTGCCAGACATCCATCGGACAGCCGCCAAACACCACCAAACGCTGCCACCAAGCAAAGCATCGGCCAGCCACAAAAAAAGCCACAAGACGCCGGACGGGAAAAAAAAAACAATACGATTGAAAGTGTCAAAATTGAAACACTGTGTGCAAAAAAACTACTGAACGGAAATGTCTGGAATTTACACATAAGATCCTATGACTGATAATAAAAAGGGCTGTTACAGAAAAAAGAAAAAAACGCTATTAAAAAAAAAGAAAAACATTTGCTGAAAAAATCCCCAAAAATCCCTAAAAGATCCTGAAAATCAATAACGAGACTTTTTGCTGCAGATTATAATAATAAACGGTTTATTAGATATTGGATTAAAACGGGAATATTTTAACATTGAAGCCTATGGAATTCGCCTGATTAAACCTGACGAATGAAAAAACCGAACAGTAGGGCACTTTGGCAACTTTTCTCTGCTGTTCGGTGTCTGTGAATAGATTAACCGTTGCTTCTCTATGGGGGATTTCACTGCCGTCGAACAGGCACCGTATTTGGTAGCAGTTTGCCAAATTTTGGCAAACTGCTCTCTGAATAGCCGAATGGCCCTGGAATGGCACCGTATGGGGAAATTCATTGTACGGTGCCATTTCGGGGACAGATCGGCTCTCTCTGAAAAACCCCTTCTAATAAGTCTGTTTGTATGAACGATCGGTCATTTGAAAGGTATCAAAAATGAAACATTTACCACCAGTAAAGTGAGTCTTCTGCAAAGTGCACAATCTTATTGGTGAACCGTGAATAAATACGCCAACAGGGTTATTCAAAGAGCTCCTAATTGTGGCCGAAAGATAACCGAACGCTGAAATTCAGCGTACGCTTACCTTTCCTAGCCATTCGGCCATTCAGAGAACAGGCAGTTTGCTAAATGTTGGCGAATTGCCTGCACTTACGGTGCCTGTTCGGTGCCTGTTGGAGGGCAGTGAAATCCCCATAGAGAAGCAATGCTCCTTCTATTCAGAGAACACAAAACAGCTGAGAAAAGATGCCGAAATGCCCTGCCATTCGGTGGTTTCATTCGACAGGTTTATTCAGGCGAATCCCATAGACTTCAGTGTTAAAAATATTCCCGTTTTAATTCAATACCTAATAAACCGTTTATTATTTTATTCTGCAGTAAAGAGTCTCTTTACTCTTTTAGATTTTTTTAGGATCTTTTAGGCATTTTTTGGGATTTTTTCCTGTTTTCTTTTTTTTTTAAATTGTTTTTTCTTTTTTCTGTAACAGCCCTTTTTATTATTGTGCTTGGCAGGGTTAATCCAGATGTTTTTCCGGGTTACGGTGTGCATTCGCCGGGTTTTGCGGTGAGTGTTCGTCGGGTTTGCGGCGGCTTTTCCCTGTACCACGACGGCCCTGTGGCGCTTGCTGAATACACCGCAGGGTCGCCAAAATAGGATCGCCAAATCTCCCCGAATTGAAGAGTACGAAAAGTCACCGAATGTGCGGTGACTTTTCGATTCTCTTTGAATAACCCTGATAGAATTATATGCACATGTATTATATAACCTTTGACTTACAGTAAAGAGAAGAATAAAAACAGGACCTCACATATAATGTATGTCATTTATAAGGGGAATAAATGCACTTCCTGGGTGTGAGAAGCAAACGACAAGGTGGTGCAACAGTTACACTTGACTGCATTCTATAAACACAGAATACAGATGTTAAAATATATATATATTGCACATTCCTTTATGCTTGAATGGCTGTGGGTTTTGGTCGGGGTTCTGGAGAATTTTGGAGCAACTTGCTTCCAGTGATAAATTATTTTATAAAGTTTAAAATATTGTTAAAACGTTGAAAGTAAAGAACACAATTAAATTTACATTGCAATCAGTGGCTCACTTACAAGAGGGATCTGAAAGGAGACGAAAACAGAGAAAACTAACTGGTGGCACCCCAACATACATAAACATACATTACTACTGATATAACAACTTAAAGGGATACATTATTGAAACCAGAATTCCCTTTTCTGCCCTTAAATAATTGAGCAGAGGCCAATAATTTTTTTATATATATATTTGTTATTCTTGCTGATTTTACTCACCTTTTCTCCCTGTCTGCGCTCTGCTCCTCCTTTTCGGCTCAGGGACACGCAAAGCTCCCTGGAGTGCTATGGAATCCACGATCTGATATTCGCGGCAACATGGAGTGTTACTGCTGATATTTGACAATTTTGTGCTTCGTTTCGGGGCGAGGTGCCAAGATAGCACTTACCCCCGGAATATGATGTTAAAGTGGAGAGTCTGCAAGCGCACATCCTGCTTACCATCTCCCTGTTAGTGTTAAATATGGAATAGGACTCATTATCTTTCCATCACTTGCTCCTCACTGTGGGGCTTTGGTCATAGAATGGAGTCTATGGGTCGATCACTGACTCAAATCATTGTATTGTGTGGGATGTATTCAAAAGGACATCACCATGGGGTAGATTAACCCTTTCGCTGCTGAGGCTTTTCACACCTCTGTGCTGAGCTCATTTTTACCGGTTTTGCTCATCATGTTTAAACGTGTTTTGAAGGCTTATTTTAGTATATGACCCAGACATATTATATATCGTTCTTTCCGTCAGACTCGGCAGATTCATAATATGTCATTATTATATGTATACGTCATGACCTGTCTGTATATTATAACAAAAAATGCAATAAAATATGAATTTTCAATAATTTACAACGTGTAAAGTGTTTTTTTTTCACATTTTAAGATGCGAGCAATTGCGGTTATATTTTGTATGGGGTGCGCTTGTTAAAAAAATTAGAGATGGGGTCTCATTACATTTTTTTTTGGGGAAAATTATGCGATTTTTAACAAGCGCACCGCATACAAAAATCGTTAGTGCAGCATCATTGTTCACATTATAATTGAAATGGCAACAATATTTCTGCATTAACAAACCAAAAAAAAGAAAAAAAAACTTGTTTATTTTTTTTTATAATTTTTTTTAAAATATATATATATTTTTTTAAAACTTTTTTCATAGTCATGTTTGGTATTGTTGGAACGGCCATGCTCTGGCCGATCCAACAATACCAAACATTAACCCCTAACTGCCACGGATCGGGAGATAGGGGGTTCCAATGAACCACCTATCTCCACCATTGGTGGCAGTTAGGGGTTAACTCCAGGACTGGCGTCATCATGCTATGCATGATGACGCCAGTCCTCAGGGGGCATTCTCAGACGCTTGGCCGACATCCAAGATGTCGGCCAGCTCCGGGAAAGGATCACGAACCAGCGCTTTTCGGCGCCGATTCGTGATCCGGCCCCCATGGGGTTAATGCCAGGTACCATTTGGAAGGGCAGGCTGTGCCCTTCCAAACGGTGCCTGGGTTAACCCCCTGCACGCCGCCGATCGGGAGGAAGAGAGGTCCGAAGGACCTCGCCCCCCTCCCTTTCAGGCGCCTCCTCCGCACATGCGGGGGGGCACCTGAATTAGGTGTCATCGCGCCCCCGCGATGACATCTAATTACTCCGGCGGTGGTTCCGGGTGCTGGGCTGACATCGAGGATGTCAGCCCGCACCGGGGGGGGCCAGCGATCGGCCGGAACCCGGCCGAACGCTGGCCCCAAAGAGAGGACGCGCTCAGCGCGTCCACCGAATGGAACGCTACCTGTGGTTGGACGCGCTCAGCGCGTCCACCGCAGCGAAGTGTTTAAAAGTCTTTTAAAAGCCCTGTCTTAATTCACTCTGCTGCCATCTCTTATCTTGAGTAGCCTGGAGAGCACAACAGACCCCCTGTTGCCTTATCTAACCATTCCCTCCTCCACCTCATTAACTGTTAAATACTGTATAAGATAAAGCACAGCCACAAAGTAAAAGGTTTGCACAGGTTTTGGTCTATGTTGCATCATGGGAAACATTTTTTCACAATGGAAACAGGAGATAAAAATCCAAAATTTATTTTTAATTCTTATATGCAATTACTTTGAACAAAGAAACTAAACAGCAGCGGGTGTTTTATATTGTGGTTTATAATGTGTTTTATAAAGTGGGTCTATTTGTAATGTACAAGTAGTCTAGTTACAGCTTATGTAAGCGTTAGTGTCGCTTTAGCGTGACACCAGCGGCGCTCCACAGATTATGGGCTATATAACAATCTTCACACTAAACCGTGCAGGTTTCTCCTTAGCGCCCCCATTTTAGCGTAATATTACAGTGCAGGCGCTAATCCAGCAAACTGCACTGCAACACGGCGATATGTCTCGGGATGCTCGTGGCAGCGCTAAGCGTCGCCGTAAGCATCCCCTCCATAGGACTCCATTTGAGGCTAACGCTGCCGGTCACATGACCTGCCGGATCTCGCCTGAGAGATCCGGCAGGTCAGAGACAGCGTAGTGATCTCCAGAGGGAGACTGGGGGACTTTCTCCCCTCAGTCTCTTTCTGCTCCCGGCAGCAAGACGAAGTGAGTGCAGCCACTGTTCTCGCCGCAGGATGAGAGGTCAGAATGTGATTTTTTTTTAGGAGGGGGGGGGATTCTGCTACTGCTGACTGATTCCATAGAAGCCGTATCATTTAGCACCAGGTCCTGGCTGTGGGTAACTTTTGAATTAATCGCAGCTTGGCGTAATTAGCTTTCGGACTTTGTATTCCTAACGCTAATTAACACTTTGCGCTCCCCATGTTAAGAATAGGGAGCGCAAAGTACAGTAACCTCGCGCTGAAAAGGGCAAGATCCGAATCACTAACGGGTTTTTTAACCCATTAGGGTTCAGATTGTAATATGGTGCGCCTGCGCTAGGGCTTTAATATGAGGTTTATTGACCGAATCACACCTGAGTGTTGTTTTTTTTTTTTTTTTTCTTAACCTGGGATGAATAATATCCGGTTTTATAACTTTGGGAAACATATGGGGTTTGTGTAAAGATTCCCGATCAGTGACACCTGGAAAGTACAGCAATGTCATTTTGCAATCTCTTCTTTATTATGGACAGACTTGAAGGATTTAGTGCAATTACGAGACATGGGTTCGATCCCGGCAAGAGCACCTCTCCAGAAAGTGTCCTTGGGCAAGACACATAACAGTACATACTCGCCACCCAGGACATACTTGAAAACGAGAGAAATCTCAATGTATCCTTCCAGGTTAAATACTTCGTCAAAAAAAAATAAAAAAATTACATGACACGGGTTCTGGGAAACTTTAGCAAATCGGCCAAGAAGAGGAATATGGATCTGACCTCGCGAAATAAGTGATGAGCAATCGCCGTGGACGTATGAAAGTGCAGCTCTGATGTTGCCTGCAGGGAATCCTTATTTCATGAATTCCTGTAGGTGTCAGCAGTGTTTTAAAATATGAAACGTTCCAGGTAAGCTCGCAGCTCAGCGTCGGCAAGGTTATGCTGCACATTCACAGACAGCCGCTCAAATTGGTCCCAACGCGTTGTGTGATTTGTACGAAAAAAAGATGTCCGCATAGAAGTGCTGATTTGTAAATATTCGGAATTGTTGTTGCATTGGTATTTTGTCAACACGAGGATGAGTATGCGGCATCATTACAGATCTGTTAAGTAATCGCAGAATTCCAGCATCACGCATTCTAGGCAAAGTGCTAAATAGTGCTAGAATACCGCAAGACCTTAGAGCGACGCCGCAAGCTCAAGCAGATCCGGTGAAGAACTATTCCATTACCATTACCTCGCCCTTCCATTTGAGAGCAAGAGGAGGCAGACGAGACGACCATAGTCTATCCTTCACCAGCAGTTACAATTAAGCATTTAATAATATATACAGGTCTATTTGGAATGTTCGAGTCCCTGAGCATTCCGGATTTCAGATTATACTGGATTCCAGAATCCAAGGAGAATTCGACACTTTAGAGAAAGGAAATTGTGTCGGGACGTCTACGATCTCCCTCCCTGCTGCAGCTCCCAGCTTGTACACACGTTGGGAGCACTCTGCAGCGTTTCTTCTCAGACGTGCCACCACGGTCAATGTGACTCGAGCAGCATGTTCCACACTGGGAGCGGCCCAGAGGCACCCTACGTATGCCGCGCTCTGCTGCTGCGCTTGCGAACTGTGTTTATTTATTTTATTTATTTATTTATAAAGTATTTTACCAGGAAGGATACATTGAGATTTCTCTCGTTTTCAAGTATGTCCTGGGTTCAAGAACATTGAATTTTCACAGTTGGTACAGAAATACAAAGTATTAAATGCAAGATATTAAAAATAGCACAAATATACAGATTTACATAGAAAATAAACCCCTGTGTCCTAAAATAATAAGTGTGGGAGCTCTCCACCTATTAACCATTGACATGCTGCACTTAACCTTGATATACCAAAGAAGTCATCCCTGTTCGAGAAGTGCAGCAACCCCTGATGATCGTTTTGGCCTTGTTAGGCCTCGTCAGGAGGGTATAGCTGATAACCTCTAGGCAGAACGCGCAAGGGGTCCACATCTGGATTACCCTGTAGATTTAAAGTGAGAAACAGAGAGGTTGGTTCGGGTCCTGAGAACGAGCAGCGGCACTAGTGGCCTGCTCTACGGTGGAGCCCGATCAGGTCTCACGAGGTTTTAGCTCGATTGTGCCATTACAGGGACAACTGCTCCATATGCAAATCAGACTGCTACACCCAGAAAGGGCGACCAGTACTGAATGCCAAGGGTATCATCCCTGCACGAGAGATGCAGCAACCCCAGACAATCGTTTCGGCCTTGCTTTGCCACATCAGGAAAGTATAGCTGACACTCTAGGCACCTCGAGCAAGGAGTCCATGTCTGGATTACCCTGTAGACTTAAAGTGAGAAACAAAGAGGCTTGTGAGGGTCCTGAAAACGAGCAGCGGCACTAGTGGCCTGCTCTACAGTGGAGCCCGATCAGGTCTCACGAGGTTTTAGCTCGATTGTGCCATTACAGGGACAACTGTTCCATATGCAAATCAGACTGCTACACCCAGAAAGGGCGACCAGTACTGAATGCCAAGGGTGTCATCCCTGCACAACAGATGCAGCAACCCCCGATAATCGTTTTGGCCTTGCTTTGTCACGTCAGGAGGGTATAGCTGACAGTCTAGGCACCTCGAGCAAGGAGTCCATGTCTGGATTACCCTGTAGACTTAAAGTGAGAAACAGAGAGGATTGTGAGGGTCCTGAGACCCTGATAACAAGCAAATGCACTAGTGGTCTGCTCTACAGTGGACTCAGGAACAGACTGGACTGGAACGTACTAAAAAACAGTGTGTGGGCCAAAAGGTAACTCTGTTCCTCTTGAAAAAAAGCAGAGGAACTACGTTCCCAACCGTTCCTGTACGACTTGACCCCTGGCTGGCTACCTACCTACAGACCTTAGTCCACTC
This sequence comes from Leptobrachium leishanense, assembly GCA_009667805.1. Taxonomy (NCBI): domain Eukaryota; kingdom Metazoa; phylum Chordata; class Amphibia; order Anura; family Megophryidae; genus Leptobrachium; species Leptobrachium leishanense. The sequence continues at coordinate 26,678,188 of CM019069.1, forward strand.
ACTCTGAGTGACGCATAGCGGTGTCTGCTTTTATTTTTTGTGCTTTAGTCATGTTCACACGTAGACTTTCTGCAAAACTGATAGACATAAACCAGCAGCAACTTGGCTTGTGTGTGCTGTGCTAAGACGAACGTTTGTATTTCTTAAAAGTCTCAGGTGGGCAAAATAAACCTGCTTTGTTGATATTTAGTATTTTATTCTGGTGAACAGATTTCTACAGTTTCTAAATGTTTTGCGAACAATAACAAATGTTATAAAGAACACTGTAAAGGGGAGATAACGTGGCCGGCAAAGCCATTTTGAAAACACAAAAGATCTTCAATGAAGCAATGCGAATTTCCAACAATGAGTATTTTTTAGCATTCTTTTTTATTTAGTTATTTATTTTGTTTGTCAGAATAAAGCGATTAGTGGTGCAGCAGTAAACTGAATAATAGTATACTAGTTCTGTAAAACACCGGAGCAAAGTGCGCGCACTATGAAAGAGCTACGTGCCAGAGCAAAGACAATATTTGTTCTTCATCATTTTCACCGAATGTGTAAAATAATTGCATCTATACAATAAAAGTGGTTTAGATTGGCCCCCCTGGAGGCAAAATGCCTCACAATTAGATTCTGTGAATTGTGCTCCAGGGTGTCCTTTCATGGGAATAAAGCTGTGTCTTGTGGGTTTGTTTAGCGGCGAAACTGGAGGATATTGAAGTTTATACATTAGAAAAAGATTCTCTTGAAAGAGAACATTTAGCGCATTTCATGGTATCAATCTAGTAAGTCAATCAGAGTATTGTGGATCGAGAAGAACCGCTTGTGTTATCAGAAAGAGCACCCCCGAGGGTAATTCCTAGATCTTAATTGTATCAATCGAGTCAGTCCAGCTTTAAGGATAATATGAAACGTGGATTGTAGAGATACACTGGGTCGTAGCTTATCTTTTTTATGTATTTCATAAACTATTTACAAACATGTTTCAAGTATTTGTATATAGTACACTGATTATGTTTTCTTTTCTATGGTCCTTTTTCTATTTCTTATCTGAAAGTAACACTGTCAGGGTTATTCAGAGAGCGGTGAAAAGCAGGAGAATTACTGGAGAATGGAAAATTCTAGGTCAAAATAGCCGATTTGGAAAGTGAGATGAATGGGAGCATTTTTCTGGTTTGGCTATTTTGACCTAGAATTTTCCATTCTCCAGCCATTCTCCTGCTTTTCACCGCTCTCTGAATAACCCTGTATAATGTTACCTTGCACAGGGCATGTTGTATACACTGCTTGGCCAAAATAAACTCACACACTCTAATATTTGGTTGTGTCGCATTTTGCTGTGGTAGCGGCACGCATTCGCCGCGGCATCGTTTGGATTAGCTCATGCAATGTCACAGCATTTATTCGCGTCCAGAGTGGCATTAATTTGTGGCCAAGATCTTGTATTGATGATGGGAGAGTCACGGCGCTGCGTAAAGTCTTCTCCAGCACATTATACCAAAGATTCTCAATGGGGTTAAGATCTGGACTGTGCGGTGGCCAATTATGACACTTCACTCCACTTAGTAATAAACTGGTACATTAACTGGCTACTGAAAACTCTATAGAGATTGTTGTTTACTTTCATAAGTCACATGTTACTCTCTTGATCTTCCTTCCATATATATACCTCAAGCCACTGACTGTGCATTGTTATGCAACTTCCTGCTGGTGCCACATGCCAGAGTGCAAGATACAGGAGGGAAATCCTCTTGTGCAAAGTAAAATCGTTCAAGAAAATGCTTTTTTGAAAATAGAGAACTGGTCCGTTAGACGACGAGCCCAAAACTGTGCTGTGGAAACATGTTTACTTTGCAAGAAACAAATAACTGTTTGTTCTTATCTATCAGAAAGAACGTTTGCTTAAAACACAACAGAACAACAACAACAAAACAGCATAGCAGCCAATATTTTTAATATTTAATAATAAATTTAGGGGGCTATTCAGAAAGCGCCAAAATGTTGCTGACACGTCGGTGCTCTCTCGTTCCCCGCACTTCCCTGCACGTCAGGGAATCAAAGTTCCCCACCCTGCGGTGAATTCAGCATTCACCGCATAGTCCCCGGAGTGCAGGGGAAACCCGCCGCAAACCTGTCGCAAACCCGCCAAACACCCGCCGAAATCCCACCAAAGCCCAGCTGCTGCAAAAAACACGCCGAACATATTGGAAAAAGCCATCGTGCCGCCGATCACAGCGCAGACCAGCTGCCGGAAAAAGCCGATAACCTGACGAATGGGGTAAAAAAAAAATAGAAACAATATGATTGAAAGTGTCAAAATTGAAACGCTGTTTGCACAAAAAGCTACTGAAAGAAAATGTAAGCAGGAATTTACATATAAGATCCTATGAATGATAATTAAAAGGCCTGTTAAAAAAAATAACGCTTTAGAAAAAAACAGAAAAAGATTTTGCTGAAAAAATCCCGAAAAATGCCTAAAAGATCCTAAAAAATCTATAAATAAAGAGACTTTTTGCTGCAGATTAAAAAAATAAATGGTTTATTAGATATCGGATAAAAACAGGAATATTTTTAACATTGAAACCTATGGGAATCGCCTGAATAAACCTGACGAATGAAAACACTGAACAGCATGGCACTTCGGCAACTTTTCACTGCTGTTCGGTGTCTGTGAATAGATTAACCATTGCTTCTCTATGGGGGATTTCACTGCCTTCGAACAGGCACCGTACTTGCTGGCAGTTCGCCAAAATTTGGCAAACTGCCTGCTCTCTGAATAGCCGAATGGCCCCAAAATGGCACTGTACGGTGAAATTCCTTGTTCAGTGACATTTCGGGGCCAGATCGGTTCTTTCTGAATAACCCCTATACTTATGCAAGTGCTATTGGTTACATATCGAGACGCTACATTAGCACCAACTATGGAATAGAGCCCATTGTATCCACAGCAGAAGGTACACAACATTCCCATTAACATTAACACCGAGATTTAGATACATAAATATTTATCACAAACAACAAAATAAGTTACCATTATTTTGGGACTGATGCATCCTTTCAGAACACTAATGATGCTATTATAATAAAAAAATGCCAATTTGCAGACGACATTTCCTGAACCAGAGTATGTGGCTACAAGAGTTCTTTTAATCACCTGGTATCCCCTGTGTAAAGAGCAAACTCTATAACCGTGCACTAGGTGACATAACAGGGCTCATTAAACACACCGAGAGAAATACCTTAGCAGAAATTGATCATTTTCCTTTTTTTTCTTTGACTCTGTAACTTGCTTTTTTTTGTAACTCATAAAGAAAAAGCAACAGGAAGCGACCGAGTTGAAAGGTTTATTGTCTCCTTATCTTATCGTCCACGCCGCATCATATTTCAGGGCGATGAAAAGAAACCGTAAAGGACACGAATTTGTGCTCCTGAAGTCCTAACGTTCTTCCTATTAAAAAAAAGAGGAAAAGAACAAAACAACAATTTTTTTTAAAAAAACCCACAAAATTCTTGATCTTAGAGAAACTACAATTGTGGAAGTGAAATGTGCATGCAAATACATACAGCAGGAAGTGGTTGTTTTTGCATACTGTCCTGCGACTGTACTACATGCTTTAGAGAAAGAAAAAAAAAAGCGGTTCGAGTCGATTGCTTTATTTTCTACATGTGACTAACGATTTCCTTTCTAAGGTGAAAGCTTGTCACTTTTCCGCCGAAGAGGCTAGTTTGAGCGGAAGAAGACATCGCTGTACCGTTGGTAAGGAAAAGAGATTATTCTTTTTAAATATTCTGTTGTAATGTCTGTGTTTTAAATACATAAAAAAATCCCTGCAAGCTGGATAAAAAAAACCTCAAATCCTTAAAACCTCGTGTAAGCGTCAAGTTATTGAAGATAGAGTTGTGGAAGAAGTACATATTTATAAACAATCACTTTATCCATTAAACAATTATCTGGATTTAACAAGGTATACATTGTTACTGTGTGCATTAGTTATGTTTGTGTGTGTTTATTTAATACTGTGCAACATTTTCACTAGATTCTGATTCTTTGCAGCTCGGCAACTTACGTTTGCACTTTAAGGTTTTTCGTACTTAGCGTTTTCACTTTTTTGGATTTACGTTTGGTCAAAATGTTGCCAGACTGTTTCCATTTCTTCTCGTCTTGCTGTTTAGTGTTTTGATCTCTCCTGGTTTAAAATTATCAAGGAAAGGGTGTACGATAGCAACAGAGACAAGAACAAGGTGTCCCCTTTGTCTCAAAATATCACTGATGTAGCAATTTATCAATTGAAATATTGTGCTTCTGGTGTGGAAGGTCATGGAATGTTGCATGCCGCTTACAAGCATCAGCCCCCATATGGTTCAAATACATTAAACACCATTCTGGTTCCTTTCTAAGTTGGTTGTTGAACTTTAACCTACCTTATATAAGCAGAGTTTTAGGGTGGTCTGTGCAGACGATTGTCTGGGCTTCTTATTCATATTCTAGAGATCCTGAGATTTATTTCTCGTTTCTTTTTTTCTGTTTCTTCGGAAATGTGTTGTTACATTTTATAATATGTCACTTTTTTTTCCATTCTAAAATTCAAAAAAATGACAAGAATCTTGAAGGACTGCACATACGTGTCAGCACGCCTCTCATTGTATTGTAAAGTGAGCTCCTTAGTGTTAGTATTTATCACGCCTGTTTATCAACAGAATATTTAAAACCTAAACGTAGCTCCCTCTAGACATATTTCCTATGAATTTACAATTAGATTAGGACAAATTAACAAAGAAATGTGAATAATATACTTTTACGAAAAACTGAAAAACTGTTTTCTGGTTTTCTGGCCACGGCCTGCACTGCTTCAGCATTTAATGAGTTAAAAGCAAACAACAACACATATATTCTTGCTCTGATGCATTTGCTTCCTTATTACGAAGACTACAGGGAATAATGTCATTTAGCCTGTTTACAAACATGTCATCCATTCTCTGCTATCATTTTAATAAGGCATCTTGCACTTGTTTAGCATTTTCTCATATTCCGTGGGTAGACGGTTAAGCTATTTAAAATGCATTATTTTTAATAATTAAGCCTGGCATTCACGACTGAGAGCGTAGCGAGGGAGCCTGCGATGACATGATGATACACCTGCATTTCGTCTTTGTTTTAATTAACGCTGTGATTAATAGTAATATATTATGAGTTATAATCCTTCGATGAGGTGGGGGTGCCTATAGACAGGTCACAGGTAGCTCGATGTGTGAAGTTGATAAATACACAAAAAAACCAATACGTTAGGAACAAAAAATAATCTGATTAATATAACGTTACATTTATATTAAAAATTATTTATTTTCTGGGAAATGTAATTTAATGCCGTAATGTGTGTTCTGTGTAGGGATGAGCTGAACACCCCCGTGTTCGGTTCACATTCGAACTCGAACAATTGCAAAAGTTCGAGTTTGGACGCGGACATGATCCAAACTCAGTGTAAGTCAATGAAACCCGAACGTTAGATTTTTAGAGTGCCCTCCAAGAGGGCATATATGCTAGATATTTGCCATAAAAGGTGTATAGGGGTCCGGGTAGTGCCCCGGGGGACAGGAAACAAGGAAAAAATTTTTTTAAAAAAAATTTTTTAAAAGAACAGTGAGTTTTCCATGAAATAAAGGTAAAGAATAAAAACGAAAAATTCCTTCAAATATCGTGCCTAGGAGGTCCCCATAACCTGCCCGTGAAGTGGCGGATTTGTAGGATGTATAGAAACATTTAAAAACAAAAAAATGACGTTTCAAATGACGGTAAACGGTTTTCTTTTAATCTATTCATAAACAACTGCTTGGGGCGGCAGTCTGTATGAAAAGAGGAGACATTTTAGGATACGCAGAACAAGTTTAGTGATTTTTTTGGCTAAATTATGGTGAAACTTATGCAGGCTTTGGATGAAAGTAACAATAGGTGCTTTAAAATTGGGCCTTTAGTGTCAGCAACAGTGCCGTCACACCGTAACCCTTCTGTGGTATTGTGGAAGAGTGCAGGGTTGGACCCTGCGGTCCAATATTAAAATGATATGAATCTGGTACAGGCGTCAGTGGCAGTGCACCCAAATATTTTGCCTTTTGGTGGCAGCAAGTGCCTTCACACCGTAACCCCTCTGTGGTATTGTGGAAGCGTGCAGGGTTGGACCCTGCGGTCAAATATTAAAATGATATGAATCTGGTACAGGCGTCAGTGCACCCAAATATTGTACCTTTGGTGGCAGCAAGTGCCTTCACACCGTAAGTAACCCCTCTGTGGTATTGTGGAAGAGTGCAGGGAAGCCTTATATAGTGTGCTGCGGGACTTAGCTCTGTGAGCCCATGATTGGGCAAAATTTGCCCAATCAGGACTCTGTGGTCCATTGTGGTGCATTGTGGGCGAACATGCGGCGAACACGCGGAAATGTTCGGTGTTCGACGAACAGCCGAACGGGCGATGTTCGAATCGAACTCTGAACTGATCCGAACCGAACGCTCATCCCTATTTCTGTGTTGGTGGTGGTTAGTGCCTAGTTATGGAAGCAATACCAAGCAGCCTATTTCTGATGAATTAAAAGAGACAAACAGCGTACAAGGGGCTAGATTCCAAGTCTGGTTTAAACTTAAAGGCATACTCTAATAAAAATAAACAAAGTTCCCTTTTTTTTTTGCCCTTAAATAGCCAACCAGCGATTTCACCAGATTGGGGGGGGGGGCTGGGAGGAGAGGAGGGGGGAGAAAGGATGGGCACTCCTCACATCCTGACCACTTTATAACTGTAACGTGGTCAGGATGTGTAGAGCTCTGGTAAAAAATGTAGCTGTACATGTTGTAGCTTACCGAGTTTGTGTTTTATTCACCTACTTGACACTGTGAATACATATGACCACTATCAGGGTTATTCAAAGAGAATCGAAAAGTCACCGCACGTTCGGTCACTTTTCGTTCTCTTCAATTCAGTGCGTTTTTGCGATACCATTTTGGCGGCCCTGCGGTGTATTCAGCAAGCATTGGGACATAATGAACACTTTTCAGGTGTGGGCCAAATGGGAACTCTGTTACCAGGGCCGGATTTACAATTAGTCAATTAGTCAATGTAGGAATGTGCCTACAGGTGCCCACCACACCTTGCTCTGTAAAACTGAAAACGAAAAATGTTGAATCGTTTTTGTTTACAATTTGTTTTGGTTTAGTTTCACAGGGTAAGACAACACCTTTCTCTGTATATGTGAAAACAAATAATAATTAGAAAAACAAACAAAAAATATGTTTACAATTTTTTTTTGTTTAACAGAGAAAGGCATCTCCTGTGGTAAGCTCCTTTCTCTATAAAACTAAAATAAAAGGTTTGAATAAAAATTGTAATAAAATAATATTTAAAATATTTATTTTATTTATTCTTTTATTTACTCTTTACACTTTTTGAATGATTTTTATTTTTTATTAATTTTTTGAGTTCACATTTTTGGCAGGGGGAGGGGGGGGGCTCCAGATTTCTGTGCCTACAGGCTCCCGCGATGTAAATCCAGCCCTGTCTGTTCCCTCTCCGAAAATACATTCCCACAGTTTCCTGCCCGACTCGACCCATGATGGTAACTTTTGTCATTTCTTGGTTAAATTGGAAGACATTTTTAAATATCAAAAACATCAGATGTGCAACTTTATCTATTGCATAAAACAGGTTATTTGTCTTTACATGGCACATCCTGGAGTGAAATAACAGATGTATAAACCACGCTGCATGTGTGTAAAACATGGATCAATGTTATTTTATGCTAGTTGTGACTTTTAGATATTGCTTGCTTAAATTTATGGATGAAGTGTACTTAATTATCAAAGAGCCAAGGGCCCTATTCTTACCCTGCCTTTACAAATAACAACGCCAACCAATAATTTAAAGGCCCAAGCCTCCCCTGGCCCGCATGCAGTGTAACACAAAATAGAGCAGAGCATACTGACATATTTGGTCCCTGAGTTGGTCCCCGGCAGTCAGGATAGTCATACATTCCGTCTGCTGAGCGACATTCGTGTGGGTAGTGGACACTCCAGACTCCACCACTTCACACAGTGGTATTGGCCAGACGATGTTTGAAGAGAGGGGACGGTACGCCACACAGCCCGACCACATTAATGAGCTGAAGTATTCAGGCTTCACTTCAGAGTGTCCCATTAATTTTATATCTGTTTTCAGAAATTTATTTATGCATATTTCCAAAATTCTATGTTTTGTTTTTTTGAGGAAGTATTTTACCAGGAAGGATACATTGAGATTTCTCTTGTTTTCAAGTATGTCCTGGGTGGTGAGTATGTACCGTTAGGTGTCTTGCCCAAGGAAACTTACTGGAGAGATGCTCTTGCCGGGATTCAAACCTGTGTCTCCACGGTCTCCACAGTCATCATAGAGCAGTGATGTTACCTCTTCTCCACCCAGCTTGATATATACCGCTCTCAAAGGTTGCTTGGAGAATAGTAAATTTGCAAATTGCTATTTAATGACGGAGGCAGCAGAGGTGCAAGAGACCCTGGTGACTGCAGTGTCCATCGAATCTAAAACCTTGACTTCTGTGAATGAGTTATTTATAAAATATTTGTTCAACATTTGGTTTTTTTTGCAGGAAAGGCTTAAATCTGGAGCCTCCAATACCACTCGGGACGCCAGTCCAGCTTATGGACTTGTGGGAGGTGTATCAAGATGATAGTTCTGGGAGGAAATTCTATGTACATTCCATCAGCAAGGAAAGAACATGGAAACCACCAAGGTCCAATCTTCTTAAAATGGATGATAAGGTAGGCAAACGAAAGACAATGAGTTAGTTACCATCTACTACATCACATGTGATATTTACATTCTGCCCGCACCGTCAAAAGCAGCATAGAGTCAGGGAATACTTGACGGATAGAGATTGCTTGAGAGATTTGAGACTGCTCTGAAACCCCAAAGAGCCCTGTCAGTTATAACAGGACGAAACGGATTCCCTCGTGTGGAATGTGATGTATCAATTCAACTCAACATTCTACCGACGTGATTTTATATAATTGTGAAAGAAAGGTAAAACAGATTACAGTGATGATGGCAGAAATGAGTGAAAGGAGGTCCTCGGCTGGAGTCGACCCCTCTTTTTTGAATATGTTAAGCAGATGGTGGGCTAATGTATTCAAGATTAAAAATGAAAATTTCATAAAATTGTAAAAGAATGATCAAGTGTGATGTCATTTAGTAGAGATGTGCACCGCTAAAAATTTAGTTTTGTTTCGTTTCAGTTTTTTTCCACGTGTTTTTTCGTTTCGGGTGGTTTTGGACCGTTTTTGTTTCGATTTGGTGATTCGATTAAAAATTTTGGATCGATTCGAAATTTCGGGTCGATTCGAAATTTCGAGTCAAATTTTTTTTAAAAAAAATAAAGAGATTCTTTACTGCAAAATATTATAAGCAACGGTTTATTAGATATTGAATTAAAACGGGAAAAATTTTAACGTTGAAGCCTATGGGGTAAAATATTTCCCACACTATCGAATTTGATATCAACTATCGAATTTGAAATCAAATTTCGAATTGATATCAACTATCAAATTGATCTTAATTTACAATACAAGAAATAGTCAGCAAAGGACTTTATGAAACAAATTAATTTTATTTCACTGTTTAATTAGACTGAAGTACAAAATCTGTGACACAGCTTAATATTTAACCCATGATTGTCGATTTCAAATTCGATAGCTGATATCAAATTCGATAGTGTGGGAAATGTTTTACCCCACAGGCTTCAATGTTAAAAATATTCCCGTTTTAATTAAATATCTAATAAACCATTGCTTATAATATTCTGCAGTAAAGAGTCTCTTTATTTTTTGATTTTTTAGGATCTTTTAAGAATTTCTTTTAAAAAAATAGATTTTTTTATATCAATTCGAAATTTGATATCAAATTCAATAGTTGATATCAATTCGAATTTTGGATCACTAAAAAAACCCCAATTAATTAAATTTTGCTGTTAAAAGACAATCATGGGTTAAATATTAAGCTGTGTCACAGATTTTGTACTTAAGTCAAATTAAACAGTGAAATGAAATTTTATTTGTTTCATAAAGTCCTTTTCTGACTATTACTTGTATTGTAAATTAAGATCAATTTGATAGTTGATATCAATTCGAAATTTGATTTCAAATTCGATAGTTGATATCAAATTCGATGGATTGGGAAATGTTTAACCCCATAGGCTTCAATGTTAAAAATATTCCCGTTTTAAATCAATATCTAATAAACTGTTGCTTATAATATTCTGCAGTAATGAGTCTCTTTATTTTTCGATTTTTTTAAGATCTTTTAAGCATTTTTTTTAAAAAAAATCAATTTTTTATTTTTTAACATCAATTCGAAATTTGACTCGAATCGATCCGAATATTTTGTGTAGTCGACATTTCTGATTTGCGATGCCCTCAGAAGCACAAAAAATGGTAAATTTCGTAGGAAAAACGAATTTGTATGAAACAAATTGCACATCCCTATCATTTAGGATTTTCTGCAGCATCAATAAGCTCTTTGAGTTTTTGGGAAGCATAAAAACCTCTTCTTCCCCAGTTTTGGAAGTAAAATAAGATTGTTTAGTCTCATCTGCCAATGTTCATCCATAATTTATGAAATTATATGAAAACCCAAATTATAAAGACGCGAAAAACACCACACATAATAATAATAACGGTGATAATATATGGACCCTATTGAATAAGATTCTAAAAGCCTTTACTGTTCAAAGTTGGGTATTTAGGTGCAGAAAAGCACTGACTAGAGGTGCTACTCAAGATGCTTCATTGTCTCTATGTCATGGAAGACTGGTAGCAGCACAGAACCTAGGACAAGGAATATCCAGTAAAAAGATCAATATCCGAGATCGGTGAACGCAACGTTCATGCAAGGTCTAAGGCAATCTAAGATCAGGGCAAGCAGACTGCAGGCAAGGTCAACCACAATGCGAGGTCAGAGTCCAGGAGATGAATAGAGACACAGATACTGAGCAACAGCACAAGGGACTGGGAACTTGAAATGTCTGAGAACCCTTCCTCTGGAATGAGAGTTTTATATAGGGTGCCCAGAGTAGCTCCTCCCCCAAACCTGCCTAAACCCTTCCTAATCCACTATCCCCACTAATGATGGGGAATAGAGCCTCTAGCGTCCTGAAAGCCTCTACACTCTATAGAGCAAGCGCTGGAGATCCGATCCCCAGCTTCTCCTGATGCTAGGACCTGGAGAAAGTCCTCGATCACTCTGGGTGGAGGGAATCCCTGTAGGCAGTGACCAGAATGGACCAGGGATGAACGCCGCACACTACGGGGGCAACAGTCCTCAGAATCCACTGAGCAAGGCGCATACCATTCGACTGAGGTGGTCTGAGAGAGGTGAACATGTGTCAGGAGACGAGGGTGGCCACAACCTGACAGCCTATCAGTTTCTGATTTATTGGTACAATGTTTTCAATGTAGACTTTTTCACGTCAGGATAGGAGCCAGGTTCAGCTGACTTCGCTATCTTCAGTTTTGAAGGTCCAAGACTTTTTATTTTAACCCTGCCGATCCAAATCTGGAATAAATTGTTTTCTCACCTCCACTTAGTTATCTTTTAATCACTGTCACTTTTTTGTATAAATATAGAGTCGAAAACTTGTTGTTGTTAGACTTGAAAAAGGCTACCAGACAGACGAAACGTTGCACGGTTTAGTCAATAAAAGCGACTGAACGCAGTGAGATTGTGCCCAGTCTCTTTATTTCTTCCTTGCAATTACTGTGGGGTTGGGACCTACGTAGCTGTCCTGAGTGCATACTGTGTGGTACAACTACCTTTGGATTCGGGGAGCCATGTGCTGGTGACCTCTATGCTAATGTCATTGAAGACTTTTTCAAGTCAGGATAAGAATCAGATTCAGCTGATGTTGAAGAAGATACAAGAACAAGATGCAAGACTGATTATTTTAACTGTGCCAATCTAAACCGACTGAACAATGTCAATCCATTTCAAATAAATTAATATGAAACTCACTCACCCAATCGCTTAAAATATAATCCAGAGCTAATCAGGATTCTCTACCTCCTATTACCAAACTCTGCATAAAATAGATGCTCCGTAAGTAATTTCTCAGACAGTGTCTGAAATTAAATGTCACCGCAATTTGTTACAAAAACCAATCAAGCTTTAATGATAGAAGGACAAGTAAAGAAGCTTACCTAGGTTCTGATGCCGCGTCCACACACTTCTTGACAACAAGACCAGACAGCTGACAAAAACACAGACGTTCATTCGGTAGAAACAACCTTTTTAGCCATTGAATCAACCAAATTTGGAGATGCTAATGAATGTCCTGTTTTTCAACTGCCAATCAAAGCCATGACCTTCACATTTCTTCCAAATTATCACCTGCTGAGGCAGTCAAAATGCTAGAATTGTAAACCCGGACCTTGTCTAAAAACATCTAAATAATGTACATAAAAACACAAAATAGTGCTCCTACCTCTCCAAAAAATTCAACGTTTTGTACAGCGAGTTTATTGTGATTATTTTCAAAGTTTGTCAAACAAATGGTGCAACTTTATAAAACTCAAAATAGCTAATTGTTTCATTTTACATTATTCTATTGCGCAATGTTCTTTAGAAACTTGTTTTAACCCCTTCAATACCAAGTGATTTTCCATAACCACAGGCAGGACCCGGTGATTTTATGGAAAATAACTTTCCATTTACCATACCGTTAATATAGACAGAGTCATCATGCTCTACATGTTGACTGTAGGTAAGCCATGTTTCAGAGTCAGAGGGCTCCATCTGCTGGCCAAAAAGAGCTGCTACATTTACATTATAGTTGGAGTGTTGTGGTTTTGTGCTGAAATCCTTCAACATAATTTCAACACATCGAATTGGCTGTCATGTCCGATGTGTCGGAATGTCAGCGACTTATTCTGGAGGCAATTTGCAAATTAATTTAATCTACGATAAACAGAATTCTTTTGCATTGCTGCAGGTTTAGTCTACATCGAAGGATTCTTCATGTCGGCAACAAATCAGGGGTCCTTCTCCAAAGTTGGTGCTAACGTAATCAGAGTTGTAAGTTTACCAGAGCCGTTATAGTCTGTGGAGTTGTTAAGTCTATAGCAGCTCTGGTTAAGTTATCACTAACTTTGAAATGTTGCCCCCTGTGTTTTAGGAGATCGAGTTTACTTGATCTTGGTAGTGAAGGGGTTAAAGGGAGAAGAACTTTGTTTAAAGTGGTAAAAGTGAGAAGTGCTTTGTTTGAGTGATCACACCCGAGTCTAGAAAAGCTATCACAATAGCTTTTAGCACAATAACACAACTCATAAACAAACCACAATATTTCACCCATACCTCTCCAACCATTGGTTCTCTTCAGGGATGAACTGACAAGATTTGGGGCCCCTGGGCAATAGGAGATCATGGGGCCCCTCCTTATGTTATGAGGCTCAGGGGGCCCAGAGCCTGATTTCCACATGCGTGAACTCATTGATAGTGTAAAGCATTGCTGTCCTAGTCTTAGAGGGACACCATGGGACCCCCTCTTAGGGAAGTGCCCTATTGCCCTAATGATCAGTCTGACTCTGGTTCTCTTTTTTTAATGCTGCGGGGCATCCTATGCCGCCAAGGCATAGCAGACAGGTTTAATGCTGTTCAGTGGTATAGCATGCCCCACGACTTTCTCTCCCTCCTACGGCCCACCTCCTTTAATAGCAGTTGATCTCTCCTGCATCCAATTATGGTGATCGGCCTGCTGGGAGGGGAAGCAGCCAGAAGAGAGGGGAAGCAGCTGGGAGGCAAAGCAGCCAGAGGAGGGCCAGAAAGCAGCGTGGTGTGTTGCCCACAGATATTAAGGGGTCAATACTAAATTTCATGTGTCCAGATTAGGGATGAGCCGAACACCCCCTGAGTTCGGTTCGAGCCCGAACCCGAACTTCCCATTTGTTTGGGACAGAACCCGAACCCGAACTCCAATGCAAGTCAATGGGGCTGAAAATTCGTTTTTTTAGAGTGCCCTCCAAGAGGGCATATATGCTAGATATTTGCCATAAAAGGTGTATGGGGGTCCGGGTAGTGCCCTGGGGGACAGGAAACAAGGACAAAAAGTTAAAAAAAAAAGTTTTTAACCCTTTCGCTGCTGAGGCTTTTCACACCTCTGTGCTGAGGTAATTTTTACCGGTTTTGCTCATCATGTTTAAACGTGTTTTGAAGGCTTATTTTAGTATATGACCCAGACATATTATATATCGTTCTTTCCGTCAGACTCGGTAGATTCATAATATGTCATTATTATATGTATACGTTATGTCATGTCTGTATATTATAACAAAAACTGCAATAAAATATGATTTTTCAATAATTTACAATGTGTAAAGTGTTTTTTTCACATTTTAACATGCGAGCAATTGCGGTTATATTTTGTATGGGGTGCGCTTGTTAAAGAAATTAGAGATGGGGTCTCGTTACATTTTTTTTTGGGGAAAATTACGCGATTTTTAACAAACGCACCGCATACAAAAATCGTTAGTGCAGCATCATTGTTCACATTATAATTGAAATGGGAACAATATTGCTACACTAACGAACCAAAAAAAAGAAAAAAAAATGTTTATTTTTTTTTATAATTTTTTTTAAATATATTTTTATTTTTAATTTTAATTTTAATTTTTTTTAAAAACTTTTTTCACATTCGAGTTTGGTATCGTTGGAACGGCCATGCTCTGGCCGATCCAACCATACCAAACTTTAACCCCTAGCTGCCACGGATCGGGAGATAGGGAGTTCATTGGAACTCCCTATCTCCACCGTTGGTGGCAGTTAGGGGTTAACTCTAGGACTGGCGTCATCGTGCTATGCACGATGACGCCAGTCCTCAGGGGGAGTTCCCGGAGGCTTGGCCGACATCCAAGATGTCGGCCAGCTCCGGGAAAGGATCACGAACCGGCGCTTTTCAGCGCCGATTCGCGATCCAGCTCCCCAGGGGTTAATGCCAGGTAACATTTGGAAGGGCAGGCTGTGCCCTTCCAAATGGTGCCTGGGTTAACCCCCTGTGCGCCGCCGATCGGGAGGGAGAGAGGTCCGAAGGACCTCCCCCCCTCCCTTTCAGGCGCCTCCTCCGCACATGCGGGGGGGGTGCCTGAATTAGGTGTCATCGCGCTGCCGCGATGACACCTAATTTCAGCGGCTGCGGTTCCGGATGCTGGGCTGACATCGAGGATGTCAGCCCGCACCGGGGGGGCCAGCGATCGTCCGGAACCCGGCCGAACACTGGCCCCAAAGGGAGGACGCGCTCAGCGCGTCCTCCGCATACCAGCAGCCATGCGGAGGACGCGCTCAGCTGTTTAAACCAATACAAATGTCTTAAAATGTGCGTAAATAAAATAAAAAAAAATTAACCCTTTGATGCCGTCGGACGTTAAATGCCAGGTTTAAGAAAATAATAAAAAGGTCTGTTACAGAAGTAAAAAAAAAACACCTTTTAAAAAAAATTGGAAGTCAGAAATGTTGTCAAAAAAGTAAAAACAATAAAAAAAGATGTTCTAAAAAATACATAAATAAAAAGAATTTTTGCTGAAAATGAAAAGCATAAACGTTTTTAAAAAAATAAAAATTATATTTTTAACATTGAATCCTATGGGATTCGCCTGTTTAAACCTGTCAAACTGAATCACCGAAAATCAGGGCATTTCACTGACACTTCGGTGCAGTTCGGGATTCTCTGAATAGGTTAACCATTACCTCTCTATGAGACAATTTTGCTGTAATTCAGTGGAAAGTTCTCTGCTTAGTGAATAACCCCTTAAATAATGTTGTGTTATGTAAGACCTCTAAACCGCAAAACAACATACAAACTCCCTTTCACTTACACATGAGATAACTCGTTATGATAAATGACATTGTTTGTATCAGAATGTTAAATTTCTTTGTTTGCATTTCCTTTAGGTTATTTCACAGATAGAAACATCATATGAAAAGCTGCTATCAGCATCCAGGACAGGGGCAGTTCAAATGAGGATAAAAAATGCAAACAGCCAAAATGACAAACCAAATCCATGATCGTGGAGACCTCAGGAGAAACTGCAAAGCCAGTAAGTAGCTAAAGAGTAACATTGATGTACCAATGATCCATAATATGATACCTTTCATGAGGACACATTTTCATTTTAAAGGCGCTCTTCCAAGCGGATAATATTTGTGAGAATTTTGCTAGTTACTGCACTGTGGGGAAAAGGCAAACATTAACGCTCCACTTGCTATTCTATGTCAATTGTTAACCCCTTCACTACCGAGATCGAGATATCTCAGGCTTCAAAGGCACCATCTGGGGCTCTGAAAAATGAGATATCTCAATCTGCTGATTTGCAGCCCAACAGCTAATGAAATGTGTTTGCCGCAAACTAATTTTGTTTGCTTTTGGGCTGCAGAAGGTGCCCCCTGAAGTTTCAGCCCTTTGGGCATAATGCCCAAAGAGCTAAAACTGTAAAATCAACTGCTGACTGCTGTTAAATACTGGGCTTTCAGCAGCCGATGCAGGGAGAAAAAAAAAATAGACCTGCAGCTTAAACCTCTGTAACTCAATTTGGCAGTAGATGGTGCCATCTACTGGCCAAATAGGTTGTAATAGATATTTACTACTGTAAAAATAATTTTAAATGATTTTACAAAAAAACACTGGTTTCTGACAATTTTTTTTTTAAAATCACTTGGTAGTGAAGGAGTTAATGTGTTACTGATGGAAGGTGCGGTAACTCTATCTCTTTGAGTAGGAAGCACAAAAAGTGACTCTAGCACTAGAATAAATATTGATACCAGGTTTTACCAGTATTTTACTCTGGAATCTACTGCAAATACAAAAAAAGTCAAATTTATAAGCTCAACACATGCTACAGATTTTCAAAATGGGCTGAATAACTGTAAGAGAGGAACAGAAATATTATAGTAACTACTATTTATAAGATGAGTAGCCTGGTTGACTCTTATATGTGGAATAAAACAGCAATTTTGCATAAAAAATATTATCCTGAAATAGTTGAAAGAATGAAAGTGCTCATTTTTATTTTTATTTTCTTTTCAATATATTTGATTGTCCTTTACAGAAATGCTGCTGGGATGAAAGATTCTAAACTCTAGATAGCGTCCCTTTACTCCCACAATCTCACATTATCTGCACACAAGCAGAAATTGACTTTTTTTGTAAAATACAGTAAATGTGATGCAGACAGGTAATAAAATGGTGAGATCTCCTGCTTATGGTGATTTGTAGTGATCATAATGACATTATTAGCAATGCAGCTTTCCAAAAAATACCAATATCTGTACGTGCTGCATAATTCCTGTGTGTGGGAATGACAATAGCACCTTATATCTGTACTGTACTGGGATTTTCAATCATTATAACCCCCTGAATCCTAACCGTATAGAGAAGTGAGTCACTTTCTCCCTGTATTCTAGCCTCTTCTTGGCTGCTGTAATGCAGCACTAAAGTTTGTTGATGACTAAATTTGTGAAACAACCAAAATTGGGTTTCATAATAAACATTTAGAAGAAAACATTAGTAACTGAAACCAAAACAACTCCCAATTATTTGCAGTTAGATGTAAAATGTGTGTATTTTATTTTATTGGCGGGACATAAACACACCCATTATGACAGAGGTACAACCCCAGTTGCTCTCAAATGAAGATCAACATATGGGATAGGTGCATTTTGTTTTGATTTGAGTTTTATTTATTTTGCTGATATTCCTTTCAGGAAGCTATAAAGACTTGCAATAGTATTGGTAATTAGTTGGATTATCTGTGAGAAAAATGTGGGCATTGTATGAGAATTATTTTCTTTTTTGCTCAATTACAAAAAACTATGTTTTTGGGTGTGAAAGAGTTAATAAGCTGTCATTTGCTTTTAATACAGTTTCCTTTCTCCTTGGAAGAGTTTAACCCTTTCGCTGCTGAGGCTTTTCCCGCCCCTGTGCTGAGGTCATTTTTACCGGTTTTGCTCATCATGTTTAAACGTGTTTTTAAGGCTTATTTTAGTATATGACCCAGACATATTATATATCGTTCTTTCCATCAGACTCAGTAGATTCATAATATGTCATTATTATATGTATACGTTATGTCATGTCTGTATATTATAACAAAAAATGCAATAAAATATGTATTTTCAATAATTTACAATGTGTAAAGTGTTTTTTTTCACATTTTAACATGCGAGCAATTGCGGTTATATTTTTTATGGGGTGCGCTTGTTAAAAAAATTAGAGATGGGGTCTCGTTACATTTTTTTTGGGGGAAAATTACGCGATTTTTAACAAACGCACCGCATACAAAAATCGTTAGTGCAGCATCATTGTTCACATTATAATTGCAATGGGAACAATATTGCTACACTAACAAACCAAAAAAAAGAAAAAACAAATGTTTATTTTTTTTTTATAATTTTTTTTTAAAATATATTTTTATTTTTATTTTTATTTTTATTTTTTTTAAAAAACTTTTTTCACATTCAAGTTTGGTATTGTTGGAACGGCCATGCTCTGGCCGATCCAACCATACCAAACATTAACCCCTAACTGCCACGGATCGGGAGATAGGGAGTTCATTGGAACTCCCTATCTCCACCGTTGGTGGCAGTTAAGGGTTAACTCTAGGACTGGCGTCATCGTGCTACGCACGATGACGCCAGTCCTCAGGGGGAGTTCCCGGAGGCTTGGCTGACATCCAAGATGTCGGCCAGCTCCGGGAAAGGATCGCGAACCGGTGCTTTTCAGCGCCGATTCGCGATCCAGCTCCCCAGGGGTTAATGCCAGGCACCATTTGGAAGGGCAGGCTGTGCCCTTCCAAATGATGCCTGGGTTAACCCCCGCAGAGCCGCCGATCGGGAGGGAGAGAGGTCCGAAGGACCTCCCCCCCTCCCTTTCAGGCGCCTCCTCCGCACATGCGGGGGGTGCGCCTGAATTAGGTGTCATCGCGCTGCCGCAATGACACCTAATTCTGGCGGCTGCGGTCCCGGATGCGCGGCTGACATCGAGGATGTCAGCCCGCACCGGGGGGGCCAGCGATCGGCCGGAATCCGGCCGAACGCTGACCCCAATGGGAGGACGCGCTCAGCACGTCCTCCGCACAGCAGCGGGAATGCGGAGGACGCGCTCAGCGCGTCCTCCGCATTGAAAGGGTTAATAAAACTTTTGAATAGTGGAGTGACTTAGTATATATATATACACCAGGAAGGCACCACTCAACCTTTATTAACCCCTTTACTACCTAGTGATTTTCCAAGAAAACATAGTCAGGAACCAGTGTTTTTTTGAAAAATATTTTTTAATTAATTATACAGTAAAAAATATTTGGGATTTTCCCCCAATGAATTACTTTCTGTAGTAACATATTTGGCCAGTAGATGGTGCCATCTACTGCCAAATCGAGTTATAGCCATTGCAGTGAAACACAGGCTTCAACTGTATCGGCTTGCTGAATGTCTGATGTCAGGACATTCAGTTATCTGATTTTACACAGCTTTAGCACCTTGGGCATTGCGCCCACAAGGCTAAAACTTTGGGGGCACCTTCTGCAGTCCACAAGCAATCGAAATTCGTTTGCGGCAATGGAATTTTCATTTGCTTTTGGTCTGCAGAGCTGAAGATCGAGATATCTCAATGTCAGGGCACCAGAGGGTGCCTTTGAATCCTGAGATATCTCGATTTCTGTAGTGAAGGGGTTAAGCATAGAGGGCCACTGCTTCTCAAGGTAAAAAATATAGCAAACCAGGAGGAGAGCACACACCAACTCAAACATTCAAATAAGGTAATTCAAAGAGATCCGGATTGCTTGAGAAAGGTAACAGAACGCTGGAATTCAACGTTCGGTTACCTTTCTGGGCCATTCGGCTATCCAGAGAGCAGGCAATTTGCCAAATATTCCTGTTTTAATTCAATATCTAATAAACTGTTCATTATAAAATTCTGCAGTAAAGAGTCTCTTTATTTATAGATTTTTTAGGTTATTTGAAAGCATTTTTCTGGATTTTTTTTTTAAAAAAGTCTGACTTTTAAGTTTACTTAGTTTTTCTGTAACAGCCCTTTTTATTATCATTCACTGGACCTCATATGTAAATTTCAGACATTTTCGCTCAGTAGATTCTTTGCAAACAGCGTTTCACTTTTCAAACATTCAAGCAAACTGTTTTGCTAATTTATTCACTTCACTTGTCTGCGGTGTCGGCTTTTTCCGACGGCTTCGCTACGTGTGATCGGCTCCTGGTCGGGTTTTTCCGTGGTTTTCGGTGGGTTAATCCAGATGTTTTTGCGGGTTTTCGGCGTGCATTCGTCGGGTTTTTGCGGTTAGTTTTCGTCGGGTTTGCGGCAGCTTTTCCCTGCAATTCGGGGACCGTGTGGTGCTTGCTGAAGACACCGCGGGGTCACCGAAATGGGATCGGCAAAACGAACCGAATTGAAGAGAATGAAAAGTCCCCGAACGTTCGGTGACTTTTCGAATCTCTTTGAATTACCCTGAAAGACTTTAACAGTAGATCATACATTTAAAGATTTTGATAGATTTTAACCCTCAACCTTTTCGAGATTTTAAAAATTTAACCCATTGAATTTTTTTTATAAGGTTTTTAACTCTAAGCTCTGTTAAAAATCGATGGGAATTTAGTTCATAATATATGGCCATAAATTGCTTAAGCCTGTCACAGCACCAATGTATCTCATCAGTATGAGCTACTGTTAAAGTCTTAGAATACAGTATATACAGTTGCAAGAAAAATTATGTGAACCCTTTGGGTTTACGTGGAGTTTTGCATGAATTGATCATAAAATGTGCTCTGATCTTCATCTAAGTCACAACAATTTGAAAAACACAGTCGGCTTAAAATAATACAACACAAACATTATATGTTTTCATGTTTTTATTGAACAGAACATGTAAACATTCACAGTGCAGGGTGGAAAAGTATGTGAAGCTTTGGACTTAATAACTGGTTGACCCTCCTTTGGCAGCAATAACCTCAACCAAACATTTCCTGTAGTTGCAGATCAGACCTGCACAACGATCTGGAGTAATTTTGGACCACTCCTCTTCACAAAACTGTTTCAGTGTAGCAATATTCTTGGGATGTCTGGTGTGAATCGCTCTCTTAAGGTCATGCCACAGCATTTCAATCGGGTTGAGGTCAGGACTCTGGGCCACTCCAGAAGGCATATTTTGTTTTGTTGAAACCATTCTTTTGTTGAATTACTTGTATGCTTTGGGTCATTGTCCTGTTGCATCACCCATCCTCCAAAACCATGATGCTCCCTCCGCCATGTTTTACAGTGGGGATGAGGTTTTGATGTTGGTGTGCTGTGCCTTTTTTTCTCCACACATAGTGTTGTGTGTTTTTTCCAAACAACTAAATTTTGGTTTAATCTGTCCACAGAATATTTTGCCAGTAGTGCAGTGGAACATCCAGGTGCTCTTTTGCAAACTTCAAACATGCTGCAATATACTTTTTGGACAGCAATGGCTTCCTCCGTGTTGTCCTCCCATGTACTCCATTCTTGTTTAATGTTTTCCTTATTGTAGATGTGTCAACAAAAAAGTTAGCATGTGCCAGAGATTTCTGTAAGTCTTTAGCTGACACTCTAGGATTCTTCTTTACCTCATTAAGCATTCTGCGCTGTTGTAAGGGTTCAGACTGTGCTCAGTGTAGCAAGATGGGGTTGTGAGCCCAGGATGCAGTGATAGAGGCAGGGTTACGGTAGAACAAAGGGTGTTTATTAGAAATAAACACTATAGCTCAGAATCCGGCAAGGAACAGACAAAGGCGAAGTCAGGGTTAAGCAAAAGGGGTCTGGTACACGGGGGGTCCTAGATGGGGGGCAGAAGGATGGGAGGGTACCGGTTTATGGAGCAGAAGAATGTCCAGATAATACAGAGGGTCCTTGGTTGCAGAATTCAGGTAAATGTCCAGAAGGTTCAGGGAGCTTTGGTGCATAGATTCACAGCCAGGTAACAGCAATGTGGAAGTGAGTTCTAGAGGGCGTAGCTTCCTGATATAGTGGGATAATCAGGGGAAGGTGTGGTCAGGTGAGGTTCTATGGCTAGGATGTGAGAGTTCAGGATGTGCAGAGTCTATACAAAAAGTCCTGGAACCTGCAGGGGCCTGCAGGATGTGAAACCAAAGGGGGCGCCAGGGGGTGAGGGCCTCCAGGACCTTACAGAGCCCCCCCTCTAAGGGACGGACTCCGAACGGCCCAGGGCGAGGTCAAGGTCACAGCGGTGGATTACGGGATAGAAAGGCATTGCACCATTGGAGGGTAGAATAATGATCATGGCAACCAGAGTTGGGCAGAGCTTCGCCACTGTGAAGCGATCTCCAGGCACTCTCGGCATTTGAAAACACCTGCAGGTCTGCGCATCTGACTACAGTCCCATTTGAACCATAGATAAACTCCGGCGGCAAGGGTTCCATAGCCATGGTGCCTTCAGGGGTGTTGATCCTCTTGGTGACACGACTCTTCGACGTACACTTGACATGGACCGGCGGGGCAGCGCCCTTGGTGAGGACCGGCAGGGCAGCGCCCTTGGAGAGGACCGGCGGGGCAGCGCCCTTGGAGAGGACCGGCGGGGCAGCGCCCTTGGAGAGGACCGGCGGGGCAGCGCCCTTGGAGAGGACCGGCGGGGCAGCGCCCATGGAGAGGACCGGCGGGGCAGCACCCATGGAGAGGACCGGCGGGGCAGCGCCCATGGAGAGGACCGGTGGGGCAGCGCCCATGGAGAGGACCGGCGGGGCAGCGCCCATGGAGAGGACCGGCGGGGCAGCGCCCATGGAGAGGACCGGCGGGGCAGGACCGGCGGGGCAGCGCCCTTGGAGAGGACCGGCGGGGCAGCGCCCTTGGAGAGGACCGGCGGGGCAGCGCCCTTGGAGAGGACCGGCGGGGCAGCGCCCTTGGAGAGGACCGGCGGGGCAGCACCCTTGGAGAGGACCGGCGGGGCAGCACCCTTGGCAACCTCCTTGGCACTGCACGGCTCTGCGGCGGCGACCTCCTTGGCACAGCACGGCTCTTGCTGGGCAATGAGCGACTTGGCCTTACGGCAACATTGACGGCCCCGTGGCGATGACAGCTCCGGAGAGCCTGCAGGATGCAGGGCAGCGACAACAGGAGATCCCGCAGGTTGCAGGGCAGCGACCTCTTGAGATCCCGCAGGTTGCAGGGCAGCGACCTCTTGAGATCCCGCAGGTTGCAGGGAAACAGATTCTTGGGATCCCGCGGGTTGCAGGGAAGCAGATTCTTGGGATCCTGCGGGTTGCAGGGAAACAGATTCTTGGGATCCCGCGGGTTGCAGGGAAACAGATTCTTGGGATCCCGCGGGTTGCAGGGAAGCAGATTCTTGGGATCCCGCGGGTTGCAGGGAAGCAGATACTTGGGATCCCGCGGGTTGCAGGGAAGCAGATTCTTGGGATCCCGCGGGTTGCAGGGAAGCAGATTCTTGGGATCCCGCGGGTTGCAGGGAAGCAGATTCTTGGGATCCCACGGGTTGCAGGGCAGCAAGCTCGGAAGGTTGTTCGAGCTGCAGGGCAGCTGGCCCGGAGGGTTGCTCGAGCTGCAGGGCAGCTAGCCCGGAGGGTTGCTCGAGCTGCAGGGCAGCTAGCCTGGAGGATTGCTCGAGCTGCAGGGCAGCGACCTTGGACACTGAGGTCTGGCGGAATTTGACCATGGGGAACCGGCAAGGCTTAGGTTTCTTAGGTAGATCAGGAACCAAAGGTGAAGTGTAGACACAGGTGCCTATGTAGGCGGTCTGAATAGGCCTTATAGAAGCAGGTTTCATAGAAGCAGACTTGTCAAGATTTTTTGTCTCTGGCTTGGGTGGGCGTAGTGGGCAGGCAAATATTCTATGCCAGCTATCTCCACAATAAAAACATAAATCTTGTGCTCTTCTTCTTGCCTTTTCCTTTTCGGTTAGGGGTCCTCGAGCTCCTTTAGGAACTGGAATGCACTCTTTAGTCGATGCGTCATTTAAGGTCTGCTGCAGGTACTCCAACAGTGAATCAAGATGCTGTTGGAAATTTTGGTTAGCCTCTTTCAGTCCTTTTACATAGGCTAAAATCACCGCGGGCTCACAGGGTTTTGACTTCCACATTTTGTAAGGGTTCAGACTGTGCTCAGTCAGTGTAGCAAGATGGGGTTGTGAGCCCAGGATGCAGTGATAGAGGCAGGGTTACGGTAGAACAAAGGGTGTTTATTAGAAATAAACACTATAGCTCAGAATCCGGCAAGGAACAGACAAAGGCGAAGTCAGGGTTAAGTAAAAGTAGTCTGGTACACTGGGGGTCCTAGATGGGGGCAGAAGGATGGGAGGGTATCGGTTTATGGAGCAGAAGAATGTCCAGATAATACAGAGGGTCCTTGGGGTCTTTGGTTGCAGAATTCAGGTAAATGTCCAGAAGGTTCAGGGAGCTTTGGTGCATAGATTCACAGCCAGGTAACAGCAATGTGGAAGTGAGTTCTAGAGGGCGTAGCTTCCTGATATAGTGGGATAATCAGGGGAAGGTGTGGTCAGGTGAGGTTCTATGGCTAGGATGTGAGAGTTCAGGATGTGCAGAGTCTATACAAAAAGTCCTGGAACCTGCAGGGGCCTGCAGGATGTGAAACCAAAGGGGGCGCCAGGGGGTGAGGGCCTCCAGGACCTTACAGCTGTGCTCTTGCAGTCATCTTTACAGGACGACCATGCCTAGGGAGAGTAGCAACAGTGCTAAACTTTCTCTATTTGTAGACAGTCTGTCTTACCGTGGACACATGAACATCAAGGCTTTTGGAGATACTTTTGTAACCCTTTCCAGCTTCATACAAGTCAACAATTCTTGATCGTAGGTCTTCTGAGAGCTCTTTTCTGCGAGGTATGGTTCACAATAGGCAGTGCTTCTTGAAACCAGTAAACCCAAAACTGGTGTGTGTTTTTAAAGGGCAGGACAGCTTTCAGCAACACATCCAATAATATCACACTGATTGGACTCAAGGTTGGCTCACTCCTGGCTCCAATTAGCTCTTGGAGAAATCATTAGGTTAGGGGGTCACATACTTTTTCCACCCTTCACTGTGAATGTTTACATGTTCTGTTCAATAAAAACATGAAAACATATAATGTTTGTGTTGTATTATTTTAAGCAGACTGTGTTTTTCAAATTGTTGTGGCTTAGATGAAGATCAGAGCACATTTTATGACCAATTCATGCAAAACTCCACGTAATCCCAAAGGGTTCACATACTTTTTCTTGCAACTGTATATATATATATATTGTAAGTGCTCTCACCACTATGTGTGAAACAAAACACAGATTTCTTACGTTTCTATACTTCAATCGTTATTTCACTTTCTTATATGGAGGGTTTAGCGTATTGACAACCCTAAAAATAAGGGAGAACATATGCCCTAGTGCTGCACAATAAATCAATATAAGTATTCAAGGTATAAAGTCTTATAAAAGGCTCACTCACAAAGGTGGAGTTTATAAACTCTTATACATCCACAGTAGGGCAGTTATCTGTGCCTACCCAAACGCCACAATCTTCTTAGTCTTCAGAGAATCTCAGAGAAAACAGAAACACATTTATCTCATAGTGTAGTATGTCAGTAATCACTGATATGTGGGTAATACCGGAAAGCCTTACTCACCCTTTTTTGGGTCTTACAGCAAGACCCCCACTATTATACCCAAGGTTGTAGGTTCAGGCACAACCTTCATGAAAGCCGTCTTGAGTAAATATGATCTCCTGAACAGCGAACTCTAATATTCCCGATCCAAAAATGGAGAGAAAAACTCGGCCAATAAAAATGGTAAAAAAACAAATTTATTTGTATATAAAAATGTATATGAACAGAGCCAGACGCGTTTCGCGCTAAAAAGCGCTTCCTCAGTGGCAAATAAAAGAAAATACAACAGCATATCCATATTACAGACATATATACGTCCCCTTTGATAGTGATTGGTCCTTCACAGACCTGAAGGTATTCGTGCCGTTTTGTGCTTCCGTTTTTGGCGTGCCCATCTGTAATGCGCCAACTTTACTCAGCTTCCGGATTAATTTCCACGGCTTTTGTTTCTCTTCCTTTCCGAACCTCGCGCGCATGCGCGAGGATATCTTTTACTCTTTCCGGTTTCAGTTTCCCTTAATTGCGACAGAAATCACCATGCATCTGACGGCTCCATATTTTACTTTCATTTCGGCATGTCAGACTTGAAACATGAAATCCATCCCACATAGATAAAACAAAAAAGAAATATCCATTTAAAAACACTAATCATGTTCTCTACTTTGATTAAAAACAAGAGATCTAGTCCTATCATCCATCATGGCTATTACTGCTAAGATCATTGCAAAATGGATATCATTATAGGAAACATATTCTCACACATGTTATAAATAAAAAGAGGTGCAAAAATCATGATAAAAAGCTTTATCTCATAGATATCCAATATATATCTTGAATCCAGGATAACAATAAGGTATCAATTCAATTGATTTTATACATGATGTGCCTCCCTTCCTACCAATTAAAACTACTATTGATGTATATTTTATCGAAAATAGATAATCAGAACATATTAAAAATAGAAAACCCCATACTTATATCCAACCCACACGGTTAGGGAAATATATGGATCAATCCATTTATAAGAAATGACACACTTCGAAATCCTTATTCAGGCCTTTCGGAATTAATGTATCAAAATAAAAAAATAAGTTTAATTTCTTCACGGTTTATTTTCTTTAGGAAATCCTCACCCCTCCAATCCCTTTCAACTTTTTTTAAAGCAAAAAATAGCAAACCTTTCGGTGAGCTATTGTGGGAGGATAAGAAATGTGAGGATACTGTATGTTTTTCGAATCCCCGCTATATATTGCGTACGTGTTCTAGTATCCTGACATATAGGGGTCTAGTTGTCCTACCAATATAGATTTTATTACAGGGACAAACGAGGGCATAAATAACATTAATAGAGTGACAGGTAATAACTTGTTTGATTTTAAATGTGCTTTTTACATCAAAGGATGGAAATGTTTTTTTCTTTAAAGTCAATTTCCTACATGCAGAACAGGAGCCACAACGATAAAAGCCTTCCTTAACTGCCATCGCTTTTGAACCTTGTGTATTTCAACATGTTTGACTTCTCACAATTTGCTGTTTAATTGCTCTAGCACCTCTATTAATAATTTTTGGTTTATCATCTAGGATCTCTTGAAGCGCCGGATCTTTTTTTAAAATATGCCAATATTTCCTTATGGTTTTATTAACAGCTTGTGTCTGGCTGTTGTAATCATAAATAAATGGAATTGAGAAATTTTATTTTTCTTTATCTCCCCTACCTATACTGAATGAGGGTCCATCTATCTTTATCTTGAATATCTTTTAAAACGTCTATTAGAACCTCCTCTTTATATCCTCTTCTTTTAAAGTCTCCAATCATTCTATCTGCTTGAATATCAAAGATTTCTCTTTCTGTGCAATTCCTTCTTAATCTCGTCAGTTGACTTCTAGGGACACTTTTCAGCTATATAGGAGCATGGCAGCTCGTGGATTCTATATAATTATTTATATCCACTGGCTTAAAAATGAGTTTTTGATTTTAGAATCTCTTCTTCAATGTATAATGTTAAATCAAGGAAATTTATGGTCTCTCTACTGTATTGTAAACTGAATTTAATCCCCCAATCATTTTGATTTAAAGAGTTATGAAAAATCTTTAAACTTTCTTCATCTCCCCTCCAAATAAAAAAAGGTCATCTATATGCCTTTTATATAAAATTAGATTCTGCGCCCAGCTACACGAACCCTCCGTCCACCGAGATTCCCAGTGGGCCATAAAAAGGTTTGCGTAGCTGGGCGCAAACCAGGTTCCCATGGCCATACCCATACGCTGCAAATAAAATTGATTATTAAAGGAAAAATAATTATTCTGAAGGATGAAAAGAATACCCTCCAGGATAAATTCAGATTGTTCTTCGGGATAAATCTGAAACTTATTTAGATGATAATGGACTGCCTGGAATTATACTGTACAATGATTGCACATGATTGTACAGCACATGATTGTACTTAAAACTTATTTTAAGCCAGTGGATATGAATAATTATATAGAATCCACGAGCTGCCATGCTCCTATATGGCTGAAAAGTGCCCCTAGAAGTCAACTGACAAGATTAAGAAGGAATTGCACAGAAAGAGAAATCTTTGATATTTAAGCAGATAGAATGATTGGAAACTTTAAAAGAAGAGGATATAAAGAGGAGGTTCTAATAGACGTTTTAAAAGATATTCAAGATAAAGATAGACGGACCCTCATTCAGTATAGGTAGGGGAGATAAAGAAAAATAAAATTTCTCAATTCCATTTATTTATGATTACAACAGCCAGACACAAGCTGTTAATAAAACCATAAGGAAATATTGGCATATTTTAAAAAAAGATCCGGCGCTTCAAGAGATCCTAGATGATAAACCAAAAATTATTAATAGAGGTGCTAGAACAATTAAACAGCAAATTGTGAGAAGTCAAACATGTTGAAATACACAGGGTTCAAAAGCGATGGCAGTTAAGGAAGGCTTTTATCGTTGTGGCTCCTGTTCTGCATGTAGGAAATTGACTTTAAAGAAAAAAACATTTCCATCTTTTGATGTAAAAAGCACATTTAAAATCAAACAAGTTATTACCTGTCACTCTATTAATGTTATTTATGCCCTCGTTTGTCCCTGTAATAAAATCTATATTGGTAGGACAACTAGACCCCTATATGTCAGGATACTAGAACACGTACGCAATATACAGCGGGGATTCGAAAAACATACAGTATCCTCACATTTCTTATCCTTCCACAATAGCTCACCGAAAGGTTTGCTATTTTTTGCTTTAAAAAAAGTTTAAAGGGATTGGAGGGGTGAGGATTTCCTAAAGAAAATAAATCGAGAAGAAATAAAACTTATTTTTTATTTCGATACATTAATTCCGAAAGGCCTGAATAAGGATTTCGAAGTGTGTCATTTCTTATAAATGGATTGATCCATATATTTCTATAACAGTGTGGGTTGGATATAAGTATGGGGTTTTCTATTTTTAATATGTTCTTTTAAAAAATTATCTATTTTCGATAAAATATACATCAATAGTAGTTTTAATTGGTAGGAAGGGAGGCGCATCATGTATAAAATCAATTGAATTGATACCTTATTGTTATCCTTGATTCAAGATATATATTGGATATCTATGAGATAAGGCTTTTTATCATGATTTTTCCACCTCTTTTTATTTATCACATGTGTGAGAATATGCTTCCTATAATGATATCCATTTTGCAAAGATCTTAGCAGTAATAGCCATGATGGATGTATAAGACTGGATCTCTTGTTTTTAATCAAAGTAGAGATTGTTTTATCTATGTGGGATGGATTTCATGTTTCTGACATGCCGAAATGAAAGTAAAATATGGAGCCGACAGATGCATGGTGATTTCTGTCGCAATTAAGGGAAACTGAAACCAGAAAGAGTAAAAGATATCCTCGCGCATGCGCGTGAGGTCCGAAAGGAAGAGAAATGAAAGCCGTGGAAATTAATCCGGAAGCTGAGTAAAGTTGGCGCATTACAGATGGGCACGCCGGAAACGGAAGCAGGAAACGGCGCGAACACCATCAGGTCTGTGAAGGACCAATCACTATCAAAGGGGACATATATATGTCTGTAATATGGATATGCTGTTGTATTTTCTTTTATTTGTCACTGAGGAAGCGCTTTTTAGCGCGAAACGCGTCTGGCTCTGTTCATATACAGTTTTATACACAAATAAGTTTGTTGTTTTTACCATTTTTATTGGCCGAGTTTTTCTCTCCATTTTTTGGATCGGGAATATTAGAGTTCGCTGTTCAGGAGATCATATTTACTCAAGACGGCTTTCATGAAGGTTGTGCCTGAACCTACAACCTTGGGTATAATAGTGGGGGTCTTGCTGTAAGACCCAAAAAAGGGTGAGTAAGGCTTTCCGGGAGTACCCCAGATATCAGTGATTACTGACATAGTACACTATGAGATATATGTGTTTCTGTTTTCTCTTAGATTCTCTGAAGACTAACAGGGTTATCCAAAGAGATTCGAAAAGTCACCGCACGTTCGGTGACTTTTCGTTCTCTTCAATTCGGTTCCTTTTGCCGATCCCATTTCGGTGACCCTGCGGTGTATTCAGCAAACACCACAGGGTCCCCGAATTGCAGGGAAAAGCTGCCGCAAACCTGACGAAACCTAACCGAATGCACGCTGAAAACAAGCAAAAACATCTGGATTAACCTTCGAAAAAGCCGAACAGGAGCCGAACAGCAGCCGAACAGGAGCCGAATCACACAGAGCCGAAGCAGCTGTGACGTAGAGGAGGCAGTGAATAAATTAGAAAAACCATTTGTATGAATCTGGGAAAAAGAAACGCTGTTTGCAAAGAAACTACTGAGCGAAAATGTCTGAAATTTTCACAGGAGATCCAGGGAATGATAATAAAGAGGGCTGTTACAAAAAAATAAGTAAACTGAAAAAAAAAAAAAAAAAAAATCGGACTTTTAATTTTTTTTAAAAAAATTCAGAAAAATGCTTAAAGTATCCTGAAAAATCTATAAATAAAGAGACTTTTTGCTGCAGAATTTTATAATGAACGGTTTATTAGATATTGAATTAAAAGGGGAATATTTTTAACATTGAAGCCTATGGGATTCTCCTGAATAAATTTGCCGAATGAAACCACCGAATGGCAGGACATTAGGGGAACCTTTCACTGCTGGTTTGTGTTCTCTGAATAGCCGAAGCAGTGCTTTTTCATGGGGATTTCACTGCCCTCGAACAGGCACCGAACAGGCACCGTATGTTCAGGCAATTCGCCAGGATTTGGCGAATTGCCTGCTCTCTGGATAGCCGAATGGCCAGGAAAGGTAACCGAAGGCTGATTTTCAGCGTTCGGTTACCTTTCTCAAGCAATTCGAATCTCTTTGGATAACCCTGTAAGAAGATTGTGGCGTTTGGGTAGGCCCAGATAACTGCCCTACTGTGGATATATAAGAGTTTATAAACTCCACCTTTGTGAGTGAGCCTTTTATAAGACTTTATACCTTGAATACTTATATTGATTTATTGTGCAGCACTAGGGCATATGTTCTCCCTTATTTTTAGGGTTGTCAATACGCTAAACCCTCCATATAAGAAAGTGAAATAACGATTGAAGTATAGAAACATAAGAAATCTGTGTTTTTTACACACATTGTGGTGAGAGCACTTACAATACGATATTTGTGGTTTTATGGAGGAGCGCTGTTCTTTCTTCTTTTTGTATCTATAAAATGATACAGCATTACAGAATAAGGTAATATGCCGTAGGATGTGCTGCAGCTTGCAAGTGCTGTCAGGATTAAATGCATTCGATTTATATAAATCATACCGAAGGCCACGCCGAATGAGAGAGAAACATACCTTGGAAAAAAAAAAGTTAAAAAGTTAAGTATATTTAATGAAGCCTAACATATTTTATTGCCTGCGTTTAACAAAAGGCACTATGCCGCAGTTGTTTTTTGACAAGCATGAAAACATCACAGCGTGAGACTGCAAAAGGAATTATGTAGAAACATTACAAGTGATCCATCTCGCAATGAATTATCCACCTCAATAGCCTGCAGAACTCAGCTACCAATTAACACCTACTTTATTACATGTTGGGATATACTTAATAACTTTCATGTGTTTATGCACTATTACCTTGACTGATGCCTCTTGTACAATTAGGCATAATTGGCATATCAATATGCAAAAGTTAAAAGGATTAACCCTCTTAAAACTAATGAGCATTTCTGTATCCAGCTGCTAAATGAAGCAAAATTAGCATTTTTCACTTTTGGGTAGGATTTTATCATGCAGTTTCTCATTGTTGATATTACCTTGTTACATAAGTTTATTATTTTTTTTTTGGGCAAAATAAGAAGGATAATTATTGTCAAACGAGATTAAAAAAAAAAAAAAAAAAGTTCCGTTTGCTCAATTTCCTCAATTTCTTTATAACGACGGCAAGAAGTCCGGAACTTTGTCAAAGTTATCGGAATACCTGCCCCGGCAGAAGCAAAGCAGCAGTTTAATGTCGTTTGTTTTTTTTGTTCCGTCGTTTTCTTTTTCGTGTGAATCGTAACGAACATTCTAATAGCCGCGCGTGCTATTATTAAGGAGGCTTGGTGTGTCATCGTGACAATGGATGGCAGATGCAATGCATACGCAGTTTAACGATTTTTGGCAAACGCAAAAAGCATTTTTCCATACAAATAGTCTTAGGTAAACCGCGGCAACAGACATTAATATGCCGCCCCTGCTGCTCGGTTGTACAGAGAGTGGATGGATGGGAATGGGGGGGCTTGGTTTAGATTTAAGAGCAGCCCCCGGTGCTGGCAGGGCTGTCACAACAATTACAGCGAACAGGGCTAAAACATTTATGAGTTTTTCAACGCGACGGCGGTAAAGACCTTCCTTCTGTATATTAATTCGGAACGAGCGATAAGAGGAGAATTAACGTTATTATTTGTAATCAGCCAAATATTTTTTATTTAAAGAGTTTTTTTTTTTTTAGAGTAATAACTATTAAATTACTGTATCATTGGTTTACTGACAATAACGAGCCATTGAAATGGAATATACTCCAAGGACACAATAATTACGAACTGTCAGTAACGGGGATCGTGCAGCACTTGTAACGGCGGAGAATAAAGGGAGATGGGGAGGGTTGTTTGCTTCTTCAGAATTGGAGGTGAAACGGTCATCTGTACCTAATTTGCGAGACTACGTTGCGTAATTGCATTGATACCGTGCCTCTAGCGCAGGCAGTCTGAGAAAAAAAAATATAAGCTACTGTTTAACTGTTCAGACGCAGGGTTGAGTCATTAAACATTGAGTTGTGGTATATTTACAATCAGAGGTGAAAAAAGTAAAATTAGAAGAAAAAAACTCAATTTCCGGCTGCAGATTTCTCTTTTCAGCCCAGTTTTTTCCTTTTCAGCTCGTATTCTGCAAACCGGCTTCCCACAGCTTCCCATTCAATGCAAAATAAATAGGTATAGAGTGACCCATGTAATGGGTGCTACATATTTGCAGTTGTTTTTATTAAGCATTTGCTGTGGTGACATTTGTCGCGTGTCTGCAAAAATATTTATTGCGTCAAAGGGGTCATTCAGAGAGCGTCGAAATTTCGGTACTCTCTCGTTCTGCGCTCTTCGGTGCGGTTTGACGAATTCAGCATTCACCGCAGGGTCCCTGAAGTGTTGCCGAATGGGATAAGCCGATCCCGTCAAACGCCATTGCCGACAATCGAACAAACCACTGAACGCAGCCACTGATTCGCTGAATACCGCCAAACTGCCGCCAAATGCCACCGATCAGCAGCCGAACGCCGCCCAACTGGGGGTTAAAAAAAAAGCGGCAATTTTTTAAAAGGCGTTTAAAACAATGAAAATGCATGGAAATAATAAAAAAAAGTCCTATAAAAAAATAATAAAAAGATCAGTTAAAAATTAAAAAAAATGTGAATCAAAACTCTCCCCTAAGAAAATCCAGAAAAATGGCTAAAATATTTTTTAAAAAAAAATTAACAGGGTTATTCAGAGAAAGGTGAAACTCTGGAGAACTTTTGGAGAAGTGAAAATTCTAGGTCAAAATAGCCGATTTGGAAAGTGAGATAAATGGGAGAATTTTTCTGGTTTGGCTATTTTGACCTAGAATTTTCACTTCTCCAAAAGTTCTCCAGAGTTTCACCTTTCTCTGAATAACCTTGAAAGTCTTTTTGCTGCAAATGAAAAGAATAAACAGTTGAATAAAACAATAGTAAAAATGGTATTTTTATTTTTTTTACATTGAAACCTATGGGATTCGCAGTCCGGCTTCTCTGAATAAATTAACCATTACTTCTCTGTGGGATGATTTCACTGCTGTTGGAAATCGACAAATTGTGGGTATCTGAGGCGAACTGCACCGTATTTAACTGTCGATTCTCCAATATTTGGCGATTTGACAGCTTTGTGAACAGATGAACTGCAACGATATCGCACTGTACAGTGAAATTCACCGGTCGGTGCAATTCGGTGGCAAGTTCGGCTCATATTGAATAACCCTTTAGGAATCGCCACTGATTTATCAGAGGGATAATATTCTTAATTAGGGCATTGAAATCCATGGTGCCAATGGATCTCATAATATATGTGGTGATGGGGTTTGGAAGGAAGTTGCTCTTCGTAGGGTGCTCTGGATTTCCTTCCAACCTAGAAGATGAATCGCCTGGTTTATTCATTTATTATGTTTGTAAACATATTGATGCAGATATTGCAGATAGTTTTTAAAGGGACACTCTACAAACCCTGACCACTTAGGATTTTTGAAGTGGTCAGGGTGCGCGGCATGCCACCTCCGCATCTTGAAGTCCTGTTTGGCTTGTACAGTTGTGTGCAGCGCAGGGCTTTCCGTGACCCAGAATGTCGTCAATCAAAAGCCGAGACTTTGAATATCCCGCCTGCCGGGGACCAAGTTTGGCGTGCTGACATCCTTTCTTCACAAGTGTTTCGCAGGAGACATCAGCCAAGGCCTGGTGCTGCACATGCCCCAATCCATCAGTCTGTCCGAACGCTCAACGAGGGAATTCATTCCCTGAAACTAAAGAGGAAAGGGTGATAGTAACAGAATCGAAAAAACTCAAAAACAAACGCACAGTATATTCAACCCCACTGCCACAATCACATTAACACAATTTTCAACCTGCAGGAGCCCAAGATCACTCTATCTCTATCTGGTCTGATTTTGGAGTAATGCAAACACAATTTAATTGCACGTGGGCCCCAGATTGTCCCTTACATTATAAGTACATAATGAATGTCCCTAACGTTATAGCTGCTGATGTGCTGTAACTCCCAGAAAGACAGTCAGGGCCTGCAATGGATTCTGATTATCTCTGCATTCTCCCTGGGATAGACCATTGGACGGAGCTCTCTGCCTGTCATATACCGAATACAGACTCTCAATGCACTATAATGATATTCCAGTGCATTTAGTGAATGTGTGTGTGATATGGGTTTTTGGGTAGCTGTGTGTGTGGTAATGATATGGTTAAAGGATATTGTAGAGCGGTGTTTTAGAAACCTGCCAGTGAAGGGATTAAAGGGCCAGTACCACCAAAACATGAAATGTCCTTATTGTGTTTATTTGATGTTGCTGATATCTTACATGTGTTTCTTTTTCTCTTTTATTTTTAATTAAGAAAATATTTATGTGTCACTGGGTGCATCCATTGTGTGATATTTTCCTCTATGTGTGTCACTGGGTGCATCCATTGTGTGATATTTTCCTCTATATGTGTCACTGGGCGCATCCATTGTGTGATATTTTCCTCTATATGTGTCACTGGGTGCATCCATTGTGTGATATTTTCCTCTATATGTGTCACTGGGTGCATCCATTGTATGATATTTTCCTCTATATGTGTCACTGGGTGCATCCATTGTGTGATATTGTCCTCTATATGTGTCACTGGGTGCATCCATTGTGCGATATTTTCCTCTATATGTGTCACTGGGTGCATCCATTGTGTGATATTTTCCTGTATATGTGTCACTGGGTGTATCCATTGTGTGATATTTTCCTCTATATGTGTCACTGGGTGCATCCATTGTGTGATATTTTGTGTTGTAAACTGCCCCTCCGTATCTTTCCATCATTTGCTCCTCACTGTGTGGCTTTGGCCATAGAATGGAGTGAATGGGTCAGTCACCGACTAACATCATTGTATTGTGTGGGATGTATTCAAAGGACATCAGCAGGGGTGGTGATAAGAAGTAATTTAAGCTCCCTGTTTTATCTCATTCAGCTGCCAGCTCTTATCTTGAGTATCCTTAAGAACAACAGCCCCCTGTAGCCTCATCTAACATTCCCTCCTCCATCTCATTAAACTGTTAAATACGGTAGATTAGATGATCTACAGAAGTAAATAAAAAGCTTTGGTAAATGTTACCTCATGGGAAAATAAACAACAAAATGGTAGGGAGATAAAAAAAACAAAAAACCTTTTTACTATTACACTGTCTCTACAGTATATCAGCTGACAGACCCAGATTATTTTTTGGCCATATTATATCATCGTTTTTTGATCAAGCTCTCACATATCACATTCTCCATTTTTCCAGTTATATGTTTTTTATATTGTTTCTAATGCAAATAATAAAAGTTTAAGCTTTAATGTGGGAAATATTTTACTCCATAGGCTTCAATGTTAAAAATATTCCCGTTTTAATTAAATAATCTACCAAACCGTTGCTTATAATATTCTGCGGTTAAGAGTGTCCTTATTTTTAGATTATTTAGGATTTTAAGCATTTAAAAACCCCAAAAAAAATTTTGGTCGAACTTTTTTCAAACAACCCAAAAAGTTTGTAGTTCGCGAACTTTCGAACAGCAGATGTTCGAATCGAACTTAGAACAGATTCGAACCGGCAGCCCATCCCTACTACTGAAATCTGCTGTAGTTACTATCCCAGCTTAGATGTCACAGGCCTCTGTCACACCTAGGACTACTGTTGTCCTCACGTCTCGAATTTTTACCAGACCTTTATTCCGCTCCTTGTTCTCCCTCTTATATGTTTAATGTTGAATGTTCTGTATAACCTTTGTATCAAATAAATATATAGCTATATATTGTTACAGTGTTATGGACGGATCTCCCATGATTAGAAGCAAGGCAAGCAACGTATCATAAGAGAACAAGTTAAAATACAGCTTGAGCACTATTTATACAGAATGCCATGGACCCCCAGCATTCCAGATATCAGATTTATCCAGAATCTGGGAGAATCCGATGTTTTAGAGGAAGGAAATCGCGATGAGAGAGTCTCGATCCCATTCTGACTACAGCCACCAGCGTAAACACACACTAGGGGCTCTATTACATTCTTCACGCAAAAACGCATGCAGAACGCGTGAAGTTTTGTGCGCAGCATTAAACGTTAACGCGCGTAAATTAACGCTGGTATTAACGCTGGCATTTTTTCATCCGTCAAAAAATAGCTCGCGTAAAACGGACGTGCAAAAACGAACACGCGGCAACATTGCGCGCAGAAATCAGTGTGCAGACTGTTTTTTCACGCATTTCAGCCAATCAGAATTAAGAACCACAATTGTCTCACGTTAAGTTTTTGCGCCTGTCAAAGTCAATCTGCGCATATATGCTGCATCAATAAAAAAAACACCAGCCGGAAACGCAGGAAAAACCATGCCGAACACGCCGGGAAAAGCCGACAAGCTGACGAACAAAAAAACTACTGAATGAAAATGCCTGGAATTTGCATATAAGATTCTATGAATGATAATAAAAAGGTCTGTTACAGAAAAATGAAAAAAAGCTAAAAAAAAAAAGGAAAACAAATTTTGCCGAAAAATGCCTAAAAGATCCTAAAAACTCTATAAATAAAGAGACTTTTTACTGCAGATTAAAATAACAAACAGTTTATTAGATATTGAATAAAAACGGGAATATTCTTAACATTGAAGCCTGTGGGATTCGCCCGAATAAACCTGCCGCATGAAACCACCGAACAGCAGGGCATTTCGTCAACTTTTCTCTGCAGTTCTGTGTCTTTGAATAGATTAACCATTGCTTCTCTGTGGGGGAATTCACTGCCTTCAAACAGGCACCGTACTTGCAGGCAGTTCACCAAAATTTGGCGAACTGCCTGCTTTCTGAATAGCCGAATGGCCCCGAAATGTTACCGTACGGGGAAATTCCCTGTTCGGCGACATTTCGGGGCCAGATCGGCTCTCTCGGAATAAAACCTTTAGAATTCCGGGTAAGGCGTGCCCGACCTGCAATAAGAATACGGAGTTTCCAGCTCAATGTGTCATCACAGCAACTCGTCGAGACTTTAACTTTGTCAACAACTCAGCCTCATATTTAAAAAAAACCCTAGGAGATGTTCTAAAAGTTTAATATGATATTAAAGTCTTTTGAAAGGGCCATAATGGCCGATCCACGATCAATCAATCTGCCTCGCCCTGCATTATAAAATACGCCAATGTATTTTTGCCTCTGGTGACGAGCACTGCGGTTGTTGTTTTTTTTAAATAATCTTTTTTTGCCCTCTTTATGATGAATTGTAAAAAAGCATAATAGTCATTTTATGCTAAACAAAAGCATAATTAAGCACTTAATATGAAAATCTAGTTACACCATGCAATTAGAAAAGTAACGCTATCTGCCCACGTAAAGGAGATAAATGGGAAAATACGAGCATAGCTGATGTTAACTCAAATCATTTCTCGTCAAATTTATTTTTAATACTCTACGATAAACGTTTTGTTTCCCTCGTCTGCAATAAAAAATATTAAATACGTTTCTTAATCTACTCTTTATTGGGTTTGGCTTTATGGCTCACTACTATGTGTCCTTTATAAACAGGACATAGAAAAATGATATTGCTGTTCTAGAATATTAAGCACCGCAAGCCATCAAGTTATTTTATGAGTATTCCGCAGACGGCCTGCGAGCTAAATATCCCAAAGTTTGAAACATGCAGGAATGTAGATTAGGCATTTTATATTATATTAATTATTACAATGATCTTACAAATAATAATAATAATAATTTAAACATAATAAATATATTATTAGAATTATGGTTGAGATCTTACATAATAAATTGCAAGAAATAATATGCCTCTATTCCCTTTTTGGACACAATTAGTATTACGAAAAGACCATGTAATCCTCCCTCAGAAAACTAGTTTCTTACACAAAGATCAGATCTTTAAAAATCCCAATGATGGATTATGGAGTGCCAGCTCTTCTGTTCTACAAGAAGTCGTGTGGTATAGCTGGCTAACTTCCCATTTAGATTACAATGGTCGCTAATGTACAGAGCACGTGTCTCTGCTCTTAGGAGATGCGCCTCTGGGGTTCTTCACGGCAACTCCCAACCTGCTGCTGGATGTAATGCAAGAAGCGCCTGTCTCAGTAAATAAATCAATTTATTGATAAAAAATGGTGCAAGAAAATAAAATAATAATAAAATCAGCATGCGAGAATAAAATAAACTGAGACGCGTTTCGCTGATTTAACATCTGGCTCCATCAGTCAGTCATACTCCATAATTGATCCATCAATGGGATTTCTAAAGATCTGATCTTTGTGTAAGAAACTAATGCGCTGGTGGAGGATTACATGTTGCTTTTGTACAGTTGTGTTCAAAATTATTCAACCCCCAATGCTGTAAAGGGTTTTAGGGAATTTAGTGTACATTTGTAATTGTATTCAGAATGAAATCCTACAAGGACTTTTTAAAGAACCTTAAGCAACTAAAATTACATCAATTGGTTTTGTAATACAGTAGTAAATGTTACTTTTGTGAATTCTTCATTGACACAATTATTCAACCCCTTAAAGACTACCACTCTGAAGAACAGAGGTTCATTCAAGTGTTTTCAATCAGGTATTGAAAACACCTGTGGATGTCACGGAGCAGCAATAAAGCATAATAAGCACCAATTAGGCAGCTTTAAAATGACTGTGATACTCAGCTCCTTCTAGACATTTACTGGTGTGGTTACAACATGGTGAAGTCAAGAGAATGGTCCAGGAAGACAAGAGAAGAGGTGATTACTCTTCACAGGAAGGGCAATGGCTATAAGAAGATTGCAAAGATGTTAAACATACCAAGAGAGACCATAGGAAGCATCATTCGCAAATTCAAGGCAAAGGGCACTGTTGAAATGCTACCTGGTCGTGGCAGAAAGAAGATGCTGACTTCGACTGCTGTGCGCTACCTGAAGCGTAGAGTGGAGAAAAGTCCCCGTGTGACTGCTGAGGAACTGAGAAAAGATTTGTCAGATGTGGGTACTGAAGTTTCAGCTCAGACAATACGGCGCACACTGAGTAATGAAGGCCTCCATGCCAGAACTCCCAGGCGCACCCCCTTGCTGTCTCCAAAGAATAAGAAGAGTCGACTGCAGTATGCCAAAAGTCATGTGGACAAACCACAGAAGTTTTGGGATAGTGTTCTGTGGACTGATGAAACAAAATTAGAACTGTTTGGGCCCATGGATCAACACTATGTTTGGAGGAGGAAGAACAAGGCCTATGAAGAAAAGAACACCTTGCCTACTGTGAAGCATGGCGTGGGGTCAATCATGCTTTGGGGCTGTTTTGCTTCTGCAGGTACAGGGAAGCTTCAGCGTGTGCAAGGTACCATGAATTCTCTTCAGTACCAGGAGATATTGGATGACAATGTGATGCAGTCCGTCAGAAACCTGAGGCTTGGGAGATGTTGGACCTTTCAACAGGACAATGATCCCAAGCATACCGCCAAGTCCACTAGAGCATGGTTGCAGATTAAAGGCTGGAACATTTTGGAGTGGCCATCGCAGTCACCTGACTTAAATCCGATTGAGAACCTCTGGTGGGACTTAAAGAAAGCAGTTGCAGTGCGCAAGCCTAAGAATGTGACTGAACTGGAGGCTTTTGCCCATGACGAATGGGCGAAGATACCCGTAGATCGCTGCAAGACACTTGTGTCAAGCTATGCTTCACGTTTAAAAGCTGTTATAACTGTAAAAGGATGTTGTACTAAGTACTAAGATTGAACGTCACTTGGGGGTTGAATAAAACTGATAATGATGTGAGCACAGAAAAGACATTTGTGGTTATTTCATTATAAATGTTATGTTATATTTGTCTGACCTACACGTGCCTCTTTGATTTAATTGTAAGCAAGATGACTGAATGATCAAAATCAATGTCAAACTGGCCAAAACACTCAATTTCAGTGGGGGTTGAATAATTTTGAACACAACTGTACATGTCATTTTGAAGGGTTCTGTGAGATATCGAGCATTTCCTGGCACCCGGTCGACACACACAGACACTATCCTACATAGAATCTTAAGTATACTCCTAGTGCCCTCATCAATGTCTAGTACAATTAGTGTTACACCAAGGGCCCTGTTCCGATGTTGCTGCAAATCACAGCATTCGAGCAGTTCAGTTCAACGGCTCGAACACCGCTCTCTTTTTTCTTAACAGCATAATCCATCCAAGACGCAAGTTGAGCTTGCGTCTCGGATGTTGCATTTGGTAACTGTACATTAGCGTCTCCAACATGCTCTTTCTCCATCTGCGTCTGATGTTATTCAGAAAAGAATAATGACTTTTAGACCCTGGTGTTAAGTGATTTTGCTTCTGCGCAATCACACAACACTTTGATTTTAACCCCCCCCATTAAATCCGCCACTCAACTTAGATCCCTTGCTGCAGAGAGCAGGGCGATCCACTGCTTCCTCTCTCCGTGGCAGAGGTACACTTAGAACAAATAGTGTCCAGTGTAACTCTGCATATGACTCATTACTGCACCGCATAGGAATCCTATGGACTCCTGGAGCTGATAACGAAGCTCGAAGGGCTGCTGGTGTTATCATTTATCACCTCGGCAGTATTACATCCGAACCTGCTGAGAAAGTGGCTCCTTCATAGTATGGGGGTTAAATGGCAAGTGCTAGTGGAAAACCACAGACGCTCAGGTTTTCCATTAACGTCTGCCATTTAGCACCAACATTGGAATAGGGCCACAAGTGTTTGTTGTTTATTTTGTGCCTTCTTTATTATTATACATTATTCTGTGTTAGAAGCTTGAGACACAAATTTAGGAACCATTTGTAGATACCAGCAATGGCGTCGACTGTTGATGCTAATTATTGTTGCTTGGAGTCCATAGGACTCCATGATGGAGTCAAATACAAACCTGCCGTGGGCTCTGCAGGAGTCATGCTGAGGCTACGAAGAGACACGGGGAACTATTAATTGCTAGTGTTCCGGTGAATATGGACAGAGGATGCAGAGGTTTGCACTGTCCTTTGCACCTTTGGAATCAGGTGTAGCATAATGTTATTTGTCTATTTATCTTTCACTTTTAAAGGAACGCTCGAGGCTAAAAATCCCCCTTTTTTTACATTATATTATACCTATTTCCTACCTAGTTGTTGAGTATATATATATATATATTTTACTGTAATACTTATCCTAA
The DNA here is from genome assembly GCA_009667805.1 of Leptobrachium leishanense. Taxonomy (NCBI): domain Eukaryota; kingdom Metazoa; phylum Chordata; class Amphibia; order Anura; family Megophryidae; genus Leptobrachium; species Leptobrachium leishanense. Next base: position 26,720,279 of record CM019069.1, read on the forward strand.
AAACCACTTGTTTCCAACGGCGTTTTATTTATTTTTATACTCACCTCCCTCCTCTTCCATCCTGAAAATATTTAACTTGGCTAATGGTTTACGTGAGAAGCGCGCATGCGCGCCTCTCACGTAAGCCAGCCAATCAGCAGGCTTCCTCTTCTTCCTTGATTAGTGTTACGCGCAAGAGGATGCGCGCAACACTAATCGCAGCGCAGACTATGCTGGCAGCTCGCTCCCGCCAGCTACTGCGGTGAGTTGGAGACGTCATCGCGCTGAAAGCACGATGACTTCTCCTACTCGGCAAAAGTCAGCAGAAGCGGGAAATATGAATTCCGCTCTGCTGACTGACAGCTGGGAGGGCGGAGTAAAGTCCTCCACGTCTCTCAGCTGTTTTAGGCTAGGGTCAGACTGAGGCAGTGCGAACGCGCGTTCTGGCGCACTTAATCACGGCCGCACTAGCAGCAGATGCCGGGCAATGACAGCCAATATACGAAGTACGGTCGCACAAAAGTCCGGCCGCGCAACGCAAGTGGAAAATGAACGCATTTTTTCGAGAACGTTAAACCGCTGGTACTGACGTACAGAGTGCGCTGCGGCCGCATAGCAGCGTGTGTGCGTGATTAGGAGATGTCAGACGCTGCTAGTGTGCGGCCAACATAACGTTCAAACAGCCGGATTTCCCTAGACTTCTTTTCACCCCATCGTCATGAAATACGTCCAGAATTGCGCATCGTCTGACCACTTAAGCGTATTCCGTGAAAAAATGCGTGCGCACGCATCGACGTACATTTTGACGGTGGCCGCAGAAAATGCGCTCATCTGTCCCTAGCCTAAGCCGATCGGCTGAGCGGAGGGAGGGGGGAAAGACAAGGGCATACTCAGGCCATCATGACCACCTAAAAAAGCTTAGGTAGTCATGTTGCCTAGAGTATCCCTTTAAGTGACGTTCTATCAGCTTAATCATTTAAGTACAGGCTCAGTATCGGCTTTCGTTGCAGAATGACGGCTAGAGATGAGAACACTGAGCTATCATGGAATAGTCCTTATTAATGGCTAATACACAAAGCATATAAATGCTATTCACCATTGTGTCTTTTCTTAAAACAAACAAACAAACATTAAGGCTAGGGTCAGACGAATGCATTTTTCACGTCTACTGTCAAAACTGCGTTGATGCGTCCGAATGCATTTTATCACGGAAGACGTGATAGCGGTCATACGATGCGCAATGTCGGGCGTTTTTTTTGACGAAGCTATAAAAAACAAATGGACATGATGTAGGCCAGACATGTGCAGCATCTGACGTCTCCTAATCACGCACACACGCCGCTCTGCTGACGCAGCGCACTCTGTGCGTCAGTACAAGCGGTTCCACGTTCTCAAAAAAATGCATTTGTTTGCTGCTTGCATTGCGCGGCCAAACTTTCGTGCGGCTGTACTTCGTATATTGGCTGTCATTGGACGTAATCTGCTGCTACTACGTCTGTAATGCGGCTCAACGCACGTTTGCACTGTGTTCGTCTGACCCCAGCCTAAGATAAAATGTTATTTACACTTTTTATCAAGACTAGGGATGAGCCGAATGCCCCCGTGATCAGTTCGATTTCGAACTCGAACAATTTCAAAAGTTCGAGTTTGATCTCGAACACGAACCGGACTCAATGTAAGTCAATGGGACCCGAACGTTCGATTTTTAGAGTGCCCTCCAAGAGGGCATATACTGTATGCTAGATATTTGCCATAAAAGGTGTATGGGGGTCCGGGTAGTGACCTGGGGGACAGGAAACAAGGACAAAAAGTTTTAAAAAAAACTTTTTAAAGGAACAGTGAGTTTTCCATGAAATAAAGGTTAAGAATAAAAATGAAAAATTCCTTCAAATATCGTGCCTAGGAGGTCCCCATAACCTGCACGTGAAGTGGCAGATTTGTAGGCTGTATAGAAACATTTAAAAACAAAAAAATGACATTTCAATAGACTTGTGCACTGATTTTTTTTTCGGTTCGGTTCGTTCGTTTTTTGTAAATTTTCGTTTCGGCTCGTTTCGGCCGATTTCCGTTTCAGTTCGGTTCATTTTGGTTAATTTTTCGTATCGACTTTCTTTTGCGATTTCGAAAATTTTCGTGTTTTTCGGAATATCTGTTCTCCTCGTTTCAAAGTGTCTATTCGTTTTGATGTAAACTAATGGTTTTTCGGATCCGATATTTCTGTCGATACAATAATTCTTTCGATACGATAATTCTGCCATTGAGATTTCTTATGTTTTACAAGAAGGATACATTGAGATTTCCCATCTTTTACAAGAAGGATACATTGAGATTTCTCATGTTTTACAAGAAGGATATACAAAAAGTACCACGCTGTATTTTGGGGCTCACTAATTTCTTTAAAACACTTGGGAATTAAGGTGATCTTCTGTGTCTCGTCACACAGCAAGCAATTTTTTTGGGGCTCACTAATTTCTTTAAAACACTTGGAAATTAAGGTGATCTGTGTCTCGTCATACAAAAAGTACCACGCTGTATTTTGGGGCTCACTAATTTCTTTAAAACATTTGTGAATTGAGGTGATCTGTCTCTTGTCACTGGCTGCCAGCTATCAGTGTGTCTCACTGAGTTATACCAGAGTTATTTAAATCTTTATACCAGAGTTGAATCAGAGTTCTGTATATATTAATCTATATATCACTCACCATGTCTGAAAGAACAAAAAGGACTGGCAGACGCTCCCAGACACAGATAAGAGGGCAAGCAGCCCCTGTGTTGGGAGGCTGTGCCTCTGGTCGTGGTGGACGTGGTGCATCCTCTGCAGGGGCATGCTTGTCCTTTCTAACTGGTGCTGGCCGTCTTAGGCTAGGGACAGATGAGCGCATTTTCTGCAGCCACCGTCAAAATGTACGTCGATGCGTGCGCACGCATTTTTTCACGGAATACGCTTAAGTGGTCAGACGATGCGCAATTCTGGACGTATTTCATGACGGTGGGGTAAAAAGAAGTCTAGGGAAATCCGGCTGTTTGAACGTTATGTTGGCCGCACACTAGCAGCGTCTGACATCTCTAATCACGCACACACGCTGCTATGCGGCCGCAGCGCACTTTGTACGTCAGTAGCAGCGGTTTCACGTTCTGATAAAAATGCGTTCATTTGCTGGTTGCGTGGTGTCGGCGCACTTTCGTACGCACGTACTGCGTATATTGGCCGTCATTGGCCGTTATGTGCTGCTACTGCCGCCGTGATTTAGTGCGTCTGCACGCGCGTTCCGACTGCCCCACTCTGACCCTAGCCTAAAGCAGCAGCAGCAACATACAGAGGACTTGGTGGATTGGCTAACCAGGCCATCCTCATCCTCCGAGTCCTCTGCCAGCCAGGCTTCTAGTGCTTTACAGTCCACCTCAGCTGCCAAAGCATCTAATGCAGCCTCCATGTCCACAGCTACTCCTGCCGTAGCCTCGCTATCACACCCGGAGGAGTCAGCTGAATTGTTTGACTACAATGAGAGTGACATGCTGCTTGAGGATGCACAGCAAGTACAGTGCTCTGATTCAATCTCTGAGGTTGAGCAAGGGAGTATAATCAACCTAGAGGAAGGGGGTGCCAGTGATGACACACAAATAACTGGCACTCATGTTGCCCCAGCAGCTGCAGCATACTGCCAAGTTGGCTCCAGTGACGAGGAGATAGGGTGTGAAGATGACATTGATGATGATGAGGTCACTGACTCCACCTGGGTGCCAGATTGAACTGAGGAATCAAGTGAGGAGGAGGGGGAGGAGGAGGAGGAGGCACAGCAAACACAAGGCACAACATCCTCTGTGACCAACCGTAGCACTAGCCAGTCCAAGGCATCAGATGTCAGAGCTGCTCCGGTGCAGAGCGCTGTTGTCTCAAAGAAAACATGCAGGAACTCTGCTGTCTGGGAGTTCTTTAAGAAATGTGCAGCAGACCCCACCGTTGCTATTTGTAATCTATGTCAGAGGAGGCTGAAGCGTGGGATAAACACCGGACACTTGGGTACCACGTGCCTGAGGCGACATATGAACAAGTGCCACACATCCCGTTGGGGCAAAACTTTGTGTAGGTCCTCCTCCTCCTCATCTGTCTCTACCCACACTGTATGTCCTGCCATGCAATTGCCTACAACCTCCACCGACAGGGATGATGCTACAGTAATGGATGTACCAGCAGGTCCTTCCTCACAATGTGACATCATCCCAGTAGCTGAAGATTTATGCAGTCAGATTACGTTGCCGCAGCTGCTGCAGCGAAAGAAAAAATATAGTCCCAACCATCCCCAAGCACAGCGTCTAAATGCCAGCTTAGCAAAATTACTCACATTGCAGCTGCTGCCTTTCCAGCTGGTGGACTCTGCTCCCTTCCGTGAATTTGCTGAATGTGCTGTACCACAGTGGCAGGTTAGAAAACACCATTACTTTTCACGCAAGGCCATTCCAGCACGATACCAGCACGTGGAAGACAATGTTATCCAGTCATTGGGAAAGGCAGTCAGCAGCAAGGTGCATGTCACTTTAGACACGTGGTCCAGCAAGCATGGACAGGGTCATTACATTTCCTTCACGGCACACTGGGTAACTCTGATTGCAGCTGGGAGGGATCCAAGACGGGGCTCTGTGCTGGAGCTTGTTCATCCACCACGCCTCCAGAAAGCTGCTTGTATGAGGTCTGTCTGCTCCACCACCACCACCTCTTCCTCCTCCTCCTTCTCTGTCTCTGGCGAAGTGGCAATTAAACCCACGCCTGACAGGGTCTACGCAATGGCTCAAGCAAAAAGATGCCATACTGTGCTTGAGCTGGTTTGTTTAGGGGACAGGAGCCACACCGGGTCAGAAATTTTGTCAGCTCTGCAGGGGCAGGTGCAGAGATGGTTAACACCACACCAGCTTGAGCTGGGAATGATCGTCTGCGATAATTTCAGCAACATTCTCTCCGCCCTACGCAAGGGTAAATTGACACATGTACCATGCCTAGCACACGTCCTAAATCTGGTGGTACAGCGTTTCCTAACCAAGTACCCAGGCCAGAGCTTCTCATCCAGGCCAGAAAAGTCTGCAGCCACTTCAGACGGTTATTCCCAGCAAGCGTTCGCCTGGCAGAAATTCAAAGAGAATTCCACCTTCCCACAAACCATCTGATCTGTGAAATGCCCACCAGGTGGAATTCGACATTAGCAATGCTGCAGCATCTGCACAAGAAGCAGAGGGCCATCAACGAGTACCTGTGTGAGTATGGCACAAGGACAGGTTCAGGTCAACTTGTTCCCCCCCCCCCCAGTGGATGATGATCAAGGATGCATGCACTGTACTGTCACCATTTGAGGAGGCAACGAGGATGGTGAGCAGGGACAGTGCATGCATCAGTAACACAATTCCTTTAGTGTTCCTGCTGGAGCAAACTCTGCGGGGAATTATACATGTGGATCTAGAGGCAGAGCAGCAGGAGGAAGAGGAGGCCTTCCCTAGCTCTCAAGGCCCCAGTCTTTCCGCAGACAGCATTCCATCGGGTCCTACTCAGATCAGACAGGAGGAGGATAAGGAGGAGGAGGACTAATTAAGTAGTGGGGGCATTGAAGGTGGGGATTCCTCAAGGCAGGGTTTTGTGTGCCCAGAAACAGAAGGGCTTGTGCGTGGCTGGGAAGAGGAAGTGCACAATACGGTCATCCTCATTGACCAGGAAGACTCGGCAGCTAATGCCACCTCCAACCTACGCTGCATGGGCTCTCTAATGATGCAAAGCCTGCTAAAGGACCCCAGGATTCATGCTATCAAGGTGAGGGATCATTACTGGTTGGCTATCCTTCTTGATCCACGATACAAGGGGAAAGTTGCAGAGCTCATCCTGCCCGCTCAGAGGGAGCACAGGATGACAAAACTTGAGGACGCTCTAAAGCGAAACTTGTGTAACACCTTTCCAGGCACTGTTAGATTACCAAGTGCTGACACACGTGCTTCTGAGGCTGCAGGTGATCAGAGGAATAGCGGTGAAGGCCAGGGCCGCTTGACTGATGCATTTTTAATTTTTTTTAGTCCTCGACGCCCAGGGTGTCAAATGTAGGCACCCATTGCCAGCGTCTTCACCATATGGTGCAGGACTACCTAGGGGCAAGGGTAGACCTGGATACCTTTCCAGCAGATGATCCACTGGCTTACTGGGTGTTGAGATTGGATCACTGGCCAGATCTTAGCCAATATGCTATACAGCTACTAGGTTGCCCTTCATCTAGCGTGCTTTCCGAAAGGACGTTCAGTGCCGCTGGAGGTTTTGTCACAGACAAAAGAGTGCGTCTGTCCACCGACTCTGTAGACCGGCTGACATTTATAAAAATTAATCTGTCCTGGATCAGCAGCTATATCAATCCCCTGATGCCGAAGTAACGGAATAGATCGGGTATGTCTTCTGCATGCACAAAACCTCCAGCACTGAACTCTTCCACAATACCACAAAAGGGTTACGGTGTGAATGCACTTGCTGCCATGAAAGGCACAATATTTGGCTGCACTGACGCCTGTGCCAGAGTTATATCATTTTAATTTTTTGAACAGCAGGGTCCAACCCTGCACTCTTCCACAATACCACAGAGGGGTTACTGTATGATGATACTTGCTGGCCTGGCACCAAAGGCACAATATCTGGGTGCACTGACGTCCATTACCAGATCAAAAACTTTTCAATAAAGGACCGCATGGTCCACCCCTGCACTCTTCCACCATAACACAGAGGGGTTACTGTATGATGATACTTGATGGCCTGCCATTAAAGGCACAATATCTGGGTGCACTGACGCCCATTAACAGATAAAAATTTTTTTTTCAATATAGGACCAACCACATGGTCCACCCCTGAACTCTTCCACAATACTACAGAGGGGTTACTGTATGATGATACTTGATGGCCTGCCATTAAAGGCACAATATCTGGGTGCACTGACGCCCATTAACAGATAAAAATTTTTTTTTCAATATAGGACCAACCACATGGTCCACCCCTGAACTCTTCCACAATACTACAGAGGGGTTACTGTATGATGATACTTAATGGCCTGCCATTAAAGGCACAATATCTGGGTGCACTGACGCCCATTACCAGATCAAAAACTTTTCAATATAGGACCACATGGTCCACCCCTGCACTCTTCCACAATACTACAGAGGGGTTACTGTATGATGATACTTGATGGCCTGCCATTAAAGGCACAATATCTGGGTGCACTGACGCCCATTACCAGATCAAAAACTTTTCAATATAGGACCACATGGTCCACCCCTGCACTCTTCCACAATACTACAGAGGGGTTACTGTATGATGATACTTGATGGCCTGCCATTAAAGGCACAATATCTGGGTGCACTGACGCCCATTACCAGATCAAAAACTTTTCAATATAGGACCACATGGTCCACCCCTGCACTCTTCCACAATACTACAGAGGGGTTACTGTATGATGATACTTGATGGCCTGCCATTAAAGGCACAATATCTGGGTGCACTGACGCCCATTACCAGATTCATATATTTTTAATATAGGACCACATGGTCCACCCCTGCACTCTTCCACAATACTACAGAGGGGTTACTGTATGATGATACTTGATGGCCTGCCATTAAAGGCACAATATCTGGGTGCACTGACGCCCATTACCAGATCAAAAACTTTTCAATATAGGACCACATGGTCCACCCCTGCACTCTTCCACAATACTACAGAGGGGTTACTGTATGATGATACTTGATGGCGTGCCATTAAAGGCACAATATGTGGGTGCACTGACGCCCATTACCAGATTCATATCTTTTTAATATAGGACCACATGGTCCACCCCTGCACTCTTCCACAATACTACAGAGGGGTTACTGTATGATGATACTTGATGGCCTGGCATTAAAGGCACATTATCTGGGTGCACTGACGCCCATTAACAGATAAAAAAAAACACTTTTCAATATAGGACCACATGGTCCACCCCTGCACTCTTCCACAATACTACAGAGGGGTTACTGTATGATGATACTTGCTGCCCTGGCATTAAAAGCACAATATCTGGGTGCACTAACGCCCATTTCCAGATCAAAAACTTTTCAATATAGAACTACATGGTCCACCCCTGCACTCTACCACCATACCACAGAGGGGTTACTGTATGATGATACTTGCTGGCCTGGCACTAAAGGCACAATATCTGGGTGCACTGCCATTGACACCTGTATCAGATTCATATCCTCAGAGGGGTTACGGTGTGACGGCACTGTTGCCGACGCTAAAAGCCCAATTTTAAAGCACCTATTGTTACTTTCATCCAAAGCCTGCATAAGTTTCACAATAATTTAGCCAAAAAAGACACTAAACTTTTTCTGCGCGTCCTAAAATGTCTTTTCATACAGGCTGCCGCCCCAAGCAGTTGTTTATGGATAGATTAAAGGAAAAGCATTTACCGTCATATGAAACGTTATTTTTTGTTTCTAAGTGTTTCTATACGTCCTAGAAATCCGCCACGTCACGGGCAGGTTATGGGGACCTCCTAGGCACGATATTTGAAGGAATTTTTGGTTTTTATTTTTAACTCTTATTTCATGGAAAACTCACTGTCCCTTTAAAAACATTTTTTTTTAAACTTTTTGTCCTTGTTTCCTGTCCCCCAGGGCACTACCGGGACCCCCATACACCTTTTATGGCAAATATGTAGCATATATGCCCTCTTGGAGGGCACTCTAAGAAAGCGAATTTTCAGCCCCATTGACTTGCATGGGGGTTCGGGTTCAGGTTCGGTCCCGAACAAATGGGATGTTCGGGTTCGGGTTCGGGTTCGGGCTCGAACCGAACTCGGGGAGTGTTCGGCTCATCCCTAGTGTGAACCCAGCCTTACAATATAATTAATGCAGCATATGATTCCGCACATTGTCGGGCAGCACCTCTACAGTTTGTGGATCCAGGAATCAGGAATTAGAAAGAAAAAAAAAGAGTTTTATTTTATGTTGCTGGGGACATTTAAAAATGTCCTCAGATTTTATTTTTTTTTTAAATATGTCGCCTTACCATAGCCAGGGCCGGATTAAGGGTATCATGGGCCTGGTGGTGAGGATTTTCAGATACTGAGGCAACAAGCGCCAACTAAACTGTCAAATCACCAAATACAGCCGAATTGACAGAGAAATATGGTGCAGTTCGTAACAATTAGGCAGTCTTCAGCGGCAGCAAAATTGTCCTATAGAGAAGTAATGGTTAATCTATTCACAGATGAACATATCACAGAATCCACAGCAATAAAACTCATGCTCAAACACACTACACATTACTGTGAGTTTTATTGTTGTGGAGCTCTGTGATACAGTAATGTGCGGTGTGTATAAGTGTATCACAGAGCTCCAGAGCAATAAAACTCATAGCAATGTGCAGTGTGAATAAGTAGTCTCTCATTTCTGGTTAGGCTGGCGTCAGACAAGCGCACTATGTGCACCCGTACTGACGTGCCTTCTGGCGTCTGTCACAGCATTGAGACGCTGCGACGGGGCCAGCCACACGCTGTTGCGCGCGCAGGAATTTAGCACCCAACAGCGGCCATGCTGCAGCCGTGCATCAGCCCTCTCCGTCAAAGCACTAGGACGCGCAATGACGGGGCTGCAAAACGCGATTCTCCATTGGAGGATCGAGATTTGCAGCGCTGAGCGCACTAACTGTGCTCAGCAAGGTGGCCAGACGGTGCATCGAGGGAAGGAACGTCCACTCACACACTAGTCTGACGCCCAGTGGCGTAGCGTGGGTTTTCAGCGCCCGGGGCCAGCCAAGAATTGTGTGCCCCCACCTGTGGACACGTTATCGATATTGCCCCAGCTCTCACATGGATTTGCCCCAGCTCATGGATTTGCCCCCAGCTCATGGATTTGCCCAGCTCATGGATTTGCCCCAGCTCATGGATTTGCCCCAGCTCACACATGGATTTGCTCCCAGCTCACACATGGATTTGCCCCCAGCTCACACATGGATTTGCCCCCAGCTCATGGATTTGCCCCAGCTCATGGATTTGCCCCAGCTCACACATGGATTTGCCCCAGCTCACACATGGATTTGCCCAGCTCATGGATTTGCCCAGCTCATGGATTTGCCCCAGCTCATGGATTTGCCCCAGCTCACACATGGATTTGCCCCCAGCTCACACATGGATTTGCCCCAGCTCATGGATTTGCCCCAGCTCACACATGGATTTGCCCCAGCTCACACATGGATTTGCCCCAGCTCACACATGGATTTGCCCCCAGCTCACACATGGATTTGCGCAGCTCATGGATTTGCCCAGCTCATGGATTTGCCCCCAGCTCATGGATTTGCCCAGCTCATGGATTTGCCCCCAGCTCATGGATTTGCCCAGCTCATGGATTTGCCCCCAGCTCATGGATTTGCCCAGCTCATGGATTTGCCCCAGCTCATGGATTTGCCCCCAGCTCATGGATTTGCCCAGCTCATAGATTTGCCCCCAGCTCATGGATTTGCCCAGGTCATGGATTTGCCCAGGTCATGGATTTGCCCCCAGCTCATGGATTTGCCCCCAGCTCATGGATTTGCCCAGCTCATGGATTTGCCCCCAGCTCATGGATTTGCCCAGCTCATGGATTTGCCCCCAGCTCATGGATTTACCCAGCTCATGGATTTGCCCCCAGCTCATGGATTTGCCCAGCTCATGGATTTGCCCAGCTCATGGATTTGCCCCCAGCTCATGGATTTGCCCAGGTCATGGATTTTCCCAGCTCATGGATTTGCCCCCAGCTCATGGATTTGCCCCCAGCTCATGGATTTGCCCAGCTCATGGATTTGCCCCCAGCTCATGGATTTGCCCAGCTCATGGATTTGCCCCCAGCTCATGGATTTGCCCAGCTCATGGATTTGCCCAGCTCATGGATTTGCCCCCAGCTCATGGATTTGCCCAGCTTACACATGGATTTGCCCAGCTCTCACCTGGATATTGCTCCAGCTCCGGCAGGGGTTGAGCCGAGGGGACCCAGATGCCGGGCAGCGCGGGAGTGCCTGCCCGGTCCTGAAGAGTCCGTCCTGTTGAAGGGGATGCGGCTGCGTGGCGTGCGTGCGCAGGTCACGCGGTCCGGCCAGTCAGGTGGTACAGAGACTCAGTACCACCTGATTAGTCGGACCACGTGACCGGCTGCGCCTGCACGCAGCTGCTTCCCTTTAACAGGACGGACTCTTCAGGACCGGGCAGGCACTCCCGCGCTGCCCGGCATCTGGGTCCCCTCAACCCCGGGCCAGTTTTAGGGGTGCAAATGCGCCCCTAACAAAACTGCGCCCGGGGCCACGGCCCCCCCAGCCCCCCCACGCTATGCCACTGCTGACGCCAGCCTTACTCTAGCTCTCTCACCCTTGTCACATCTCTATGATCACTGTGTGACCCTCTCACTGTGTGACCTCTCTCTCTCTCTGTGACCTCTTTCATCCCACTTACTGTGAGACCTCTCTGTGACCCCCTTTCTTTTTAATTTCTGTGACCCCCTTTCATTTTCTGTGTGACCCCCTTTCCTTTTCTGTGTGATTCCTTCTTTTTCTCTGTGTGACCCTTCTTTTTCATTTCTGTGTGACCCCCTTTCCTTTTCTCTTCTGTGTGACCACCTTTCATTTTCTGTTACCCCTTTCCTGTGTGACCTTTTTAATTTCTCCTTTTCTCAGTGACCCTTTTTTTCTGTGACACCCTCTCCTATTCATTTCTCTGTATGACCCCTTTTCTTTTTCATTTCTGTGACCCCTTCCATTTTCCCTGTGACCCCCTTTCCTTTTCTGTGTGACCTTCTGTTTCATTTCTTTACTTTTCTGTGACCCCCTTTTCATTTCTCTGCGTGTCCCCCTTTCTTGTTCATTTCTCTGTGACCCTGTTTTTCATTTCTATGACCCCCTTTCTTTCATTTCAGTGTGACCCCCTTTTCCTTTTCTGTGTGACCTTTTTCATTTCTTTCCTTTTCTGTGACCCCCTTTCTTTTTCATTTTCTCTGTGTGACCCCCTTTCTCTTTTATCCCTCTGTCTCCACTGTGTGCTGCCCTCCCCCCCACATGCTGCCCCCCCCGCAAGCTGCCCCCTCCTCCCTGCAAAGTGAGATCAGAGGAGAGCTGCGGGGGGGGCTCAGTAAGTTAATAAAAACCCGCTGCCCACCCAAAGAGAATGATAGGGGAATCTTGCCTTTCCCCCTGGCTCCAGCTTCTCTACTTATTCATCTCTTTCCCCCTGGCTGCTGGTCTGCTCTGTGTTTCCTCACTGCCCTTCCACGCGGCTGGAAACAGGAAGACTTGCAGGAGGATGGGGAGGAGCAGCCAGTGTGTCTCCCTCAGCATCTGATCAGCGCCACCTACTGGCTGCTCCTCACAATAATCCTCCTACATAATCCACTTATATGGACTGCAGTCTGCGTGTGTCAGACCTGCCGGCTATGCTGTGAGTGTGTGTGTCCTGTCAGCCAGCAGCTTATTCTTGGGGCAGCTGTGGGCCTATGTAATGGAAGGGGCCTGGAGCTGCCGCTCCATCCGCCCCTACATTAATCCGGCCCTGACCATAGCCTGGTGGTCAGTGGGGGCTCCCTGGATCCTGGTTGTGGGGAAGGGGGGTCTGCCGTGGCTCCCTCCCTAGAGTCCCTGCGCCACCTCTCTGCCACATGCACCCGGCTGGCCAGCTTGCACAGTCTCAGCTCTGTCATCCTGCAGCCGCATGCTCCTCAAGGGGTTCTTGGGAGGGAGGCTCCGGCAGGCTGCCCTCTACAGTGCCTGATTAGAGGGCCTCGTCTGCCTGATGTTTTAGCAACAAGAATGTTTTATCCCCTAGGCTTCAATGTTAAAAATATTCCCGTTTTAATTAAATAAATAATAACCCATTGCTTATAATATTCTGCAGTAAAGAGTCTCTTTATTTTTAGATTTTTTTAGGATTTTTTTAAGCATTTTTTTAAGCATTTTTTTAAAAAAAAATATATATATTTTTTTAGAACTTTTGGCGAACATCCCAAAAAGTTCGAAATTCACGAACTTTCGAATGGCCGATGATCGAATCGAACTCCGAACCGATCGAACCGAACAGCTCTTCCCTAATCAAGAGCAAATTATGTCTTCGCCAGTTTAGGGCACATGGATTTCTTTTGGAAAGTTAAAACAACTGGTATTTTTTGTATGCAGCCTTTCAGTTGTCACTCGCAATTTCTTTTGCAATTTTTTTCCATGACAGTGATTTTATCCTCTCCTACAGCGCTTAGGGCTCCTTAGAGGTGAGAATCCTGCTCAAGATTGCATAAACTGAGTCTTGCAGGACTAGTGAAAGGACACCAGGAACTATTTGTTCTCATTGTCCTTCTGGGTGCAGGGAAAGGAGGAAGCGGCTCTCAACATTCTCTTCATCGCGGTATGAGGGGAAAGTATAGGAATGCCAGATCGGCCATGTTTTCCTGGACACATGTTACTATTTCGTGCAGAGTAGAGCACCAGAAAAAGTGCTGCCCTGCAACATGTATAATTCATATTCTGCAGGAAGGAAATCAGGGCAGGTCACTTGGGATTCCTTTTTGATTTCTTCCATGCAGCATACCTGGCAGCCCTAGGTGCATACTGATTTTTTTTTATTCTGGATTTAGTGAACTGGGTTTCTTGCAGCTAGTAATTACATTCCATTACCGGCTGGAATTACGAATAACGAGTGATCATGGAATTTAGGTGGTATTAGCCAAACTGGAAAAACAATACAAAATATTTCAATACAGCTACAAATAGCTTAAAATGTTTGATTGCCTCTAGTCTTTAGTTCTTCTCAGATTATCACAGTTTTACAGAATAAATGATAAAGCGATGTCTTGATTATTCTCTGGAAAGGAAGTTAAATTACTGTCACGGATCCCTCTGATTACCAAAATAGTGGTCCCTTTACGCAGACCGCTCTCTACCCTTCCGATCCTTGAATGGTCGGCAAAACTAGAAAGACAATTAACCAGACAATAGATAGACAAGAGGTAACACCAGACAGAGGTACAGAATAGGGTATTGTCACGAATCCTTCTGACTACCAAGATAGTGATCCCTTTATGTGGATCGCTCTCTACCCTTCCGATCCTTGAATGGTCGGCAAAACTAGATAGACAATTAACCAGGTAATAGATAAACAAAGGGAAACACCAGACAGGGGTACAGACCAGAGTATACGTTCTCCCTAGGACCTTAGTTATAGCAGAGGAAATCTGATGTGTGCTTAGGGTGCCACATAGACTGACCTCGGTACCAACGTTAAGGGCAGAACCAAGAGCAGAGTAAATGCCAATACCAGGGGTTATACACAGAATGGTTTGTTTGCCAATGCCAGGGGTCATACACAGGAGGGTTCGTTTGCCAATGCCAAGGGTCATACACAGGAGGGTTCGTTTGCCAATGCCAAGGGTCATACACAGGAGGGTTCGTTTGCCAATGCCAAGGGTCATACACAGGAGGGTTCGTTTGCCAATGCCAAGGGTCATACACAGGAGGGTTCGTTTGTCAGAAGCAAGGTGAGATACAGAAATCGCCAAAATACACAAGAGCTCTGCGGGAAGTGAATACCACGTCAGGGCACCGGCATGGTAGTGAGACTGGGCTTTAAACCCGGCGGGTCCGCGTCATAACGCCAGGCCCCGCCCCTCGGCGTCCCACGTGAGCGCACCCGGTAGCGTACATCATTCGGCGCCTGGCCAGCGAGCAGCGAGGAATCTGCTGCCAGGCGCCCCAGCCCCTGACCAGCCGTGACAGAACCCCCCCTCCACGGGCGGCCACTGGACGACCCCCAGGGGCACGGGGGTGCGCCAAATAGAAGGCTTCACTAGCCTAGGAGCATGGACTTCTGCAGCCGGAATCCAAGAACGATCCTCCGGACCGTAACCCACCCAATCGACCAAGTACTGCAAGGACCCCCTAGATATCCTGGCACCCAGAATGGCCTTAACCTCGAACTCCTCCTCACCCTCCACAGAGATAGGAGGCGGTGGAGCATGGACCTTGGTGTACCGGTTACACAACAACGGCTTCAAAAGGTGTACATGGAACACATTATGTATCTTAAAATGGAGGGTAACGCCAAAGCATAGGAGACAGGGTTGATTCGCTGCAGAATCTTATAGGGGCCGATATACCTAGGAGCCAACTTCATGGAAGGCACTAAGAGCTTAATGTTACGTGAAGAAAGCCAAACCCTGTCCCCAACTTGATACACAGGTGCCTGCCTCCTGTGTCTGTCGGCCTTGGTTTTCTGGATGGCACTACTCTCCTCCAGTGCCCGTCTCACTCTCCCCCAAGTCTCTTTCAATGATGCCAGTTGCTCATCCAAAGCAGGAATCGTGGTATCAGGAAACGTAGCGGGGAGCACGGGAGGATCAAAACATAACCAGCGAAGAAAGGAGAATGTCCTGTGGACTCACTCACTGCACTGTTCAAGGCATACTCGGCCCATGGTTAACAGGTCTGACCAGTTATCTTGTTGTTCTGATATAAAGCACCTGAGATATTTCTCTACATTTTGGTTTGCTCGTTCTGCTGCTCCGTTGGTCTGGGTAATGAGGGTAAAGGAGGCAAGACCCTTCTGGTCTGTCTCTGGGGTGTCTCCTTTCCCTAATTTGGTCGTCCATGGCTATACAAAAATCTATCAGGTGGTCTAGATTCTCTGGTAATTTTAAGGGAGCCAGCTCAAACATAAAAGCCTCGTTCAAACCTTCGGTAAAGGCTAAGGTTAAAACGTCGTTCGGCCAAAGCACCTCAGAAGTCAAAGTCTTAAACTCGATGGCATAGTCTGCAACCCTCTTATTGCCTTGTTTGATGTGAAACAAAGACCTACCCGCATTGGTAGCCCTTCTAGAGGGATCAAAGGTACGTCTTAACTCAGAGGTAAAACCCTCATAATCGTAGATGATGGGTTTCTTATTTTCCCACAACGGCGTAGCCCACAATAAAGCTTTTTCTGTTAAATGATTAATCAGATATCCTACTTTGGCTTTATCAGACATACAAGAACCAGGGTTGTTCTCAAACAAGATCTCGAGTTGAGTCAAAAAACCCCGGCATAAGTTTGGTGTACCATCATAGCGTAGGGGTGCCTTCATACTAAGCCTATGTCCCTCAGGGGAGACGGAACTGACCCTAGGTAGTGCTGGATCTGGAGGGTTGAGGTACCTGTATTGGACCGATTTAACAGGGTTTGCAGAGCGAGAGAAATCTGGTCCATCCTATGGTCCTGTTCCTCTTGTCTGGCTGCGATACGTGCCAGCTGGTTAGAGAGGTCTGCGGGATCCATTGGCCCTGGCATGGTAGTGAGACTGGGCTTTAAACCCGGCGGGTCCGCGTCATAACGCCAGGCCCCGCCCCTCGGCGTCCCACGTGATTACCAAAATAGTGGTCCCTTTACGCAGACCGCTCTCTACCCTTCCGATCCTTGAATGGTCGGCAAAACTAGAAAGACAATTAACCAGACAATAGATAGACAAGAGGTAACACCAGACAGAGGTACAGAATAGGGTATTGTCACGAATCCTTCTGACTACCAAGATAGTGATCCCTTTATGTGGATCGCTCTCTACCCTTCCGATCCTTGAATGGTCGGCAAAACTAGATAGACAATTAACCAGGTAATAGATAAACAAAGGGAAACACCAGACAGGGGTACAGACCAGAGTATACGTTCTCCCTAGGACCTTAGTTATAGCAGAGGAAATCTGATGTGTGCTTAGGGTGCCACATAGACTGACCTCGGTACCAACGTTAAGGGCAGAACCAAGAGCAGAGTAAATGCCAATACCAGGGGTTATACACAGAAAGGTTTGTTTGCCAATGCCAGGGGTCATACACAGGAGGGTTCGTTTGCCAATGCCAAGGGTCATACACAGGAGGGTTCGTTTGCCAATGCCAAGGGTCATACACAGGAAGGTTCGTTTGCCAATGCCAAGGGTCATACACAGGAGGGTTCGTTTGCCAATGCCAAGGGTCATACACAGGAGGGTTCGTTTGTCAGAAGCAAGGTGAGATACAGAATCGCCAAAACACAAGAGCTCTGCGGGAAGTGAATACCACGTCAGGGCACCGGCATGGTAGTGAGACTGGGCTTTAAACCCGGCGGGTCCGCGTCATAACGCCAGGCCCCGCCCCTCGGCGTCCCACGTGAGCGCACCCGGTAGCGTACATCATTCGGCGCCTGGCCAGCGAGCAGCGAGGAATCTGCTGCCAGGCGCCCCAGCCCCTGACCAGCCGTGACAATTACTCATAGTATTACGTAAATAAGCAAAAAAAAAAAGAGTAAAGCGTTTGAGCAATACAAAATGTAATGTAAAGGACTCTCCTAAATGTAAATAACAAGATTCTCAAAACGGCAAGCACAATGAAGACGTAAAATACACCTTTTAATTTATCAAAGTTTTCCTTAGTGTCTCCATATAAGCCGTGTATAAGATAATGGTAACTCAAAGAAAGGTACTCTGCCCCATTTACAAATCTACCAAAAAAAAAATTCTCATTCGAGCCTTTGCGACTATGTATTCTATGGGGCACGCTTTTTTTAAAAAAAAAAATAGAATTGGTAACCCATTAATGTATTTTCCTGAGAAAGTACGTAATTTTAGTTAAAACTGAAAAAACTAAATTTTTTGTTAGTGCAGAATCATTGTTCTCATTATAATTGAAAAGTGAAGAATAGTGCTGAATTAATAAATAAAAAAAGTAAAAAAATATATATTTATTTATTTTTATTTATTTATTTAATATCATATATAACTTACACTTACACTCACAGACGCCATTCTCTGGCCTTTGCAATGATACCAAACATGACCCTCTAGCTGCCACTGATTGGGAGATATGGTGGGCCAAAAAAAAACCTCTATCTCTCCCATAGGGTTTCCATAAGAAAAACCCTTTTCAGCTAGGGGTTAATTCTCTAACTGACATCAGCACACTGATGCGTGCCAATGTCAGTCAGCGAGGGGAGGCCCCGGAGGCTTGGTTGACATCCAAGATGTCAGCCACCTCCGGGATCAGTTTGCGATCCAACACGATTGGTGCTGGATAATGAACCAGCAACTAAGGGGTTAAAGCAGTGTTTCCCAGACCCATCCTCGTTACTCGCTAACAGTCCAGGCTTGCAGGATATGTGAAGCACAGCAGAGGTGATATGATTTGCTGCTCAGTGATTGCAGGATTCAGTCTGCATTTCCCCAAGATGATTTGCAAAATCTGGCCTGGTTGAGGGTCCCGAGAACAGGTTTGGGAAACTAAAGAGAGGCACCACTGGAAAGGACACTGTGACCTTTCCAGTTTTGCCTCTCTTGACGAGTTACCCCTTGGCAATAGGGAGATAGAGGGGTCCAAAGTGCCCCAATCAGGCACTCTCCCTGCTCTGGCAGGGGGTGCCTGAAGCTGAGGTCAATGCACCAGAGGGGTATAAAAATGGAGGTCTGACTTCCAGTAAATCAGATCTCTATGGGACTCTGGAGGAGAGAGCTGAGTATAGGGAGGGAGGGCCAGTATATTCCACATTGGACCGCAACTGGCAAAAGGTTATGTCAGATATATTCTGACATAGGACCGTAAAGGGTTAATGCAACCTTTGTTATGATTTGTATAGACAAAGCTATAGCTTTCCAAACGTAGCATTCATAATGATAGTTTGATGAGTTACTGCTTCAGCAAAATGCCGGCATAATGTAAATTATCCCAGTGACAGCAGTGACATTTTCGATGCGTTCAAAATTATTGTGAAATGCATCACAATCTGTACATACATCTAAGTTTATTAATCATATCTTACTTACTAAAATTGACACTCTAAGGGCAGTGCTTCCCATCCCTGGTCCTCAGGTCCCCCTAATAGACCAGGATTTAAGGATTGGGGAAATGCAGACTGAATCCTGCAATCACTGAGCAGCAAATCATATCACCTGTGCTGTGCTTCACATATCCTGCAAACCTGGAGACTAAGCTAAAGAGCGTTGGGACCCACTGCTAAAGAGTTAAAAATCAGGGAAAGCAATAGAGGGGTAAAACATTACTCTTCCTGATCATCCCTCCACCACTCCCCTCTTGTTATACCCCTAGCGCAGTTTCCAAAACCTGTCCTCGGTACTCTAACAGGCCAGATTTTAGGCTGGGGTCAGACCAGCGCACTTTTAACGTGCGTTCTGGCGCACTTATTTACGGCCGCACTAGCAGCAAATGACGGGCAATGACGGCCAATATACGAAGTACGGTCGCACGAAAGTCCGGCCGCGCAACGCAAGTGGAAAATGAACCCATTTTTTTGAGAACGCAGAACCGCTAGTACGGACGTACAGAGTGCGCTGCGTCCACTAGCGGTGTGTGTGTGTGATTTGGAGACGTCAGACCCTGCTCGTGTCCGGCCTACATAACGTCCAGACACCCAAAGTTTCCTGGTTTGGATCCGTAAAAAATCACGCACGAAAATGTGCATCGTATGACCGTTTTCGCGAATTCCGTGAAAAAATACGTCAATGCGTTCGGACGCACTTTTTTACGTTCGCGTGTAAAAATGCTTTTGTTTGACCCTAGCCTTAAGGATCTCCTTGGGGAAATGCAGACTGAATCCTGCAATCCCTGAGCAGCAAATTATAAAACCTGTGCTGAGCTTCAGATATCTGGCAAACCTGACCTGTTAGCGGGTCCTGAAGACAGGTTTGGGGAACACTGCCATAGAGGGCAATATTTACCCTTTCTCCCGCTGGGTCTCGATCTGACAGCATTTGTTGAAGCCATAGCTCTCAGATTACCAGGATGAGGTTGGTCAATCGAGCGAATGTCCATCCAAATCCAATGGCTCTGAGAACCATTTACTAGCTGGGAATGTCCACTGCATTCCTGGCCTTTTTCCTGGAACGCAGATTAGTGATAGCTGGTCATCAACCTTTGGGGCAGTGTTTCCCAAACCTGTCCCCGGGACCCTCAACCAGGCCAGATTTGCAGATCACCTTGGGGAAATGCAGACTGAATCCTGCAATCAATGAGCAGCAAATCATATCACCTGTGCTGTGCTTCAGATATCTGGCAAACCTGGCGAGGCGGAGGGTCCTGAGGACAGGTTTGGGAAACACTGCTTTAGGGAGACATTTCTTCCTATTTCTCCATTCCCCCATCCAGCCAATGTTACCCTCGAAGGGGGCTGAATCAGCTATGGTGATAAGGTTGTAGGGTGTGGCAGGACATTCAGGGCACTGTGACCATTCAGATCAAATTGCATTGTCATGGTACCTAGAGCCGGGCTGTCAAACTCACAGATATATTGAGGTCTACAATTCCCAGAATTCTTTCAATGCAATAGATGGCCAGGGAATCATGGAAGTTGCAACGTCTGGTGGGCCGGAGTTTGATATCCCTTGTCTAGAGTGTGTTTTTAATGAATCATATTAGAATTGTAACAAAATGCAGTCTTTGACCCCACTGGAACTCACTTTTGGCTTAAACCTCATCGGCAGACATCTGGTGGTGTTGGTGAGGATAATACAGTTGTGTTCAAAATTATTCAACCCCCACTGAAATTGAGTGTTTTGGCCAGTTTGACATTGATTTTGATCATTCAGTCATCTTGCTTACAATTAAATCAAAGAGGCACGTGTAGGTCAGACAAATATAACATAACATTTATAATGAGATAACCACAAATGTCTTTTCTGTGCTCACATCATTATCAGTTTTATTCAACCCCCAAGTGACATTCAATCTTAGTACTTAGTACAACATCCTTTTACAGTTATAACAGCTTTTAAACGTGAAGCATAGCTTGACACAAGTGTCTTGCAGCGATCTACGGGTATCTTCGCCCATTCGTCATGGGCAAAAGCCTCCAGTTCAGTCACATTCTTAGGCTTGCGCACTGCAACTGCTTTCTTTAAGTCCCACCAGAGGTTCTCAATCGGATTTAAGTCAGGTGACTGCGATGGCCACTCCAAAATGTTCCAGCCTTTAATCTGCAACCATGCTCTAGTGGACTTGGAGGTATGCTTGGGATCATTGTCCTGTTGAAAGGTCCAACGTCTCCCAAGCCTCAGGTTTGTGATGGACTGCATCACATTGTCATCCAATATCTCCTGGTACTGAAGAGAATTCATGATACCTTGCACACGCTGAAGCTTCCCTGTACCTGCAGAAGCAAAACAGCCCCAAAGCATGATTGACCCCCCACCATGCTTCACAGTAGGCAAGGTGTTCTTTTCTTCATAGGCCTTGTTCTTCCTCCTCCAAACATAGCGTTGATCCATGTGCCCAAACAGTTCTAATTTTGTTTCATCAGTCCACAGAACACTATCCCAAAACTTCTGTGGTTTGTCCACATGACTTTTGGCATACTGCAGTCGACTCTTCTTATTCTTTGGAGACAGCAAGGGGGTGCGCCTGGGAGTTCTGGCATGGAGGCCTTCATTACGCAGTGTGCGCCATATTGTCTGAGCTGAAACTTCAGTACCCACATCTGACAAATCTTTTCTCAGTTCCTCAGCAGTCACACGGGGACTTTTCTCCACTCTACGCTTCAGGTAGCGCACAGCAGTCAAAGTCAGCATCTTCTTTCTGCCACGACCAGGTAGCGTTTCAACAGTGCCCTTTGCCTTGAATTTGCAAATGATGCTTCCTATGGTCTCTCTTGGTATGTTTAACATATTTGCAATCTTCTTATAGCCATTGCCCTTCCTGTGAAGAGTAATCACCTCTTCTCTTGTCTTCCTGGACCATTCTCTTGACTTCACCATGTTTGTAACCACACCAGTAAATGTCTAGAAGGAGCTGAGTATCACAGTCATTTTAAAGCTACCTAATTGGTGCTTATTATGCTTTATTGCTGCTCCGTGACATCCACAGGTGTTTTCAATACCTGATTGAAAACACTTGAATGAACCTCTGTTCTTCAGAGTGGTAGTCTTTAAGGGGTGAATAATTGTGTCAATGAAGAATTCACAAAAGAAACATTTACTACTGTATTACATAACCAATTGATGTCATTTTAGTTGCATATGGTTCTTTAAAAAGTCCTTGTAGGATTTCATTCTGAATACAATTACAAATGTACACTAAATTCCCTAAAACCCTTTACAGTATTGGGGGTTGAATAATTTTGAACACAACTGTATCAGGGTTATCCAAAGAGATTCGAATTGCTTGAGAAAGGTAACCGAACGCTGAAAATCAGCGTTCGGTTACCTTTCCTGGCCATTCGGCTATCCAGAGAGCAGGCAATTCTCCAAATCCTGTCGAATTGCCGGCACATACGGTGCCTGTTCGGTCCCTGTTCGAGGGCAGTGAAATCCCCATCAAAAAGCACTGCTTCGGCTATTCAGAGAACACAAACCAGCAGTGAAAGGTTCCCCTAATGCTCTGCCATTCGGTGGTTTAATTCGGCAAATTTATTCAGGAGAATCCCATAGACTTCAATGTTAAAAATATTCCCGTTTTAATTCAATATCTAATAAACCGTTCATTATAAAATTCTGCAGCAAAAAGTCTCTTTATTTATAGATTTTTTAGGATACTTTAAGCATTTTTCTGAATTTTTTAAAAAAAATTAAAAGTCCGATTTTTTTTTTTTTTTTTTTTCAGTTTGCTTATTTTTTTTGTAACAGCCCTCTTTATTATCATTCCCTGGACCTCCTGTGAAAATTTCAGACATTTTCGCTCAGTAGTTTCTTTGCAAACAGCGTTTCTTTTTCCCAGATTCATACAAATGGTTTTTCTAATTTATTCACTGCCTCCTCTACGTCACAGCTGCTTCGGCTCTGTGTGATTCGGCTCCTTTTCGGCTCCTGTTCGGCTCCTCTTCGAAGGTTAATCCAGATGTTTTTGCTTGTTTTCAGCGTGCATTCGGTTAGTTTTCGGTGAGTTTACGGCAGCTTTTCCCTGCAATTCGGGGACCCTGTGCTGTTTGCTGAATACACCGCAGGGTCACCGAAATGCAATCGGCAAAAGGAACCGAATTGAAGAGAACGAAAAGTCACCGAACGTGCGGTGACTTTTCGAATCTCTTTGGATAACCCTGTATATCCTAGTTGCGGATACAGTTTAGAGCCGGCTTCATATGGCTCTTTAAATAGTGAGTTTGATTACATTCATTTTATATGGATGGCTAGTAGATTCTTACATACTGCGCAATGTATGTCTCACTTTTTATATTTTAGGACAGAAAAGACAAACAGGGTTATTCAAAGAGATTCGAAAAGTCACCGCACGTTCGGTGACTTTTCGTTCTCTTCAATTCGGTTCCTTTTGCCGATCCCATTTCAGTGACCCTGCGGTGTATTCAGCAAACACCACAGGGTCCCCGAATTGCAGGGAAAAGCTACTGCAAACCCGACGAAAACTAACCGCAAAACCCACCGAATGCACGCCGAAAACAAGCAAAAACATCTGGATTAACCTTCGAAAAACCCGAGCAGGAGCCGATCACACGCAGCGAAGCAGCTGAGACGCAGAGGAGGCAGTGAATAAATTAGCAAAACCGTTTGTATGAATCTGTGAAAATAAAACGCTGTTTGCAAAGAAACTACTGAGCGAAAATGTCTGAAATTTACATATGATCCAATGAATGATAATAAAGAGGGCTGTTAAAGAAAAAAGAAGTAAAAATCGGACTTTTAAAAAAAAAAAAGAAAAATGCTTAAAATATCCTAAAAAATCTATAAATAAAGAGACTCTTTGCTGCAGAATTTCATAATGAATGGTTTATTAGATATTGAATTAAAATGGGAATATTTTTAACATTGAAGTCTATGGGATTCTCCTGAATAAACCTGCCGAATTAAACCACCTAATGACAGGGCATTAGGGGAACCTTTCACTGCTGGTTTGTGTTCTCTGAATAGCCGAAGCAGTGCTTTTTCATGGGTATTTCACTGCCCTCGAACAGGCACCGAACAGGCACCGTATGTGCAGGCAATTCGCCAGGATTTGGCGAATTGCCTGCTCTCTGGATAGCCGAATGGCCAGGAAAGGCAACCGAACGCTGATTACCTTTCTCAAGCAATTCGGATCTCTTTGGATAACCCTGAAACTCTTTTGGACAATTTACAAGCGCGAAGATTCTATTTTCTATTTCTACAATTTTTCTATTTCATAAACATCATTCTTACATATTTAGTCCTGCTCCATCGTTCCAGGACGGTGTGACTTCCCCCACCCTTGTGAATCAGCAAGTCAGTCTAAGGCTAGGGTCAGACGAACGCAGCTTTAACGTGCGTTTAGCCGCACAAAATCACGGCCGTGCTAGCAGCAAATGACGTCCAATGCCGGGGAACACACGAAGTACGGCCGCACGAAAGTGCGTCCGCGCAACGCAAGTGGCAAACGAACGCATTTTTTCGAGAACGTCAAACCGCTACTACTGACGTACAGAGTGCGCTGCGGCCGCATAGCGGCGTGTGTGTGTGATTGGGAGACATCAGACGCTGCTAATGTCCGGCCAACATAACGTCCAGACACAAAAAGTGTTTTATTGATGATCCGTACAAAATCACGGACGAAAAGGCGCATCGTATGACCGCTACCGCGTATTCCGTGAAAAAATATGTCCGTTCGTTCGACCGCACTTTTCCACGGTCGACGCGAAAAATGCGTTCGTCTGACCCTAGCCTTAAACATGAAAATATTTTTTATTTTAATCCTATAACAAGCAGGCATAGAAACACTAAACCTAATATTATCCATAATACTATCCCTAACTCTAAATCTATCCCTAACCCTAATACTAATGAAAATGTAACCCTATTCGTAAAACAAGCACAAAATGTAACACAAGATAGTAATCCTAATACAAAGAAAAACTCATACAAACTCTAGCCCTAATACCAACTCTTGCCCTAAATGTAACCCTGACCATAACCCTAAAAACATACATAAATAAACATAACCCTAAAACGAATTCCATCCCTAACTAATACCAACCCATCACCCTAAATGTAACCCTAACCCTAATCGTAAAAACAAACAGAAATAATCATAACCCTAAAACTAATTCCATCCCTAACTATAATACCAAACCTAACCCTAAATGTAACCCTAACCCTAATCGTAAAAACAAATAGAAATAAACATAACCCTAAAATTAATACCAACCTCAATTCTAATACCATCCCTAACCCTAAGATAGTAAATCCTTTATAAATAAATAAATCTATTTGTCCATTTGACCTGCGCCAATTATCATCTTGTTCTATAATGTAACGACTGTAACAATTCAACTTTCTTGAACCCAGGACATACTTGAAAATGAGAGAAATCTCAATGTACCCTTCCTGGTAAAATACTTTCTAAATATGTAAATAAATTCATAAGTTAGTGAATAACCCCCTATTACAGGGTTGTCAAAATCTGCCCCCCCCCAGTTGTTTCTGAACTATATCTCGCTTGATTCCCTGGCCATCTACTGCATTTAAAGAGTTCTGGGAATTGTAGGCGACATTGCAGGACATGTTTTTTTGGAGAAATTATTTTACAAGGAAGGATACATTGAGATTTCTCTCATTTTCAAGTATGTCCTGGGTGGCGAGTATGTACCGTTAGGTGTCTTGACCAAGGACACTGACTGGAGAGGTGCTCTTGCCGGGATTGAACCCGTGTCTCCACAGTCTCTCTCCACGCAGAGCAGTGATGTTACCTCTACTCATGTTGTGACCTCGATATTAATAGCGCATGGGAAACCAGAGACTAGATTGACATGTAAGTTGCATAACCATTAATAAAAATCCCCAAAACCTGTATGAAGAGAATCGGAATGAATTCGCTCATGCAAAACTATTTAGAAAAGAAAGTGAAAATATGCTGTCAGCATCCAGCCTGACCGCGGCGAAGTTCAATGACATAAAACTGATGTTCATTTCATATATTGGAGCTAATTTGTAATTACGTGGAGATAAAGGTTTCGATGGAACAAATTCCTTCCGTAATCTACTTTTTGATTGAAAACTGGCTCCAATCTGAAACACAATAGAATTGTTTTCTATTTGCTCAAGTTAGCCTCCGACTACTAATTTAAATCAAAAACTCTAACCTTGTTAGCATCTGCACTTATTTCCATAATAACAACCCCTTCAAAACCTACAAAGTGATGCATAATTGACAACAAATGAAATGTTTTGATAGTAGTCTGCACAAAGCATGTTTAATGTTTTGTGTAGCTTCCTAGCTAATTATGTAGATGACACATTTGTCAGACCTTGACTGCCATTAGAAACGTGTTTCCAGAGGGGAGAGAAACAGGCTATTCATAGAGTAATTAACTGGAATGTTCAATGACCTGTGAGAGATTCAAATGGCTGCCAGTTCAGGCTTTGTTTTGTTACAGAAGCAGAGGGGTAATTAAAATTCCGAATTACAGTGCTATGATGAAACATTTGTTTGTTGACAGTATACTCTTCCTCTAGTTTGTTAATTCTTTTTTTTTTTTTTTTTTTAGATTGCTCTAATCCATTTTATAGCTTTCGGAGTTGTGTGTTCAAATATTTACTGACAACTAATAATATTGTAAATTGCTTCTAGATAAAGTAAACAAGCGTTTGGTACTTTTACAGTAACGCAAGGTGGGTGTTTTTTTTAAAAAATATTCCTAAACTCTCAGGGTTTAAAACGACAGCCATGTGTTGTCATATTCAGCCTGCTTATTATGGCTTGGGAAACAGCATGAAATAATCAGCTAGATCCACAAAACTGGTTATAAAAAAACAAAGAAAACCTCTATCTATCTATCTATCTATCTATCTATCTATCTATCTATCTATCTATCTATCTATCTATCTATCTATCTATCTATCTATCACCCATTCTGCACATCAATCTATCTATTATCAATTCTGCACATCTATCTATCTTTCTATCATCTATGTATCTATGTATCTACAGTTGTGTTCAAAATTATTCAACCCCCAATGCTGTAAAGGGTTTTAGGGAATTTAGTGTACATTTGTAATTGTATTCAGAATGAAATCCTACAAGGACTTTTTAAAGAACCATATGCAACTAAAATGACATCAATTGTTTTTTGTAATACAGTAGTAAATGTTTCTTTTGTGAATTCTTCATTGACACAAATATTCAACCCCTTAAAGACTACCACTCTGAAGAACAGAGGTTCATTCAAGTGTTTTCAATCAGGTATTGAAAACACCTGTGGATGTCACGGAGCAGCAATAAAGCATAATAAGCACCAATTAGGCAGCTTTAAAATGACTGTGATACTCAGCTCCTTCTAGACATTTACTGGCGTGGTTACAAACATGGTGAAGTCAAGAGAATGGTCCAGGAAGACAAGAGAAGAGGTGATTACTCTTCACAGGAAGGGCAATGGCTATAAGAAGATTGCAAAGATGTTAAACATACCAAGAGAGACCATAGGAAGCATCATTCGCAATTTCAAGGCAAAGGGCACTGTTGAAACGTTACCTGGTTTTGGCAGAAAGAAGATTCTGACTTCGACTGCTGTGCGCTACCTGAAGCGTAGAGTGGAGAAAGGTCCCCGTGTGACTGCTGAGGAACTGAGAAAAGATTTGTCAGATGTGGGTACTGAAGTTTCAGCTCAGACAATACGGCGCACACTGCGTAATGAAGGCCTCCATGCCAGAACTCCCAGGTGCACCCCCTTGCTGTCTCCAAAGAATAAGAAGAGTTGACTGCAGTATGCCAAAAGTCATGTGGACAAACCACAGAAGTGTTCTGTTTACTGATGAAACAAAATTAGAACTGTTTGGGCCCATGGATCAACGCTATGTTTGGAGGAGGAAAAACAAGGCCTATGAAGAAAAGAACACCTTGCCTACTGTGAAGCATGGTGGGGGGGTCAATCATGCTTTGGGGCTGTTTTGCTTCTGCAGGTACAGGGAAGCTTCAGCGTGTGCAAGGTACCATGAATTCTCTTCAGTACCAGGAGATATTGGATGACAATGTGATGCAGTCCGTCACAAACCTGAGGCTTGGGAGACGTTGGACCTTTCAACAGGACAATGATCCCAAGCATACCTCCAAGTCCACTAGAGCATGGTTGCAGATTAAAGGCTGGAACATTTTGGAGTGGCCATCGCAGTCACCTGACTTAAATCCGATTGAGAACCTCTGGTGGGACTTAAAGAAAGCAGTTGCAGTGCGCAAGCCTAAGAATGTGACTGAACTGGAGGCTTTTGCCCATGACGAATGGGCGAAGATACCCGTAGATCGCTGCAAGACACTTGTGTCAAGCTATGCTTCACGTTTAAAAGCTGTTATAACTGTAAAAGGATGTTGTACTAAGTACTAAGATTGAATGTCACTTGGGGGTTGAATAAAACTGATAATGATGTAAGCACAGAATAGACATTTGTGGTTATTTCATTATAAATGTTATGTTATATTTGTCTGACCTACACGTGCCTCTTTGATTTAATTGTAAGCAAGATGACTGAATGATCAAAATCAATGTCAAACTGGCCAAAACACTCAATTTCAGTGGGGGTTGAATAATTTGAACACAACTGTATTTATCTATCATCCATTCTGCATATCTATCTATCTATCTATCTATCTATCTATCTATCTATCTATCTATCTATGTATCTATCTATCTATCTATCTATCTATCTAGCTATCTAAATCTATCTTTATATCTATCTATCTATCCCATATCTATCTTCATATACATCATTATATATCCATATTGCTATATCCATATCTATCTATCTATCTATCTATCTATCTATCCCATATCTATCTATCATCCATTCTGCACATCTATCTATCTATTATCCATTCTGCACATCTATCTATCTTTCTATCATCTATCCCATATCTATCTATCTATCTATCTATCTATCTATCTATCTATCTATCTATCTATCTATCCCATATCTGTCTTAATATACATCATTATATATCCATATCTATCTATCTATCTATCTATCTATCTATCTATCTATCTATCTATCTATCTATCCATATCTACCTATCTATCATCCATTCTGCACATCTATCTATCTATCTATCTATCTATTTATCTATCACCCATTCTGCACATCTATCTATCTATTATCCATTCTGCACATCTATCTATCTATCTATCTATCTATCTATCTATCTATCTATCTATCTATCTATCTATCTATCTATCTATCTTTATATCTAACTATCTATCCCATATCTATCTTCATATACATCATTATATATCCATATCGCTATATCCATATCTATCTATCTATCTATCTATCTATCTATCTATCTATCTATCTATCTATCTATCTATCTATCTATCTATCTATCTATCTATCTATCTATCTATCTATCTATCTATCTATCATCCATTCTGCACATCTATCTATCTATCTATCTATCTATCTATCTATCTATCTATCTATCTATCTATCTATCTATCTATCTATCTATCATCCATCATGCACATCTCTCTATCTCTCTATCTATCTATCTATCTATCTATCTATCTATCTATCTATCTATCTATCTATCTATCTATCTTCCATTCTGCACATCTATCTTTCTATCATCTATGTATGTATCTATCTATTTATCTATCATCCATTCTGCACATCTATCCATCTATCTATCTATCTATCTATCTATCTATCTATCTATCTATCTATCTATCTATCTATCTATCTATCTATCTATCTATCTATCATCCATTCTGCACATCTGTCTGTCTATCTATCTATCTATCTATCTATCTATCTATCTATCTATCTATCTATCTATCTATCTATCTATCTATCTATCTATCATCCATTCTGCACATCTATCTTTCTATCATCTATCTATCTCATCTCATCTCATATCTATCTATCTATCTATCTATCTATCTATCTATCTATCTATCTATCTATCTATCCCATATCTATCTATCTATCTATCTATCTATCTTATATCCATTCCGCATATCGATCATTCTATTTGATCTATATCTATCTGTCATCGATCAATCTATTTTATCTATTTATCTAAAAAAGCAAAGAAAATTTTCCCTCATTTTTTTGTTTGTTTGACTGTCATGAAACTGTAAGGGGTGGGGATCACTTCTGATTTTCCCTCCTATTGTTCAATGCATATATTGTTTTGCCTGAATCTGTCAATAAAGTTTGTTTAAACTGCATTTAAACTGCAATTTAACCAGCGTTAATACACGGGCTCAAAGAGGAAAACTGTGGGTGCAGTTTTTCCTCCCTTGCGCCTGCGTTTTAACGATAGTATTGTAATATAACCCCTAGTGTACAGCTGCATGTTGGGTGAGGAAGTGGGGGAATGTAAAGCTCTCTGCACAAAGGGAGGCGAGTATCGGATTTTTTTTGTATGTTTTGATTTGTGTCTTATGTGATTGTGCAGAAGCATTTAAAAGGGTTTAAAAGACACTAATTTTCAGAATAACGTCAGGCGCAGATGAGGAACGAACTTGTTGGAATAGCTCATTCTTCATCTGCCAGGGTAAAGAATAGGAGACGCTAATGTACAGTATCTAGGTGCTACTACAAGCTGAAGGAAGATATACCACAATGCCATATTGGTAGAGGCAAGCAGCAGGATCACAGACAGGCCGGACCGACAATGGTGCAGAGTGGAGCAACGGCGTCAGGCGGCAGAAATTCGGGGACGCCAAATTTCAGCCACCGGCGCTGCTGCTGCGCTGCACTATTTTTTTATCAGCGGCAGGCAGATCCTGCGGCAGCCGCGTTCGTTCCTTCAACGAGCGGCAGCCTGCATGAGTATCTACCACTCGCCTGAGATCCATCCTCCAGCCTTCCGCGATCGAGATCACGTGAACTTCGCAATCTCGTGAGGTCGCGGCAGGCTGGAGGGTAGATCCCAGGTGAGCGGCAGATACTCATGCAGGCTGCCGCTCGTTAAAGGAGCGAACGCGGCGGCGCGCGATCCGCCCCTCGGAGCCTTTGCCTGGCAGAGTTGAGCCTGGGGCAATCTATCCATGAGTGAGCCTGGGGCAATATATCCTTGAGTGAGCCTGGGGGCAAATATGTTCATGAGTCTAGCCTTGGGCAAACATATTCATGAGTGAGCCTGGGGGCAAATAGTACTCCCACCTATTTTCCCAGAACAAAAGCACTGGGCAGCAGCATCTAGTTTTGCAGGCCGCCGAACAGTAAATGGAGCCCAGCAGCCTGACGAGGATCCACCCACACGCGCGCCGTAATCCTGCACTTCCATTTCCTGGCATAGCTGGCCAGCCGGGTCTAGAATGGAAGAGCGGGATTACTGTAGTGCGCGTGTGAGGGGTTCCTCCAGACTCCGGCGGCAATTTCTCTCCTCTCGCCGGGTCCCGGCTGGGTATGTAACACTGGGCACTGCTGGACATGTGACGCTGGACACTGCTGGGTATGTGACACTTTGGCTCTGCTGGGCATGTGAAGCTGGGCACTGCTGGGTATGTGATGCTAAGCACTGCTGGGTATGTGACACTGGGCACTGCTGGGTATGTGATGCTGGGCACTGCTGGGTATGTGACACTGGGCACTGCTGGGTATGTGACGCTGGGCACTGATGGGTATGTGAAGCTCGGCACTGCTGGGTATGTGACACTGGGCACTGCTGGGTATGTGACGCTGGGCTCAGTTATATACACCTCACATTACTGTATCACAGAGCTCCACAGCAATAAAATTCTAATGTACGGTGTGTATGAATGTTTGAATTTTATTGCTGTGGCGCACTGTGATACGCACATACACGCTGCCTGTTTTTTTTTTTGGGGGTGCAGCATTTCATCCTTTGCTCCAGGCTGCACAATGTCTTGGGCCGGCCCTGATCACAACTGTACCCAGGGAATCGTTATTAGAACAATCAAGGAAGGCCGATCATCAGACTCAAAGGGATATTTATTGGGACTGGCACAATCAGTGTTTATTCATTTGGATTTTTAACTTGTGAATGTTTATATTGATCTCTTTTGCTCCTGAGGAAGTCTATAGTTATAGATGAAACGTGTCGAGCCTTTGAGCATTTTAGCAGCTTTTTATGCAATAAAATATATTTTTCTATCTACTCTGGACTTGATGATTCCTTTCTGGAGGAGACCATTCCTGTCCTTGCATTGGAGAGGATGTGGTGAGTGGAGGGAGGGTTCCAGTAGAAAGTAGATATGTGCATTAGTTTTAGTACTAAAAAGATTTAGTCCGAATTTTGGGATAATTTAGTTTTCATATGACTCAAGAGATACGAAACTGCTCGGTCCAGAAAACTAAAGAAACT
This sequence comes from Leptobrachium leishanense, assembly GCA_009667805.1. NCBI lineage: Eukaryota > Metazoa > Chordata > Amphibia > Anura > Megophryidae > Leptobrachium > Leptobrachium leishanense. Next base: position 26,752,474 of record CM019069.1, read on the forward strand.
AAAGGAAGATGCATTACAATTTAGTTTCAGTTCTTTTTGTAATATTACATTAAGTGAAGGGAACCAGCAATGAGGATGTTCTATACAGAGAGGGGCATTAATTAATTCAGGAGGATGTTTTATACAGAGGTATTAATTAATGCAGGAGGATGTTATATACATTATACAGAGAGGGGTATTAATTAATGCAGGAGGATGTTCTATACAATATACAGAGAGGAACATTTTTTTTAGCCCTTTAAATCCAGTGGCTGTGAGCGCTGAGATCGGCTGCTTGTTACATTATCTCCCAGTACAATGTATCAGGCTCAGCTGTTACAGTAACTGCTGCTCATCACAGCACTCAGAGCTTCAGTAAAACAAGGAAATAATATTGTTATAACCTCTTATAAATAAAAATATTATTTAATAGTTTTACTGAAACTGAGCGCTGTGATGAGCAGCAGTCAGTTGCTGTAACAGCTTTGACTGACACATTGTGCTGAGAGTAAGAGATACTGTAACAAGCAGCCGATCTCAGCCCTCTGAGGAGCCACCACTACAATATTAATTGTATCCGCTGGTTTTTGGATGAACGAAATTAGTTTTCATACTAAAGAACTGAAAACGAATTTCTTTAGCAACTACATAAATTGCATTTTAGAATGAATTCATTCACCCAAAACGAAATGTTGTGCTGTGCACATGTCTAGTAGAAAGGATCTCTTGGAGGAGTGTAATTCTGATAACATAGGTTCACTTGATGTACAAAATAACAAAAAGAGTTGACATGAAAAATAGGGCTACACATTCAAATTCCTTTACATGTTACTCTCCAGGACCCAAAAATAAAGAAATATACAAATTGATGTAAATAAGGCTAACGTATAAAGTGTTTATTTAATGGTAAGGACCATTTTAAATCCAGACATGGGATAATTTTTTGTATGCCTATCGAATTATAACAGTAAAGTCATTTACTTGCATTGTCCAAAGTTGTTATAGGTTAATGTTGTGTATGAGAATTTATTTATTTATTTATTTATAAAGGATTTTACCAGGAAGGATACATTGAGATTTCAAGAACATTGAAGTGTTACAGTTACAGAAATACAAAGTAATACAATGCAAGATATTAAAAAAAACAACACAAATATACAGATTAACAGAAAATAAATATGTAGGAAATATAGTCACTAGGTTACATGTTTACAGGTGCATTCTGTATTGAGGTATGTTAATAAGGAGCTATTGAGTGATTTAAGACTGGGGAAGATTTGATGGTGTCTGGGAGGTTATTCCATAATTGTGGTGCTCTGTAGGAAAATGAGGACCGAGCCACTGTCTTTTTGTATTGTGGTATTGCAAGTAAGGTGCTGGTCCTGGATCGGAGGTTATAGGATGAGGGAGCTGCTGGGGGAAGCAGTCTATTCAGGTAGGGTGGCAGCATCCCAGAAATGCTCTTAAGCACCAGGCTGGAAAGGTGAAGGGTGCGTCTGGATTTCAGCGATGGCCAGTTTAGCTCTTTTAACATGTCACAATGGTGGGTCATGTAGTTACAATGTAGCGCAAAGTGGCAGAATGAGTTATACAATGTAGTAAGTTTATGAAGGTGTGTTTGCGGGGCGGCTGCATACACTACATCTCCGTAATCAATAGCCGGCATAAGCATTTGTTGTACAATCTGCTTTCTTACCTTGGGGCTCAGGCAGGATTTGTTTCTGTACAGGGCACCTAGTTGGGGTAAAGTTTAGATGAGAGTTTTTCGATGTGGGGGCCAAAGCATAGATTAGGGTCCAACCACATACCTAGATATTTGAGAGAAGTGACTGTGGTCAGCATGCCATTTGATTTTGTCCCAACACATAGATGGGGATTTTTCAATTTGTGTAGTTTAGGTGCTGTTCCAAAGAGCATCGTTACAGTTTTGTCAGTATTTAAAAAAAGTTTGTTGTTTTTGATCCACTTTTCTACCTCTGTGAATTGAAATGAGGTCAGATACTGGGTTATTCATTTCAGAAAGAGTTTTGCGCAGTGATGTGGAGATTCGCTGTTTTTGGTTTTCCTTTAACAAACTACTCACAGCTGCTGATTGGTAGATGGATGGATGGATGATGGATGGATGGATGGATGGATGATGGATGGATGGATAGATAGATATGAAGACAGATATGGGATAGATGGATACATAGATAAATATGGGATAGATAGATAGATAGATAGATAGATAGATAGATAGATAGATAGATAGATAGATAGATAGATATAGGATATAGATACATAGATAGATGGCTAGATAGATATGGGATAGATATGAAATAAATAGATATAGGATATAGATACATAGATAGATGGCTAGATAGATATGGAATAGATATGAGATAGATAGATATGGGATAGATAGATATGAGATAGATATGAGATAGATAGATATGGGATAGATTGTGTCAAGCTCTTTGGTTTTTTGCACAATCTTCCCGCTCAAAAGTAAATTCAAACATCGACACTGGAAATAATAACTGGATTCCACTCTTCATTCGCTTGTATTTAAGTTTAATTTCAATAAGTTGTGGGGTAAATTACAGTTGTGTTCAAGATTATTCAACCCCCACTGAAATTGAGTGTTTTGACCAGTTTGACATTGATTTTGATCATTCAGTCATCTTGCTTACAATTAAATCAAAGAGGCACGTGTAGGTCAGACAAATATAACATAACATTTATAATGAAATAACCACAAATGTCTTTTCTGTGCTCACATCATAATCAGTTTTATTCAACCCCCAAGTGACATTCAATCTTAGCACTTAGTACAACATCCTTTTACAGTTATAACAGCTTTTAAACGTGAAGCATAGCTTGACACAAGTGTCTTGCAGCGATCTACGGGTATCTTCGCCCATTCGTCATGGACAAAAGCCTCCAGTTCAGTCACATTCTTAGGCTTGCGCACTGCAACTGCTTTCTTTAAATCCCACCAGAGGTTCTCAATGGGATTTAAATCAGGTGACTGTGATGGCCAATCCAAAATGTTCCAGCCTTTAATCTGCAACCATGCTCTAGTGGACTTGGAGGTATGCTTGGGATCATTGTCCTGTTGAAAGGTCCAATGTCTCCCAAGCCTCAGGTTTGTGACGGACTGCATCACATTGTCATCCAATATCTCCTGGTACTGAAGAGAATTCATGGTACCTTGCACACGCTGAAGCTTCCCTGTACCTGCAGAAGCAAAACAGCCCCAAAGCATGATTGACCCTCGCCATGCTTCACAGTAGGCAAGGTGTTCTTTTCTTCATAGGCCTTGTTCTTCCTCCTCCAAACATAGCGTTGATCCATGGGCCCAAACAGTTCTAATTTTGTTTCATCAGTCCACAGAACACTATCCCAAAACTTCTGTGGTTTGTCCACATGACTTTTGGCATACTGCAGTCGACTCTTCTTATTCTTTGGAGACAGCAAGGGGGTGCGCCTGGGAGTTCTGGCATGGAGGCCTTCATTACGCAGTGTGCGCCATATTGTCTGAGCTGAAACTTCAGTACCCACATCTGACAAATCTTTTCTCAGTTCCTCAGCAGTCACACGGGGACTTTTCTCCACTCTACGCTTCAGGTAGCGCACAGCAGTCGAAGTCAGCATCTTCTTTCTGCCACGACCAGGTAGCGTTTTAACAGTGCACTTTGCCTTGAATTTGCGAATGATGCTTCCTATGGTCTCTCTTGGTATGTTTAACATCTTTGCAATCTTCTTATAGCCATTGCCCTTCCTGTGAAGAGTAATCACCTCTTCTCTTGTCTTCCTGGACCATTCTCTTGACTTCACCATGTTTGTAACCACACCAGTAAATGTCTAGAAGGAGCTGAGTATCACAGTCATTTTAAAGCTGCCTAATTGGTGCTTATTATGCTTTATTGCTGCTCCGTGACATCCACAGGTGTTTTCAATACCTGATTGAAAACACTTGAATGAACCTCTGTTCTTCAGAGTGGTAGTCTTTAAGGGGTTGAATAATTGTGTCAATGAAGAATTCACAAAAGAAACATTTACTACTGTATTACAAAACCAATTGATGTCATTTTAGTTGCATATGGTTCTTTAAAAAGTCCTTGTAGGATTTCATTCTGAATACAATTACAAATGTACACTAAATTCCCTAAAACCCTTTACAGCATTGGGGGTTGAATAATTTTGAACACAACTGTAAGTTGCTGTAGATTGATTAGGTGAATATGTGAATAGTTGAGTAGATGAGTAGTTGAATAGTGATAAATAGATAGCTGAATTAAAGTGATGAGTAGCTTAGCGATTAGAATTAGTGATGAATTAAAGTGATGACTTAAAGCGATGACTTAAAGGTGAAAAACCTTAAACAGAAAGAAATACAGAAATTATATAAATACATTGCACATAAAGCTTGTTAATCATTACCTCTGTGCCAGTTTCATATACATCCACTAGCACACACTTCTAGAATATTATTACTGCCAAAATATGTTTTAACTTAAAGAAAACAGACATGAAATGAGCTATTATAAAGACCGCGTGTGAAATCTCCTCACACTGAGCATGAAATAGATCTAAAAAAGTTAACTGACTGCATTTATTACTAAACTGGCTCAATTCCTTTTCTGTACATAGTTACATAGTTACATAGGCTGAAAAAAGACATGCGTCCATCCAGCCTCTCCCACATCACCTACTGCTGTTGATCCAAAAGAAGGCAGAAATCCCAGTCTGAAATGCTTGCCAATATGCAACATACTGGGAAAAAATTCCTTCTTGACCCCAGAAAGGCAGTCAGATTTCTCCTTGGATCAAGAAGCTTTTACCCACATATAAAATATTATAACCCTTAATATTTTGTGTCTGCAGGAAGTCATCCAGTCGCTTTTTAAAAGTCTGTACAGACTCTGACCCAACCACCTCAACAGGCAGAGAATTCCACAGCTCTATTGTTCTCACCGTAAAATAACCCTTCCTATGCTTTAGGCTAAATTTTCTTTCTTCCAGTCTAAATGGATGACCCCTTGTCCTGTGTATAGTCCTGTTAATGAATAGGTTATCAGACAATGGTTGATAATGGCCCCGTATATATTTATATAAGGTTATCAGATCCCCTCTAAGGCGCCGTTTCTCTAAACTAAACAGGTTTAAGCTTGTTAGTCTTTCCTCATAACTTAACCCTTCCATTCCCCTTATTAATTTAGTTGCCCGTCTCTGCACTTTTTCTAGCGCTATAATATCTTTTTTAAGACAGGTGCCCAAAATTGCACGGCATATTCAAGGTGCGGTCTGACCATTTATTTATACATTTAAAATTATGTTTTCATCCCGAGAGTGAACTCCCCTTTTAATGCATGCCAATACCTTGCAGGCCTTGACGGCTGCTGTTTGACATTGCACATTGTTACTTAGTTTGAAGTCTATGATTATTCCCAAATCCTTCTCCTGCTTGGATTTCCCTAACTCCGTACCATTTAGGGTATAAATTACTTGTGTGTTCTTCTCTCCAAAGTGCATAACTTTGCATTTATCTAGATTAAATTTAATCTGCCATTTAAGTGCCCAGTCCCCCAATCTATCTAAATCCCTCTGCAGCGAAGTAACATTCTGCTCACATTGTATTACTTTTCCTAGTTTTGTGTCATCTGCGAACACTGATACATGGCTTTCAATGCCTATCTCAAGGTCATTTATAAATAAATTGAATAGTATTGGTCCTGTAACAGACCCCTGAGGGACACCGCTTACCACTGTTGTCCATTTTGAAAATGTACCAATTTATGACCACTCTCTGTACCCTATCTTTTAGCCAGTTTTCTATCCAAGAACAAGTATTTTCATCTAGACCAATTTTTCTTAATTTAAATAGTAACCTTTTGTGTGGAACTGTGTCGAAAGCTTTGGCAAAATCTAAGTAAATCACATCCACTGCGACCCCCTGAACTATACTTCTACTTACTTCCTCACAAAATGTAATTAGGTTAGTCTGACATGATCTGTGTTTCATGAAACCATGCTGATTTTTGCCAATTACATTATACCTCCCAATAAATTCCTGAATATTATCCCTTAGTAACCCCTCAAATACTTTCCCAGCCACAGATGTTAAGCTCACAGGTCTATAATTCCCAGGCACAAATTTTAAACCTTTCTTAAATATAGGGACCACGTCAGCTTTTCTCCAATCCTCTGATACGATTCCTGAAAGAAAAGAACCTTGAAAGATTAAGAACAGAGGTTTACATATTTCAACACATAGCTCCCTCAGTACTCGCAGGTGAATTCCAGCAAACCAAATCTCCCGCAGCTGAAGGCCGTGCTGCAAGAAGAATTCACAGGGGTAGAAAAGTGGATAGCAAATAACAAACTTTTTCTAAATACTGACAAAACGGTTACAATGCTCTTTGGAACCGCACCTAAACTACACAAATTGCAAACACCCCATCTATGTGTTGGGACAAAATCAAACGGCACACTGACCACAGTCACCTCTCTCAAATACCTAGGTATGTGGTTAGACCCAAATCTATCTTTTGGCCCCCACATCGAAAAACTCTCATCTAAACTTTACCCCAAACTAGGTGCCCTGTACAGAAACAAATCCTGCCTGAGCCCCGCAGTAAGAAAGCAGATTGTACAACAAATGCTTATGCCAGCCATTGAAAACGGAGATGTAGTGTATGCAGCCGCCCCACAAACACACCTCCAGAAACTTAGTACATTGTATAACTCATTCTGTCGCTTTGTGCTACAATGTAACTACATGACCCACCATTGTGATATGTTAAAAGAACTAAACTGGCCATCGCTGGACTCTAGACGCACCCTTCACCTTTCCAACCTGGTGTTTAAGAGCTTTTCTGGGAAGCTACCACCCTACCTGAATATGCTGCTTCCCCCGGCAGTTCCCTCATCCTATAACCTCAGATCCAGGACCAGCACCTTACTTGCAATACCGCAATACAAAAAGAAAATGGCTAGATCCTCATTTTCCTACAGAGCACCGCAAATATGGAATAACCTCCCAGACGCCGTCAAATCTTCCCCCAGTCTAAAGTCCCTTAAGAGCTCCCTATTAGCATACCTCAATACGAAATGCACCTGTAAACATGTAACATAATGACTTTATTTCCTCCATATTTATTTTTCTGTTAATCTGTATATTTGGTCTTGTGTTAATATCTTGCATTTTACTGTTAATCTGTATGTTTGGTCTTGTGTTAATATCTTGCATTTTACTATTTTGTATTTCTGTAACCACTCAATGCTCTCGAACCCAGGACATACTTGAAAACGAGAGAAATCTCAATGTATCCTTCCTGGTAAAATCCTTTATAAATAAATAAATAAATAAATAAATTCCATCTGGCCCTGGGGCTTTATTCACATTCACATTGTTTAATTGCTGCAAAACCTTGTCCTGAGCCAACCAGTCACTTTGTTTTAGTAAGTTTTTATTAATGAATTTCATGTCTCCTGTTATAGGTTTCTCTATGATAAATACTGAAGAAAAATAATCATTTAAAATTTTTGCCTTATCCTGATCTTCAGTTAACAATAACCCTGACTCAGATTTTAGTGAACCTACATTTTCACTCTTGGGTTTTTTAGAATTTATGTACCTAAAGAATCTTTTAGGGTTGGTCTTGCTCTCTTTGGCTATTTCTTTTTCATTTTCTAGTTTAGCCCATCTAATCGCATTTTTACATGGTTTATTGGCTGCCCTATATGTTTTATAGGATGCCTCAGATTTATCAAATTTAAAAGCTTTAAATGCCTTCTTTTTATTTTTCATTTCCTTAGTTACCTTCCTACTAAGCCACATTGGTTTCAGTCTGTTTCTTTTATATTTATTAACCAGTGGAATATATTGTGACGTGTACTTTTCTAGTGTTAGTTTAAAGATATTCCACTTATCCTCAGTGTTTTTCCCGTGAAAGAGTTTCTGCCAGTCAATGTCATTGAGAGCTTCCTTTATTTTAATAAAGTTGGCCTTTTTAAAATTATATGTTTTAGCATGCCCCTTATGAATGTGTTTTTTTGAGTTTATCTCAAAAGTCACCATATTATGGTCACTATTTCCCAACTGTTCCTTTACATTAATATTTGAGAAAAGATCCACATTATTTGTTATCACTAGGTCCAGACAGTTATCCTCTCTAGTTGGTGTTTCTACCAGTTGTGACATGAAGGTATCATTTAAAATGTTCAGAAACCGGATTCCCTTTGCTGAATTACTAGTCCCACTATCCCAATTAATGTCCGGGTAATTAAAATCTCCAATAAATAAAGTGCTACCATGATCTGCAGCCCTCCTAATTTGCTCTAACAGTTGTTCTTCCTCATCATTATCTATATTAGGTGGTTTATAGCATATGCCAACCAATAGTTGACTTCCCTGTTTATTCCCCAACAAAATATTTACCCATAAGGATTCCACATTTCCCTCATCGCTTTCCAGTTGTGTAATATTAGGCTTTAAATCCTGATTTACATATAAACATACTCCACCCCCTTTCTTATGTTTCCTATCCCTTCTAAACAATGTATAACTGTTTAAGTTTACAGCCCAGTCATGCGTTTCGTCCCACCACGTTTCTGTTATTCCTATTATGTCGTATTGCTTAGTGTATGCTATTGCCTCTAGTTCCACCATCTTGTTATTGAGGCTCCTTGCATTAGCAAGCATACATTTAATGTTGTCTCTACCCACACATTCTGAATGCGACTTTACATTGCATGCCTCCACTGTTCTGACATTACCCACCCCCCCGGCTCCACCCCCCTTAGTCTGAACTGAAACCCTTCCGCTATCTGCTCTGTCTCCATTTTGTAAGCTACTGTATCCCTCCCCCCCTTCCACTAGTTTAAAGTCTCCTCCAACCTTTTAACCATCCTGTTCCCTAGCACAGCAGACCCTCTTCCATTCAGGTGCAATCCATCACGACTATACAGATTGTACCCCAGTGCAAAATGAGCCCAGTGCTCTAAAAACACAAAGCCCTCCTTCCTGCACCAAGCTTTAAGCCACGCATTGACCTCCCTGATCTCCCGCTGCCTTTCCACTGTAGCACGTGGCACAGGTAGTATCTCAGAAAACACTACCTTGGAGGACCTCTTCTTCAGTTTACTTCCTAATTCCCTGAAATCATTCTTCAGGTCCTTCCATCTTACTCTTACTTTGTCATTGGTACCAATATGGACCATGACAGCTGGGCCATCTCCAGCCCCTCCCAATAATCTATAAACTCTGTCAACCACATGCCTAACACGGGCACCCAGCAGACAGCAAACTGTCCAGTTAAGGCGATCAGCGCGACAGATTACCCTGTCTACTCTCTTAATAATAGAGTCCCCTACCACCACAACCTGTCTAGGCTTACTTGCCCTCTTTATCCCTACCTTACTTGGTGGGCTGATCCCCCTGCTGTTAGAGGGAGCAGCCTCCTCCAGTACTGCTACACCTGAGCTGATGCACCCAACATCTTCGCTCAAAGGGGAAAATCTGTTGGTGTGCGCAAGATATGGACTAGCCAACCTTTTCCTCTTCCCTCCCCCCTGCTACCACGTGTCACTGACACCCAGCTACCAACCTGTTCCCCAGTTAACTCCACTCCTCCCACACCCCTAGATTCCTCAACTATACTTTGCTCTGTGAGAAGCAGGCTCCTTTCAAGATTGTCAATCTGAATCAGTGTTACGATTTGCCCTTCCAGATCTCCAATATGAGCTTCCAGAAGAGCTACACATTCACACTTGCTACAGAGATATGGACCCTGGAAGGATTCCTCCAGACATGCATACATGCAGCAGGATGTGCACTGGGTCAAACCTTCAAGCTTGCTAGCACTCATACCCACAACAAGATAACAAATATATAAATAACAATTGAAACCTGTTATTTGAACTCCTGTTTTTAAACTCCACTTGAAAATAGCCCACTTAGGAAGTAGACAACTGACAAGCACTTGTGAGCAAGCTCAGTGAGCTGCCAGTGAGTTTATGTAGCCATACAAGTGAAATCACCTGACAGGTTACACGCCCCCAATTAAGCCACCAGCCACTCAGGGAAAAAAAGCACAACAGAAAAACAAACAGCAGAAAAAAAAAGAGAGATTAAACAAATTGATAAATAAACCAGAGGTTTCTCTCCCTCTAGAGATACAAACCACACACCAGTACAGGTAGAATTCCTGTTTTTAAACTCCACTTGAAAATAGCCCACTTAGGAAGTAGACCACTGACAAGCCCTTGTGAGCTTGTCTATGACACAATCCTTTCCTACATATGACTATGAAAATAGTCTTTTAGCTCATCGGCTCCACTCCAGGATTTGAAGATGCTTGTAAATCTGTGCACTTCGTTATGTCCAGGTTGCCTGCCTCATGGGATGCCTGGAGCTCTCAGATGGCCCCTCCCTTCCTCTACAGCTCTGTCTCTGAGGCTGCTGGGAAGCCTGACCTCTGCTCTGACTGGCTGACCCTAACTGGAGCTGAATTGCATGCAGGGACAAGTAGTTCTCACAGACTCTAGCAGATTTCAATTACATAAACTGAATTACAGTCATTTTATTATCCCACTTGCTTGTACATTAGCTGAGTATTCTGTACCTCTGCAGTTTGACTTGACACCTCCCACTCAATTTTCTTGGATACAAAGGGAAATTTCAATGTTTAGAAGGCAAACGTTTTGATTTCTGGTTGAAAACCAACTAAGATTCTTCAGTGTCTCTAAAAGTCATTCACTACCAATTGCATTGCTTGGAGGCGCCTAAACGGATTACTGGAAAAGTCAAATGTTTTGATATCAACGCTTTGGGATGCTCGTCCCAACAATAGTGTATTAGGAGTTACATACTGAATGCAGTCTTCTTGAACTTGCGTTGTAACATCGATGGGTCGTTCATTGGCGAGGTTGGTTGCCATCTGAAAAGCTGTTTGGAATTCAATGTAGGTGAGGGTAGATTCCCCTCCGTAACTTTCTCTATGAGATTCTCGGGCTAACAGAGTAGAAACCCAGGCATTGGACGGAAGAACTGGGAAACTATCCTGGTCTTCCTTAAAGGCTTGTGCTCTTCCATCGCAAAGTAATAACCCAGAGTCCAGGTCTTTATAAATCACCAACCTGTTTTTGGTAGTGTTTGGAAAGGTGATGTCTTCTTGTGTAGCAAGAAAATTATCTCGCAGAGCATCTTCTCTTTCTCTAACTGATATGGTTTCTGTTGAAGATATTGCCTCCCACTTTGGGTTGTTTAGAGTTCGGTTGCGGCCGAGGAACCTTTTTGCTGCTCTCCATACCCAGGCTATTGTTTTGACTAGTCTAGTGAGATCACGGAATCGCTTCGAGTCACACAAGCTTCGAACAGCTGAACCTACAGGAGGTCTCCTGCATCCTGCTTGGGCTTGAAGGGGATTTTCATCTTCCTCCAATTCCTCAGATGGATTCTGCAGCCTCGCTTTGAATCTCGTGAGCAGAGCTGCAAATAAACTTCCTTTGAAGTTTACTGATGTTTTCTCTGGTATTAGCTGCAACATCCTTAGCGGACTTGATTGGCCATTCATTCTCAGGCAGGATCAGGAACTCTGGTCCACTTTGCCAATCTGAATGTTCATTAAGCTCTTGAAAGCTAGCTCCCCTCTGCTTGGCTGGAGTCTCTAGGCCTCCTGGATCATACACTCGTGACACCTGGCTTAACAGTTTCCTTCTTGTCAGCGGATTTGGTGTCTGAGCTCTAACTTGCTCTTGAGAGAGATTAATTGGAGTCATCACATAAAGCAGATCTTCTTCCACGATATAGCCCAGACCCAGTGCTTTGTTTTCATCCCCACACATTTGGTTTGGTAAAATCATTTTTCCTACCTTGGTTTCGGAAGGCTTTTCTTCTGACTCACTCCTCCCACTTTGACCTGAAAAGACCCAAGGTTTAAGAAGAAATCCTCCTTTTAAGATTGCCTCTACATTTTCCACAATTGATCTTAGCTGGTGAAAGTCGTTGTGAGATGTGAGAATGTCATCACCATAACTGTCTTGGTGTAGCACTCTTCGTTCTTCCTCAAGATGAGATGGCAAGTTTGCAGTTTCGCGCATTGCCAACTGCGCAATGCAGTCTGCTGGTTTGTCTCCAATGTATACTCTTGTGATTGCGTATTCGCTCAGTTCTTCTTTTTCTGAATTTCTCCAAAGGAATCTGTGCAGGTGTATTTCTTTGTCCTCTAGCCAGACTGAATTGTACATTTTCTTAATGTTTCCTATTGCAGCGTGCACCCCGCTTCTGAGTCTTAGCAAGACAGCACGTACCTCATTTAGGAAGTCTGGGCCTTTAACTAGTAAGACATTCATTCTGACGCCTCTGAATTTTTGGCTGCTATTCCAAACGAGTCTCACTGGGGTCGTGACAGAGTGCGGGTTTGGAGCAATAAGATGAATGACGTAACACACAGCTTCAATCCATTCGGCGATCGTCGTTTCTGATAACTTAACTGCAGCTCCTCTGATAATCATATCTTGAACTTGAGCTCTGTAGGCAGTTTTCCATTCGGGCTCTGTAGCTAGCTGCTTTTCCATCCTCAGGAACGTAGCTTCAACTGCACTCTTGTTGTTCGGTAAGGATGCTGGTTCTCCTAACCAGGGATATTTAGCGTGCCAATGCGGTTCTTTACTGTGGCTGTCTTCTTTGACATAAGTGAGGCCCTCTCTTACTAGTTCAAGTTCTCTCTCTTCACCCAGGGTCATATCTTTTCCACCCGGTTGGCAATTCCCGCAGCGGCAACCACCACACTTGGGTTCACACGCAGCACCGATGGAATCCCACCTCCACCATTCCAGAAAGTCTTGGCTGCTAGTACAGGTACTCGCTTCGTAAACTTTGGCTAAAGGCTCTTCTATTGGAAGGTGCTCTTTCACTTCTTCATATTTTACAGCCGCCATTCTTATTGACCTTGCAAAGTGCGTTTAGGACTTGTGGATTGACATATCTGCTTCTTCGAAGAGCTCAGGGTGAGCCTCACCGACCGTCTTTCCTAGTGGTCCGTCCCACAGCACAAGGTCGCCGACTACTTGGACTCTTTGTGGCGCCAATTGACCTTCTCGATGACTTATAAGCAGTTCAATTACTCTAGGCCTTGTGAGTTCGATGAGACGAACATCTGGAAATATTTTTTCAGTCGCTCAGGTGGCACTACTTTGTGAATGTCTGCGATACTTTCAAGTCTATAGCAGGCCAATTGGTGTGGCCTGAGAGAGCCCTGATCGGTCTTTACTCTAATTTTTAGAAGATATCGCATTGTCTTCACACAGACATTCATTCCTCCAACTCCATGGATGACTAAAGTAATTTTCTCACCTCTTAAGTTCAGACGATGTGCAGCATTGTGGGTTATGTAACTAGTGTCAGATGCTAAATCTATTAATGTCCCGATTGTCTGTCCAGCATTGGCAGTTACGTTGAGGAGCATCATTATTACGGGCAGTTCTAGAAACCCACATTCTGCTGGTAAACTTGACTGTTCTTTTATTGCATTGAACACTCGTGCTGTAGTGTTCGAAAACACACCTCGGCATTGCTGTGCTAGATCTGGTGAGAGTTTACTAAGGAAATCTTCTTGAACGTTCGTGTAATTTTTCTTGCCACGGTCTCCTTCAGAATAAAACTTGTTCTCTTTCTGAACAGTGTTGGTTTCTCTTCTCTCAGCATTTGTGCATAAATAGAAGTGATGTTCAGGAAAACAGTCTTTGTTTTTGCATAGATAGTTCTCTTTACAGACCGCGCGGTCATCGTGGACTTCGAGGCACCTTTTACAAGCTCCCAGTTTTTTCACTGCAGCCATCCTGTCAGTTACTTTCTGTGACCGGAACTGTTTGCAGAAGAAGAGCTTTCTCTTGTGCTTAACATCACCACAGACTACACACCTATTTTGGTCATTGTTTGACCTCGTGGACTTTGTTCTTGCCCATCTTGGTTCAGATTTTGATTCTCTTCTGTTTGGTTCTTCATCTCTTAGTTGCTTGAGCTGCTCGTAAATGCTCTCTTGCTTTTTTAAGGAATACCAGAAGTTTGTCAAACCGGTTGTCTGGTGTGACAGCATTCTGTTGGTCAGAGACGTGGACAAGCCATTCTTTCATGAGTGACTCGGGAAGTTTACCTTCTATGGACTTCGTTACTAAGGTATTTTTGATAGCGCCAATATTTCCAAGATCACTCAAATCTCCAAGTGCTTTCTCCACCGCTTGAATCAAATCAACTATTCTCCTTGGCTGGTGATTCCGGATAGCAGGGATTGCTTGCAGATCTTCCCCTATTTCAATCGCTATTGTTAGCACGTTTCCATAACGGTTCTCTAAAACGCGGAAAATGTCATCTGCAGCATTGTAAGTGGTGAGGCGGAGATCTTCTTACAATTCTTTCTTCGAGACTGTCTAACAATTGGAACTTTTTTACTTCTTTTGAACCGGTCGGCTCCCCTTGCTTTTGAAGCGCTTCCCAGTCTCTCTTCCATCTGTAGAAGTCGCGTTTATTGCCGGTGAACTTTGGAAGAGATGTAGGTTTTAACTTAATGGTTGACATGGGGTTGCTGGAGGTTATCGGTGGGGGCGCTGTTCTCACTGCATCCTCCTCTCTCCTCGCCCGAATGAAGTCAGCCTTTCTTGAGACCAATCTGAAAATATTGAGATCGGGGTTTGACAGACCTTGACGAAAGCTATTCTGATCACTTGGCGGAATGCACCGTTGCCACTGGCTATATAGATCTTTCGCAGTCTTTGCTAATGTCTGAAGGTGCTTGAGCATGAAGACGTATGCTTCGTGATTGCCATCTTGAACTATTGCTGCGACACGTTCACTCTCAGCTTCTGCAATTTGCAATGCTGTGGACACTTCTTTACTTCCATATTTGGCCCAGAAAGTATCCAGAAGTAGGCTTTTGGTTTCTTTTAGCTTTGCTTCACATTCACTTGCAGCTCTTTCAAGGTCGGCTTTTTGCTGTTCTGTTAGCACAGCTATTTTGCCTTCATTCAGCTCTGCTTCTAACTCAGCGATGATGCCTGCCTCAAAATCGTCATTTATTTCCATAACTCTCTCTGCTTGTCTTGTGAGCTTATGCAAGCTGTCTTGAAGATCCTCCGCCGTCATATCATTATAGGTTCTGGATATGGTGTTGACTAGACGAGTCACTTTTCTCCACTTTCCTTTCCACCTTCAACTGTTCAAGTGACTTCCCAGTCGCCTGCTCAGCCATCTTGATGGTTGTTTTTTTGGGGGGTTTTTAACGTTGGGAATGAATGCGTGACTTTTTGATCAGTATCACTTTGTCTGTTCGCATCACAGTTTTCAGTTTTTACTGGTTTCCCGTTTTTTTACTGTGTTCCGGTTTTTGCAGTTTTCCCTGTTTTTTGCTGAGTTACCGGTTTTCCCAGTTTTCCTCTGGGTTAGCGTTTTTTCAAGCTCTTTGGTTTTTTGCACAATCTTCCCGCTTGAAAGGAAATTCAAACATCGACACTGAAAATAATAACTGGATTCCACTCTTCATTCGCTTGTATTTAAGTTTAATTTCAATAAGTTGTGGGGTAAATTAAGTTGCTGTAGATTGATTAGGTGAATATGTGGATAGTTGAGTAGATGAGTAGTTGAATAGTGATAAATAGATAGCTGAATTAAAGTGATGAGTAGCTTAGCGATTAGAATTAGTGATGAATTAAAGCGTTGACTTAAAGCGATGACTTAAAGGTGAAAAACCTTAAACAGAAAGAAATACAGAAATTGTATAAATACATTGCACATAAAGCTTGTTAATCATTACCTCTGTGCCAGTTTCATATACATCCACTAGCACACACTTCTAGAATATTATTACTGCCAAAATATGTTTTAACTTAAAGAAAACAGACATGAAATGAGCTATTATAAAGACCGCACGTGAAATCTCCTCACACTGAGCATGAAATAGATCTAAAAAAGTTAACTGACTGCATTTATTACTAAACTGGCTCAATTCTTTTTCTGTACATGACTATGACACAATCCTTTCCTACATATGACTGTGAAAATAGTCTTTTAGCTCACCGGCTCCACTCCAGGATTTGAAGATGCTTGTAAATCTGTGCACTTCGTTATGTCCAGGTTGCCTGCCTCATGGGATGCCTGGAGCTCTCAGATGGCCCCTCCCTTCCTCTTCAGCTCTGTCTCTGAGGCTGCTGGGAAGCCTGACCTCTGCTCTGACTGGCTGACCCTAACTGGAGCTGAATTGCATGCAGGGACAAGTAGTTCTCACAGACTCTTGCAGATTTCAATTACATAAGCTGAATTACAGTCATTTTATTATCCCACTTGCTTGTACAATAGCTGACTATTCTGTACCTCTACAGTTTGACTTGACAGATAGATATGAGATAGATATTGGATAGATAGATAGATAGATAGATATAGGATAGAGATAGATAGATAGATAGATAGATAGATAGATAGATAGATATGGGATCGATAGATAGATATGGGATAGATAGATAGATAGATAGATAGATAGATAGATAGATAGATAGATAGATAGATAGATAGATATGGGATAGATAGATATGGGATATATAGATAGAAAGATAGATAGATAAGAAAGATAGATATGAGAGATAGATAGATAGATAGATAGATAGATAGATAGATAGATAGATAGATAGATGATAGATAGATATGGGACATATAGATAGATATTAGATAGATAGATAGATATGGGACAGATAGATAGATATGGGATAGATAGATATGGGATAGATAGATAGATAGATAGATAGATAGATAGATAGATAGATAGATATGGGACAGATAGATAGATATTAGATAGATAGATATGGGATAGATAGATATGGATAGATAGATAGATAGATAGATAGAGATAGATAGATAGATAGATAGATAGATAGATAGATATGGATAGATAGCTAGATAGATAGATAGTTAAATATGGGCTAGATAGATAGATAGAAAGTTAAATATGGGATAGATAGATAGATAGATAGATAGATAGATAGATAGATAGATAGATAGATAATATGGGATAGATATGAGATAGATAGATAGATAGATAGATATATAGATAGATATGAAATAGATATATATGGGATAGATAGATAGATAGATAGATAGATAGATAGATAGATAGATAGATAGATAGATAGATATTGAATAGATAGATATGAGACAGATATGGGATAAATGGATAGATACTGTAGATAGATAGATAGATAGATATGGGATAGATAGATAGATAGATAGATAGATAGATAGATATGGGATAGATAGATAGATATGGGACAGTTATATATATATTAGATAGATAGATATGGGATAGATAGATAGATAAATAGATAGATAGACAGATATGGGATAGATAGATGGATAGATAGATATATAGATAGATAGATAGCTAAATATGGGCTAGATATATAGATAGATAGATAGATAGATAGATAGATAGATAGATAGATAGATAGATATGAGATAGATAGATAGATAGATAGATAGATAGATAGATAGATAGATAGATAGATAGATAGATAGATAGATAGATAGATAGATATGGGATATATAGATATGGGATAGATAGATATGGGATAGATAGATAGATAGATATTGAATAGATAGATAGATATGAAGACAGATATGGGATAGATGGATAGATAGATAGATAGATAGATATGAGATAGATATATGTGATAGATAGATAGATAGATAGATAGATAGATAGATAGATAGATAGATAGATATGGGATAGATATTAAGATAGATAGATATGGGATAGATATATATATGGGAAAGATAGACAGATCCTGGACTTATAAATCCCCAACACGGACTCGCCCCCATCCCCCTTCACATTATCCTTACCCCTGATAATGTCCATGGACTTGCCCATCCCCCCCTATATATATGTCCCACTACCCCCCCCCCTCCTCCCCATATGCTTTGGCAATGCTAAAATGTATTTGGTCCTGCCAATAAAGCTTATTTTGATTTGATTTGATTTGATAGAAAGATAGATATATATGGGATAGATAGATATGGGATAGATAGATAGATAGATAGATAGATAGATAGATAGATAGATAGATAGATAGATAGATAGATAGATAGATAGATAAAATAATGGTAGATAGATAGATAGATAGATAGATATGGATAGATATAGATAGGGATAAGATAGATAGATAGATAGATAGATAGATAGATAGATAGATAGATAGATAGATAGATAGATATGGGATAGAGAGAGAGAGATAGATAGATAGATAGATAGATAGATAGATAGATAGATAGATAGATAGATAGATAGATAGATAGATAGATAGATAGATAGATAGATAGATAGATAGATATGGGATAGATATGAGATAGATATGAGATAGATATATATGGGATATAGATAGATAGATAGATATGGGATAGATAGATATATAGATAGATAGTTAAATATGGGCTAGATAGATAGATAGTTAAATATGGGATAGATAGATAGATAGATAGATATGAGATAGATAGATATGAGATAGATAGATAAATAGATAGATAGAAAGATAGACACATATTGGATAGATAGATATGGGATAGATAGATAGATAGATAGATAGATAGATATGGGATAGATAGACAGGGTTATCCAAAGAGATTCGAATTGCTTGAGAAAGGTAACCGAACGCTGAAAATCAGGGTTCGGTTACCTTTCCTGGCCATTCGGCTATCCAGAGAGCAGGCAATTCGCCAAATCCTGTCGAATTGCCTGCACATACGGTGCCTGTTCGGTGCCTGTTCGAGGGCAGTGAAATCCCCATCAAAAAGCACTGCTTCGGCTATTCAGAGAACACAAACCAGCAGTGAAAGGTTCCCCTAATGTCCTGCCATTCGGTGGTTTAATTCGGCAAATTTATTCAGGAGAATCCCATAGACTTCAATGTTAAAAATATTCCCGTTTTAATTCAATATCTAATAAACCGTTCATTATAAAATTCTGCAGCAAAAAGTCTCTTTATTTATAGATTTTTTAGGATACTTTAAGCATTTTTCTGAATTTTTTAAAAAAAAATTAAAAGTCCGATTTTTTTTTTTTTTTTTTTTTCAGTTTGCTTATTTTTTTTTGTAACAGCCCTCTTTATTATCATTCCCTGGATCTCCTGTGAAAATTTCAGACATTTTCGCTCAGTAGTTTCTTTGCAAACAGCGTTTCTTTTTCCCAGATTCATACAAATGGTTTTTCTAATTTATTCACTCTACGTCACAGCTGCTTCGGCTCTGTGTGATTCGGCTCTTTTTCGGCTCCTGTTCGGCTCCTCTTCGAAGGTTAATCCAGAGATGTTTTTGCTTGTTTTCAGCGTGCATTCGGTTAGTTTTCGTCAGGTTTTCGGCAGCTTTTCCCTGCAATTCGGGGACCCTGTGGTGCTTGCTGAATACACCGCAGGGTCACCGAAATGCAATCGGCAAAAGGAACCGAATTGAAGAGAACGAAAGTCACCGAACGTGCGGTGACTTTTCGAATCTCTTTGGATAACCCTGAGAGAGATAGATAGATAGATAGATAGATAGATATGGGATAGATATGAGATAGATAGATATGAGATAGATAGATATATAGATAGATAGATATGGGATAGATAGATATGGGATAGATATATAGATAGATATGGGATAGATATATAGATAGATAGATAGATAGATAGATAGATAGATAGATAGATAGATAGATAGAGGATAGATATATAGATATGGGATAGATAGATAGATAGATATGGGATAGATAGATATGGGATAGATATATATATGGGATAGATAGATATGGGATAGATAGATAGATAGATAGATAGATAGATAGATAGATAGATAGATATGGGAATAGATAGATATGGGATAGATTATATAATGGATAGATAGATATGGATAGATAGATAGATAGATAGATAGATAGATAGATAGATAGATAGATAGATAGATAGATAGATATGGGATAGATAGATAGATATGGGATAGATATATATGGGACAGATAGATAGATATGGGATAGATATATATATGGGATAGATAGATATGGGATAGATAGATAGATAGATAGATAGATATGGGATAGATAGATAGATAGATAGATAGATATGGGATAGATATATATGGGATAGATAGATAGCTAGATAGATAGATAGATAGTGTAGCGCTCACCCCCGGAGGAGCCGCTGAATAAACCTCGGGTTAGTCTCACCGCACTAGGAAATAACTATACACCAGCAATGTTGTGGATTTTTATATATTATATTCTTATCTGATCCCAATAAAGCAGCATATATTACGCATATACGGTATTTGAGTAACAAGAATTCGTAACGCGGGAAAAACACGCAGCGGTAAAAAAAAACGGTTAACCCCCTCAGTTCTGGAGTGTAAGTCCCGTGAATAATAGCTCAAATATATATATGTGTGTTGTCTTGGGTACCCGGGTACTGTGTTCAACTGGCCAGTGAATGAAACAAACAATCTTCGACTAGTCATCATTGGGGCCCTGTGAATTTAAACAATATTGCAGCGTGCGTTTCTGTTTTGGAACTGCGACCTGGAGGCCTCTCACCAATCCGATGAACGAAACTGTCCTGTTCTCGGTGCCTCGAACCACAAGATCTTCTCTGCTGTGTACTGGGACTCTGTGCTACTGAATCTGCTCCCAGCTTGCCCAATCTCCGCAACTGGAACACCGATCCGCTGCCTGCACTCCCAATCGATCAGTGCAGCCTCCTAACACGGGGTCCTGCTGGAACTAGCTTTTCCTCCAGACCTCTCAGCGCTGCGCAGGTAGGTCTCAACGCGGTTACTGTCCCGATCTTCAGCACCCGTAAGACAGCGTCTGTACTCTGGCCTGGTTGCGATCCCTGACAGCTCTTATGTGCGTCCTCCACCTTTCACTGCTCCGCTCACGCTGCTTCTGCCTTGCACGAGGCTGCTGATCTCTCTCTTCTTCCTGTACCACCTCCTTCCTGTCCTAACAAAAAGGATGATGGTCGGTGTAGTTCGGTTTTGTCCAGCATAGTCCACAATGTCTCCCTCTGGTGGCAGCAATAGTTCAATGCACCAGAATACAGTGTTTTTAAAGCAGCGCTACAATAGATAGATAGATAGATAGATAGATATGGGATAGATGGATAGATAGATATGGGATAGATAGAGATAGATAGATATAGGATAAATAGATATGAAGACAGATATGGGATAGAAGGATAGATAGGTAGGTATGTAGGGTGCTATCATGTGCCTGTACCTAAAACGGGAACCCTATGGGGAAAAATTTGCACTCACAAATTTCACTTGCTTCATTCACCTGTTGAAAGGCAGCGACCAGCTTCTTCACTGTGGTAGAGGAGAGATATGTTGGTCAGGCGTTCTGTTGGGATTTGAACCTGTTTCCCCACAGTCACAGGCGTGTGCAGCCCGTTACATTAGAGTGTGCACCCATTGAACATCTATTAATTGAAAACTTTTATGTAGAACATTTTGCTCAAAATACTTAAATTTACTAAGAAATATCAAGCCTCTAATCAGAGCTAGTCAGTATATATGTGCTATTCATCATGAACCAGAACCATGAATCTTTGCTGTAGAGTTGCATTGACTGGGATACAAACCTGTATTTTCATGGTTGTAGAGGAATGATGTAACCTCTACACTACCCAGCCGATGCCATATATATCGCGTTCATGCCAAGAGGTAACGGCAACAGTGAAAGCATGAAACAGTATTTTGCATTGATCTCTCTAACAGGGTTATTCAGAGAGCGTGAAAAGCAGGAGAATGAAAAATTCTAGGTCAAAATAGCCAAACCAGAAAAATTCTCCCATTCATCTCACTTTCCAAATCGGCTATTTTGACCTAGAATTTTTCATTCTCCAGTCATTCTCCTGCTTTTCACGCTCTCTGAATCACCCTGTAAGACTTAACTTTACCACCGAAGATCATAACAGTGGAACCGGTTAGAAAACCATTGCTGATAATGTCATGGTAAGACTTAAGGATATGTTAAAAATGAATAGTGGGCAATTTGGGGTTCTATTTAATTATATCGCCCTCTTTTTTAAATATCAGCTGAATTAATCTTCAGTCAGAATTGTCTGTAGCTGATAGAAGAAAAATGTCACTGGTGAAAAAAAAATGACCGGTAAAACACAGAAAAAGCTTATTTCGACCAGTGTCGTACAGATTTGTATCTTTAAACATGACTATTAGAAATTCCCATGGTCCATTGCTTAAAAAGGATTTCTGTCGAATTCCATCAATTTTTCTGCCTAAAATAAATTTTTCAGCATCTTTTGACAAATGAAATTTTTTCAGAAACAGCATATGGATAAATTCAAATTGAATAGATAAGGCAGATAATTTCCATTAAAATGTATAGCCGCAAGTTACAGTAGCTGGAATCAAGACGCCGGTAAACCCACATTTCAATCTCCTGAACTGATAATTGGCCGTAAAAAGGTCCCATTATCGACCACTGGGTGAATTAAATCGAACCCTTGGTTGACCATCGGCAGGAACTTTATTTAAACAAAACCCGCAATTATTTCATAAAATTTAAATCCTGCTGGATCCTGACGGACTTGCCTATTATTAATTTTTATTTTGTAGCTTTGGGATAATACAGTTTTTCCCAAGAGAGATGATTGGATGGTAACGGTAGGGTCTCTCATTGTGTCAATACTTAGATGTATTGTTTGATATGGTAGGACATATGCAGGGTTATTCAAAGAGATCCGAATTGTGGCTGAAAGGTAACTGAACAGTGAAATTCAGCGTTCGGTTACCTATCCTGGCCATTCGGCTATCCAGAGAGCAGGCAGTTCGCCAAATGTTGGCGAATTGACTGCACATACGTTGCCTGTTCGGTGCCTGTTCGAGGGCAGTGAAATCCCCATAGAGAAGCAATGCTTCGGCTATACAGAGAACAAAAAACAGAAAAGTTGCCAAATTTTTGAGAAAGGATTTTACCATGAAGGATACATTGAGATTTCTCTCGTTTTCAAGTATGTCCTGCCCTGCCATTCGGTGGTTTCATTCGACAGGTTTATTCAGGCAAATCTCATAGGCTTCAATGTAAAAAATATTCCCGTTTTAATACAATATCTAATAAACTGTTGATTATAAAATTCTGCAATAAAAAGTCTCTTTATTTATAGCTTTTTGGATCTTTTAGGCATTTTTCAGGATTTTTTTGTGAATTTCTTTTCCATTTGTTTTTTTAAATTGTTTGTTCTTTTTCTGTAACAGCCCTCTTTATTATCATTCATTGGACCTCATATGTAAATTTCAGACATTTTCGCTCAGTAGTTTCTTTGCAAACAGCGTTTCACTTTTCAAACATTCAAGCGTACTTTTTTTTTTTTCACTCCACTCTTCTGCGGTGTCGGCTTTTTCCGGCGGCTGCTCTGCACTGTGATCGGCGTCTGCTCGGGTTTCTCCGGCGTGTTCAGTGGGGTTAATCCAGATGTTTTTGCGGGTTTCGGTGTGCCTTCACCGGGTTTTGCGGTGAGTTTTCGTCGGGTTTGCGGTGGCTTTTCCCTGCACTAATACAGCCCTGTGATGCTTGCTGAATACACTGCAGGGTCGCCAAAATGGGATCACCAAATTGCACCTAATTGAAGAGAATGAAAAGTCACTGAACATGCGGTGACTTTTCGATTCTCTTCGAATAACCCTGCAGGTCGCCCACCAATGAGGACGGTAAAGGTCCTGGCTTGGCTTTCCTGCAGATCAAACATAAATCTCTTTTTTTTTTTTTTATTCGTTTTTTATTCGTTTTATTCGTTTAAATATACCACCACATTGGACACACTCACTATGTGATTAGGTTACCTTTGAACCCGGAAGTAAACGATCAGACACACCCTAATTGAAAATCCATTGTATCTATATAAAGAGAGACCCGTGGAATGCCTTTGATTGCCCCTTTTTTCTCCTAGGGACTGATGAAGGCACGTGAGCTGCCGAAAAGCGTATCCTCCACCATTATCATTTTTCTTTTTCCCTTCCTCCCCTCCCTCCTATTTTAGATTTTCTTAATAAACCACGTTATTTTAATTTACAAATTCGTGGCTTTGCTGCTGTTTTTTTTGGTCTATTTACTTTATTTGCCCTTCTGAGCCAGTAGAAGACCGCTAAAGAGGTGCAGCTAAAGAGGTGACGGTGCCCACCGAGCAAAGGAGCACTGCATGCCATTAAGTTGAGCCTGGAACAAGGCTCCACCATCGGTGAACAATAATTTCCAAAGAAGGGAAGAGGCCACTCTATACTTGGCCCAGTGCATTTCGAACCAGAGCCTGGACTATATAGGCTCTGGAAAGTGTAATTGTGCATTTTTCCTGCATTCTTCCACGACTAATACATATAGCCAATATTGCACTATTTTTTCTCTCTCTTTTTTTCCCCTTCCCCATATTACGAGAACGTGGAATCTACTAGAACACGGAATCCACTAGGACAACAAGGATAAAATCCATTTCTCCCCCATTTGGAGGACCCTCGTATACGGACGTTATAAGTGAGAGGCCTACATAGTTATCAATCAGCCCTCCTTTACTTATTCATTCACGTATAAGACTGCCTTTTAGTCTTTCTAGTCTTTTTAGACTTTTTGCATTATCTCTGGACTGTTTTTATTACCTTTTTTGTGCTAATTCATTTGCACTTTATATTTGCACTTTATATTTGCACTTTGCACAAGCAGTGTGTGTTGTTTTTTATGCTCTTTTTATGTGTTTTTAAGAATCGTTTCTATTACGAATATCTTGTCATCTGCTCTATATGCACTTTTGATTGCATTTGCACTTTTCTAGTGTACACCTAAAATAGCACTTTATTTTCGGTCTTTTTCTGGACTGTGCCCCTAATTAGCACCTTTCAGTTGCTTGCACCATATGCACTTTCAATTGCATTGCACTTTTCCTAGTGTACATTAAGATAGCACTTTAACATTTGGTCTGTTCTTAGACTGTGCTTCTTTTTTAGAAGATTTTAGAACATTTCCGTTTTGCACTCATACGGATTTTCAACGCAAATTACCTTCCTCTGCGCCACTGGAGTAACTCCCATTTCCTATAAATCTCAGGTGTGATGGCAATTTTTCTTGCTTGCTAATATGTCATTTCTTTAAGAGGGACACTTCAAGCAACATACCCACGCATTCTCACTGTACATGTTCTGGTGCGAGGGTGTCCCCAGTCCCTGTCACTCAACATGCAAATCCTTATGGCTGAAGTAATTAGCAAAACTTACTGAAGCTGTATGTCTATCTCATTAACAATGGCGCCAGGGGAGGATGATTGAACTTTTTTCATTGGATGTTCCCAGGCGTTAAGCCACCTGATCCCACCAAGCATGCAAAGGCCATTCAATTGCCTAACTGAAATAGAAGAATCCCGATCCGTGCACAACCCAACCACGGCTGTCAGAAAAATGATTAATCAATTCTATTTAACCATCTGAAGAATGTAATTGCCCAACGGGGGGGGGGAGAGTCGGCATCCATAAACCAGAAAAAGTGGCTCCTGACTGGATGAGCCACATCCTGGATCTGCACATTCCTGCAACGTTATTGCTGCAAAACGTGAATATACTTTTTATTGTAACTTTCTTGTTTTACATTCCAAATTCATGTCAACTGTGTGAAGAACAAGGGGCATCCGCCTAAATAGTGTTGTCTCTTCTTCATTGCACTGATGTATAAAATAGTAAAATCGTTCATGGTTCTTTAAAACCCATAAAGAGATCTGTTTGAGAAGAAACTTTAATAAGTAAGATATCCAGATGACATCGCTTCACAATATACACTGCCCTGCCAAAATCAAGTCACACCCTGTAGTATTTGGTTGAGTCGCCTTTTGCTGTGATTGCGGCACGCATTCGCCGCGGCATCGTGTTGATAAGCTCACGCAATGTCACAGCATTTATTTGCGTCCAGAGTGGCATTAATTTGTGGCCAAGATCTTGTATTGATGATGGGAGAGTCGCGGCGACGTGTGTAAAGTCTTTTCCAGCACATTCTCCCAAAGATTCTCAATGGCGTTAAGGTCTGGACTGTGCGGTGGCCAATCCATGTGTGAAAATGATGTCTCATGCTCCCTGAGCCACTCTTGCACAATTTGATCTCGATGAATCCTGGCATTGCCATCTTGGAATATGCCCGCTGTGCCATCAGGGGAGAAAAACCCATTGATGGAAAAACCTGCTCATTCAGTATATTCAGGGAGTCACATGACCTCATTTTATGCTGAAACATATTAATCACTGCAGTAATTACCCAATGGACGTTTTAATGGAGCTGATGATTTTATGGGGAAAAAAAAGTGTGTGTTTGTTTGTGTGTTTGTGTGTGCTGCCCTGGTGGTGTATTTTGTAATGTACATACTTATTTAAATTGTGGTGGAGGGCAAATAGTGAGATTAAAAGCCTCTGCATAGCAAATAATAAAGGGCTAAATTACATTCTTCATGCAAAAATCCTCGCGCAAAGCGAAAATCTTTGCGCCAAGCGTTAAACTTTTGCGCGCGCAAATCACCGTTTGAATTACAATCCTCGTGGCTTTTTTTTCGAGCCAAACAAATTGCGCGCGCAAACAGGACGCGCCCAAATGCTAGCGCAGTACCATCTCGTGCAAAAATCTTTGCGCAAACAGTCTTTTTCCGAGTTTCAGCCGATCAGAATTAAGAACCACACCTGTCTCACGTTAGCAAATTGCGTCTGGCACTGTCAATCCGAGCATATATGCTGCAGCAGTAATACATGCACACACAACTTCATCCATTGCATTGGTTTGGTATGAGTTGAATGGGCCACTGTGCTTTGCTGCATTCCTTTTTATGGGCTTGGATATTTGGGGTTAGCCGGGTTGTTCAAATTTGCCGTTAGCACCAGCTTTTAGGAGTTGCTAAAATTATGCGCGCAAAGGCCATGCGGCAATTACCGTGAAATAGATTGTAATACCACTTGTACCAGCGCACATTCGCATTTGCGCTCACAATGTTAAGTATAGGACACGCAAAGTACAGTAAGCTGGCGCAGGGGCGCAGGTTCACCTGCGGTAGACGATTGTGCGTGGTTATTGCGCTGACTATGTAATACGGGATTCGGCGCAAATGGTTTTACCCAACACGTTAATGGTTATTTGCGCTGGCGCAAACCTTTGCGTGAAGATTGTAATTTAGCTCAAAGTCTATAGTTGTGGAAGACATTTACACATCCCAGCAATTCAGAGAACTGCTTCACAGAGCTCATGTGCTACATTCCCCATATGCAGTAACGAACTCTGGGTAAGACATGCAAATGAAGTCCGCAGTTTCTCACTTTTTGCATCCTGGGTCTGTTTTAACACAGAACCCTCTTTGCCAGTGTAGATGACTCTTTAGCAAAGGTCAGGTTATGCAACGAGCCACAGCCACTCCTGGACAGCTGTTTCAGGCTTATTATGCCCTCATCAGCAGGAGATAGGCCATGACTCAATGCTATTTGATGCTTAACCCGTAGGGCAAATCAATACTCACTTAAGTTATGGGAGAGACAGAGAGATAAAGGGCCCAAAAAATGTATACACACTTCAACAGTTGTTATCTATACCCTTTTTAAAATTCTGTATTGAATGCTGGCAGCAATGTGTAGTATCATGTTTCTTTTAATGATATCAGAAGTCGCTCCATTGTGAATATCATCACGTGACCGTCAGGAGAGAGCCAAAGAAAATGGTGGAGGTGCGCTTGACTTTTGAGCAACGAAGACCATTTTGAAGTGAATTTGAAAATGTGTGTGAAGTTCAACGACAATGAACAGAACCACCGACACGAGTAACAATCGCACCGATCTGTGGTAAGTTCCAAACCGATGGCGCTGTGCGTGATGTGCACAAACAAAGATCTGGGAGGCGTCACACAGCAACAAGTCCTGCTTCCCGGATACGGTGCTGCAATGGTTTACACGGTCAGAGCAAAAGTCTGTCAAACAAAGACAGACGGGAATTAGCAGATCAAACACACAACGTATTCTGAAGAGACTTGGAAAAGAAGAGCACATTGGAAATGTAACATCTCGGACTGTTACCCGCCATGATTGAAGATGACCATGATTGGAGAATGGAATGCTGTGAGTGGTTTCCACAAATGGTACTTAAAAATGAGGAATTTGTACAGAAAATGGTGTGGAGTGTCATCCAAGAGTTTAATTGGACCATTCTTTTTTGAAGGCCCGGTTACTGGTCCAGTGTACCTCGACATGCTTCGCAGATCCATATTACCGGCCATTCGTGCGCTTTATGCGAATGAGCAATTTTACTTCCAGCAAGATGGCGCACCACCTCACTACCATCGAGACGTAAGAGCCCATCTCCATGACATTCTGCCGGGACATTGGATAGGAAGCAGATGTGCTATTAAATTCTCTCCGCATTCCCCGGTCTTAACACCCCTCGATTTCTATCTGTGGGGAACACTAAAGAATGTGGGATGGTGTAGAAAACCACCTTCACTGGCTGCACTACGGGAAGAGATTGAAATATCATGCAGAGTAACCCTGTGGACACTCTAGTCAATGTTGTTCATGCAATAGTTCACCAAAATCAAAAGTGTCTGGCTGCTAATGGTGACCACTTTGAGAACCTAATGTGATTGCAGAATTCAAACATGACTTACAGCTGCCCTTTGATGTTTATATAAATCTAGAAATACAATTTGTATACATATATTTTTCATGTTAAAGTGTGTATACATTTTGGGCCCCTCTATATATATATAATAAAGTATATAACTGCGGAAGACATTCACACATCCCAGCAATTCAGAGAACTGCTTTACAGAGCTCACGTGCTGCATTCCCCATATAAAGCAAGGAGCTCTGGGTAGGACATGCAAATGAAGTCTACAATTTCTCACTTTTTTGCATTATGGGTCTGTTTAAACACAGAATCCTTCTTGCCAGTGCAATGCCTAGCTAGATTTTTTTCTAGCAAAGGTCAGGTTATGCAACAAGTCACAGACACTCCTGGACAGCTGTTTCGGGCTTATTATGCCCTCATAAGCAGGAGATAGGCCGTGACTCATTGCTATTTGATGCTTAACCCGTAGGGCAAATCAATACTCATTTAAGTTATGGTGGAGGGCAAAAAGTGAGATTAAAAGCCTCCACACAGAAAATAATAAAGTTTAGCATTATAGAAGACATTTACACATCCCAGCAAATTCAGAGAACTGCTTTAACCCTTTCTCTGTGGAGGATGTGTGGGGAATGTCCTAATTGACTCCCACTATATGCGGGGGATGTTCCCCACCCGTCCTCCGCAAGCGAGAGCCCCCACGGAGATACTCTATCTCTGTCTGGGGTCCTGCAGCGTCAGCGTCCTCAGATGCTGAAGTTAAGCGCCTCCCGACGTCAATGACGTCATCGCGCAATGCACAATGATGTCATTTCCAGGCGACTCC
Source organism: Leptobrachium leishanense (assembly GCA_009667805.1). Lineage (NCBI taxonomy): Eukaryota > Metazoa > Chordata > Amphibia > Anura > Megophryidae > Leptobrachium > Leptobrachium leishanense. The sequence goes on from CM019069.1 coordinate 26,781,916, forward strand.
TCCCTGAAAGGGATCCCTCTGCCTCCCGATTGGGAAGGATCAGCGCCACAAGCCAGGCACTGCTTAAAAGGGGAGAGTTTCCCCTTTTAAGCGGTGCCTGGTTTTAACCCCACAGACACTGGGTCACGATTCGGCGACATGATGCACCGAATCGCGGCCTAACTCCAGTGGGGGCTGCCATCTTGGATGGCGGCTCCACCTCCGGGTCACACCTCGCTGCTGGACGTCATTGCGCATAGTGTGATGATGCCAGTTAGCCAGAGAACCCCTAGCTGCCCGGGGATTTCCCAAGGAAATCCCCTAGTGGAGATAGGGGGTTCGTTTGAACCCCAATATCTCCAGAACCGCTGGCAGCTAGGGGGTCATGGAGAGTATCATTTGAAAGGTCTGAGCATGGCCTTTTGAATAATACCCAACATGACTATGTTCAAAGTAAAAAATAAATAAAAATAAATAAAAAATAAACATTTTTTGTGTGTTGTTTTTATTAATGCAGCAATATTGTTAACATTTCAATTTGAAGGGGAACAATGATGCTGCACTAATGATTTTTTTCTATGTGGTGCGTTTGCTAAAAATCATGTACTTCCCCCTAAAAAAAGTAATGAGTCCCCCATTTCAAATTTTTGCACAAGCGCACCCCATAGAAAATATAACCGCAAATGCTCATGTGATAAAATGTGAAAAAAAATACTTTACACGCTCTAGATGATTAAAAATTCCAATTTTATTGCATTTTTTGTTTTAATATACAGGCAGGACATGATGTATACATATAAAAATGATATATTATGAATCTGCCGAGTCTGTCGGAAAGAACGATGTATAATATGTCTGGGCCATATAATAAAATGTGGCTTCAAATCGCGTTTAAACATGATGAGCGAAAGCGGTAAAAATGAGCTCAGCACACAGCGGTGAAATGCCTCAGCAGGGAAGGGGTTACAGAGCTCATGTGATATACAGTATATAAATACATATGGTTTTCCCAGTTGCGATGTATGGCTGTGAAAGTTGGACCATAAGAAAGGCTGATCGCCAAAGAATTGAGGCCTTTGAACTATGATGCTGGAGAAGACTTCTGCGAGTTCCTTGGTCTGCAAGGCGATCAAACCAGTCAGTCCTAGAGAAGATCAACCCTGACTGTTCATTAAAAGGCCAGATCCTGAAGATGAAACTCTTGTACGTTGGCCACCTAATGAGAAGGACGGACTCAATGGAGAAGAGCCTAATGCTGGGAAAGATTGTGGGCAAAAGAAGAAGGGGACGACAGAGAATGAGGTGGCTGAATGGAGTCACTGAAGCAGCAGGCATGAGCTTAAATGGACTCCTGAAGATGGTGGAGGACAGGAAGGCCTGGAGGAATGTTGTACACTTCTCAACTAACAACAACAACAAAATATATATATATCCCCATCATGTATGGCCTTAGGCGTTTGAATTTTTTTAAAACTGTGCTTTTTGCTAAGAAAGAGGTGGAAGAATGTGGTCATTAATATGGAGTGTTCTTTCTTGGTATCATATATACTGTACAGTCAGGTCCAGAAATATTGGGACATCGACACAATTCTAACATCTTTGGCTCTATACACCACCACAATGGAGATGGAATGAAACAAACACAATGTGCTTTAACTGCAGACTGTCAGCTTTAATTTGAGGGTATGTACATCCAACTCAGGTGAACGTGTAGGACTTACAGCAGTTTGCAGATGTGCCTCCCACTTGTTAAGGGACCAAAAGTAATGGGACAGAATAATAATCATAAATCAAACTTTCCCTTCTTAATACTTGGTTGCAAATCCTTTGCAGTCAATCACAGCCTGAAGTCTGGAACGCATAGACATCACCAGACTCTGGGTTTCATCCCTGGTGATGCTCTGCCAGGCCTCTACTGCAACTGTTTTCAGTTCCTGCTTGTTCTTGGGGCATTTTCCCTTCAATTGTGTCTTCAGCAAGTGAAATGCATGCTCAATGGGATTCAGGTCAGGTGATTGACTTGGCAATTGCATAACATTCCACTTCTGTCCCTTCAAAAACTCTTTGGTTGCTTTTGCAGTATGCTTTGGGTCATTGTCCATCTGCACTGTGAAGCGCCGTCCAATGAGTTCTGCAGCATTTGGCTGAATGTGAGCAGATAATATTGCCCAAAACACTTCAGAATTCATCCTGCTGCTTTTGTCAGCAGTCACATCATCAATAAATACAAGAGAACCAGTTCCATTGGCAGCCATACATGCCCACGCCATGACACTACCACCACCATGCTTCACTGATGAGGTGGTATGCTTAGGATCATGAGCAGTTCCTTTCCTTCTCCATACTCTTCTCTTCCCATCACTCTGGTACAAGTTGATCTTGGTCTCATCTGTCCATAGGATCTTGTTCCAGAACTGTGAAGGCTTTGTTAGGTGTTGTTTGGCAAACTCTAATCTGGCCTTCCTGTTTTTGAGGCTCACCAATGGTTTACATCTTGTGGTGAACCCTCTGTATTCACTCTGGTGAAGTCTTCTCTTGATTGTTGACTTTGACACACATACACCTACCTCCTGGAGAGTGTTCTTGATCTGGCCAACTGTTGTGAAGGGTGTTTTCTTCACCAGGGAAATAATTCTTTGGTCGTCCACCACAGTTGTTTTCCGTGGTCTCCCGGGTCTTTTGGTGTTGCTGAGCTCACCGGTGCGTTCCTTCTTTTTGGGAATGTTCCAAACAGTTGTTTTGGCCACAGCTAATGTTCTTGCTATTTCTCTGATGGGTTTGTTTTGTTTCTTCAGCCTAATGATGGCTTGCTTCACTGATAGTGACAGCTCTTTGGATCTCATCTTGAGAGTTGACAGCAACAGATTCCAAATGCAAATAGCAGACTTGAAATGAACTCTGTGCCTTTTATCTGCACATTGTAATTGGGGTAATGAGGGAATATCACACACTTTGCCATGGAACAGCTGAGAAGCCAATTGTCCCATTACCTTTGGTCCCTTAACAAGTGGGAGGCACATCTGCAAACTGCTGTAAGTCCTACACCGTTCACCTGAGTTGGATGTACATACCCTCAAATTAAAGCTGACAGTCTGCAGTTAAAGCACATTGTGTTTGTTTAATTCCAATTACATTGTGTATAGAGCAAAAGATGTTAGAATTATGTTGATGTCCCAATATTTCTGGACCTGACTATATATATATATATATATGTATAAACCAGGGGACCCGCAGCCAGGATCTATAACATTATTTGTGCTCTGGTGCAAACAGCCGCCAAATGTATAGTTGACCAGGAAGGCGCAGACTCCAGGGACATTTATAACATAATCTTTTATTGTGCCAACAAAAGCGTAACAACAGACAAATCTATAAAAACAAACACTTCTGTAGGCACAATAAAAGATTATTTTATAAGACTCCCTGGAATGCGCACCTTCCTCCTGAACTATATATATATATATATATATATATATATCATGTGAGGCATTAAAGCTATAGGATGAAATAAATGCAGTATTTTCAGTAGAAGTCTTCATACATTGTATTTTCTCTTCGTCATAATGACAAGGCGTCACATGTGTGTAGTTAATATAATCTGCTGCAAACTACCTAACTATCCTGTAACAGCTATGTTTTCTGTTTTATCTTTTAGGCAGAGCTGTTTTAAATTGCTGTATCAATTTGCTTCCATCTGTCAAATTAAGTTGTGGAACTTGTTGGTGCCATATAAATAAATCATGTTAATAATAAACGTTTCAAAATAAATACAGTCAACTTTAAGCCTCGCACAGACATTTGTATTTACTTGCTGAAAACAATGTGGCACAGCATGTGACAACAAATTAACTGCATATCCAAGTGAAATATGTATTTTCTTTGCCAAAAGTGAGAACACGATTTTGTTAAGAAGACATGACAGCGATAACATTGGGTTTCATTCAAGTGAGCTGACAGTGGCATGGAGTGAGCTCTCATTGTCCTCAAGACACTGTCAACTAGGATTGATTTCTACTTCCTTGGTTTATATAATGGTTCCTGTAATACAGCTGACCCCAAATCACGATACATTGTCATCTCTAGTACAGATCAACAAGAGATGAGCTGGAAATAGCTAGACATTGACCTTGAACTTTCCGGCATAGTAAGAAAAAGCTACACGGCTCGTGCATCTCAGAGGAGGAACGTGAAGACTAATCACCAAGAATTCTTTATAGCGACACAAGAGGGCAGAACAATACTATAGAATACACCAAAAAATAAAAATGGGATACTGATACATTCAGAAGATGTATTATCATGAGATCCACTTTTCTTGAAACGTGACGCTTTGGAAACAACATAATAAATGGTTATTTCAGATTAAGCGTCATATTTTTATTCCAAAACTGAATGTGTGTAAATGCTCTGTTGTTATTAAGGTGAGTTTGCTTAGTGTAATTTAATCTGTTATCTAACAACCTTTGGGGCATTACAAAGTAGGAGCCTTATTCCATAAATGCCGATAAGATAAAGGAGACATTACATTTAATGCTACACATAACATCACATAACATTAGACATACCACTACACATAACATCATATATAACATTACACATAACATCATACATAACATTACACACAACATCATACATAACAGTAGACATAACATTAGACATAACACTACACATAACATCACACACAGCACTACACATAACACTACACATAACATCACACATAACAGTAGACATAACATTACACATAACAGTAGACATAACATTACACATAACATCACACACAGCACTACACATAACATCACATAACATCACATAACATCTCACATAACATCACACATAACAGTAGACATAACACTACACATAACATCACACATAAAATCACACATAACAGCAGACATAACATTACACATAACATTACACATAACACTACACATAACATTACACATAACATTACACATAACACTACACATAACATTACACATAACACTACACATAACATCACATAACATTACACATAACATCACACACAGCACTACACATAACACTACACATAACATCACACATAACAGTAGACATAACACTATACATAACATTACACATAACACTACACATAGCATCACACATAAAATCACACATAACACTACACATAGCATCACACATAACAGTAGACAATAACACTATACATAACATTACACTTAACACTGCACATAACATTACACATAACACTATACATAACATTACACATAACAGTAGACATAACATTACACATAACAGTATTCATAACACTATACATAACATTACACATAACACTATACATAACACTATACATAACATTACACATAACACTATACATAACACTATACATAACATCACACATAACAGTAGACATAACATTACACATAACACTACACATAACATCACACAAAACAGTAGACAGAACATCACGCATAATACTACACATAACAGTAGACATAACACCAGTGGCGTCACTAAGGTTGGTGTCACCAGTGCGGTAACTTATAGTGTCACCCCCCCCCCAGTTTTACTTTTTTTTTTTAAATACTTTTACGCATAAATCAGTACTCCCATATAACACTGAATGCTCATACACGGCGCACATTACTGTGAGGTTTATTGCTGTGGAGTTTTGTGATATGCTCATACACGAATTTTGGCAAACTGCCAGCAAGTACAGTGCTTGTTCGAAGGCAGTGAAAGTCCCCATAGAGAAGTAATCTGTTCAGAGACACCAAACAGCAAAGAAATGTCCTGATGTTCGGTGGTTTCATTCGGCATGTTTATTCAGGCGAACAAACACCATAGGTTTCAATGTTAAAAATATTCCTGTTTTTATCCAATATCTAGTAGACCATTTATTCCTTTTATCCGTAGTAAAAAAACTCTTTATTTATTGATTTATTTATTTTTTAATCTTTTAGGCATTTTTAAAAAAAAAATCATTCCAATTTTTTTTTCTAATTCCGGTTTTTCCTTTTTTTTCTGTAACAGACCTTTTTATTATCATTCATAGGACCTTATATGTTAATTCCAGACATTTTCGTTTAGTAGTTTTTTTTTTAAAACAGCGGGCGATGGGTTTGCGGCGGCATTTGGGGGCTGATTCCCTGCACTTCAGGGACCCTGGGGTGAATTCACCGGGGAAATTTGATTCCGCAAAGTGCGGGGGAACAACAGAACACTGACATGTCTGTGTCATTTCGGTGCTCTGTGAATATCCTCTTTGTGGTGGTTTTTTTTGCCGCCCTCTGGAAAGTGCCGGCCTAGGCCTTGCCCACCCAGGACATACTTAAAAATGAGAGAATTCTCACTTTATCCTTCCTGGTAAAATATTTTTGTGTAAAATATATATATTTTTTAGGATGTAACCCTAGGGGTGGTGTCACCCGGTGCGGGCCGCACCCCCCGCCCCCCCTTGCAACGCCACTGCATAACACTATACATAACATTACACATAACATTACAAATAACATCACAAAGAACACTACACATAACAGTAGACATAACACTATACATAACATTGCACATAACATTACACATACTAGTACACATAACATTACACTTAACATCACACATTACACTACAGATAACATTACACGTAACATCACACATAACAGTAGAAATAACACTAAACATAACATTAAACATAACATTACACATACATCACACATACCATTACACATAACAATAGACATAACACTACACTTAACATTACACATAACATTACTCATAACAGTAGACATAACATTACACATAACATCACACATACCATTACACATAACAATAGACATAACTCTACACTTAACATTACACATAACACTACACATAACATTACACGTAACACTACACATAACAATAGACATAACACTATACATAACATTACTCATAACATTACACATAACACTACACATAACATTTCACTCAGAGCCTAAAGCTACGTTTCTGAGCAAGAGGCAGCATGCTGCAGCTAAACGTGCATGGCGCACCGGATGGGCACTTCCGCTGCTAATATCACCTTCAACTTTTATTTTACAAATTGCATTTGCTGCATACAGAAATTGTACATTTTTGCAATTTGCTTATTGTATCAATAAATTGATAGCCAATGATATACAGTTGTGTTCAAAATTATTCAACCCCCACTGAAATTGAGTGTTTTGGCCAGTTTGACATTGATTTTGCTCATTCAGTCATCTTGCTTACAATTAAATCAAAGAGGCACGTGTAGGTCAGACAAATATAACATAACATTTATAATGAAATAACCACAAATGTCTTTTCTGTGCTCACATCATTATCAGTTTTATTCAACCCCCAAGTGACATTCAATCTTAGTACTTAGTACAACATCCTTTTACAGTTATAACAGCTTTTAAACGTGAAGCATAGCTTGACACAAGTGTCTTGCAGCGATCTACGGGTATCTTCGCCCATTCGTCATGGGCAAAAGCCTCCAGTTCAGTCACATTCTTAGGCTTGCGCACTGCAACTGCTTTCTTTAAGTCCCACCAGAGGTTCTCAATCGGATTTAAGTCAGGTGACTGCGATGGCCACTCCAAAATGTTCCAGCCTTTAATCTGCAACCATGCTCTAGTGGACTTGGAGGTATGCTTGGGATCACTGTCCTGTTGAAAGGTCCAACGTCTCCCAAGCCTCAGGTTTGTGACAGACTGCATCACATCGTCATCCAATATCTCCTGGTACTGAAGAGAATTCATGGTACCTTGCACACGCTGAAGCTTCCCTGTACCTGCAGAAGCAAAACAGCCCCAAAGCATGATTGACCCCCCGCCATGCTTCACAGTAGGCAAGGTGTTCTTTTCTTCATAGGCCTTGTTCTTCCTCCTCCAAACATAGCGTTGATCCATGGGCCCAAACAGTTCTAATTTTGTTTCATCAGTCCACAGAACACTATCCTAAAACTTCTGTGGTTTGTCCACATGACTTTTGGCATACTGCAGTCGACTCTTCTTATTCTTTGGAGACAGCAAGGGGGTGCGCCTGGGAGTTCTGGCATGGAGGCCTTCATTACGCAGTGTGCGCCGTATTGTCTGAGCTGAAACTTCAGTACCCACATCTGACAAATCTTTTCTCAGTTCCTCAGCAGTCACACGGGGACTTTTTCCACTCTACACTTCAGGTAGCGCACAGCAGTCGAAGTCAGCATCTTCTTTCTGCCACGACCAGGTAGCGTTTCAACAGTGCCCTTTGCCTTGAATTTGCGAATGATGCTTCCTATGGTCTCTCTTGGTATGTCTAACATCTTTGAAATCTTCTTATAGCCATTGCCCTTCCTGTGAAGAGTAATCACCTCTTCTCTTGTCTTCCTGGACCATTCTCTTGACTTCACCATGTTTGTAACCACACCAGTAAATGTCTAGAAGGAGCTGAGTATCACAGTCATTTTAAAGCTGCCTAATTGGTGCTTATTATGCTTTATTGCTGCTCCGTGACATCCACAGGTTTTTCAATACCTGATTGAAAACACTTGAATGAACCTCTGTTCTTCAGAGTGGTAGTCTTTAAGGGGTTGAATAATTGTGTAAATGAAGAATTCACAAAAGAAACATTTACTACTGTATTACAAAAACAATTGATGTCATTTTAGTTGCATATGGTTCTTTAAAAAGTCCTTGTAGGATTTCATTCTGAATACAATTACAAATGTACACTAAATTCCCTAAAACCCTTTACAGCATTGGGGGTTGAATAATTTTGAACACAACTGTAGACCCATTTTGCATGTCTTGTTCATTTTTGGGGTAATTCAGCCGGATATGAATTGGAAACGTTTTAGATCACTATATCATTATGTTTTACTTACAGTAAACAGCGACTGATATCAAAACTGACCCAATATTATATATTTTTTCCAACATTTTCCTGATCGGAACCAGGTTTCCTCTTCTTGCTGGTGAAATGATGCAGAGTTTACCAAGTATTCTGTGGGAAATCCTCAGACTTCGACATGGTTTGACATCCATGCTCTTACCTTCTTGTTGGTCACAGCAGAGATCATAAGGTTGACATATTCTGGCTGTCTCTGGCATCATATCATGGCATCGTCCTGTGCCATGCATAGCAAAGAGCGACACAGATATTTTTGCATGTATCTGTGTGTATCTCTCAACATGTGCCAGTCGGTGCGCAATGGTGCCAATCTGTATAATTATGACATTGGGTGCCAGTGCATCAATTTGCATTTTACACTGCATCAATGTGACAAATGCATCTGCCAATTTGAGTCGCTGTGTATATTTGTGTGTCAGCTTGTTTCGGTGTACCAGTTCACGTGCCAATCCTGATCTCAACATGAATCCATTTGTCAATTTGTGTTTCTGTGCAAGTTTCACTGCCTGTTCCAGCCTCACTAAGTATCCAAATAGAATACATTGCGTCAAACGTTTCTCGTGTTTATCTTTTTCCTAATTAAAAAATTAAAAGAATGCGGCCAACACCAAAAAAACAGAAGTTAAAATAATACATATTACTGCCCGCTTGGCGAATTGCTCGTGCTTTCGACACCTTGGATCCCCAGCTTCAGTTTTTTGGGTTTTCTTCAGTGGTCATTGGCATGGGACAATAACATAAATAAACATGTGAAAATTTGTATAGTGCACAAGCTAAGGTTCCTACCACACAGGGTCACCAGCCCTGACAAGGTTTCCGGGACGCTGTGTGCGAGGAGCTGGTTTGTGTCCGGTTTGCGGCAATTACAGACAGGAGGCCAAACAGGTTACAGGGAACAAGGCAAGGTTTAATTAGCAACATAGGGAAAATACAGAGACATAACTGACTGCAAAGAGCTGAAAAGGAAGGGAGCTAGACACAGGGGCGAGACAGGAAAGACGCTGAATAGGAAGGAAACTAGACACATGGGTGAGACAGGAAAGGGGCTGAATAGGAAGGACTCTAGACACATGGGTGAGACAGGAAAGGGGCTAAATAGGAAGCGAGCTAGACACATGGGCGAGATAGGAAAGGAGCTGAATATGAAGGAAACTAGACACATGGGCGAGATAGGAAAGGAGCTGAATAGGAAGGAAACTAGACACATGGGCGAGACAGGAAAGGGGCTAAATAGGAAGGATGCTAGACACATGGGTGAGACATGAAAAGGGCTGAATAGGAAGGGAGCTAGACACATGGGCGAGACAGGAAAAGGGCTGAATAGGAAGGAAGCTAGACCCGTGGGTGAGACAGGAAAGGGGCTGAATAGGAAGGGAGCTAGACACATGGGCGAGACAAGAAAGGGACTGTAAAGGAAGGGAGCTAGACACATGAGTGAGACAGCAAAGGGGATGAATAGGAAGGGAGCTAGAAACATGGGCGAGACAGGAAAAGGGCTGAATAGGAAGGAAGCTAGACACATGGACGAGACAGGAAAAGGGCTGAATAGGAAGGAAGCTAGACACATGGGTGAGACAGGAAAGTGGTTGAATAGGAAGGGAGCTAGACACATGGGCGAGACAGCAAAGGGGCTGAATAGGAAGGGAGCTAGACACATGGGCGAGACAGGAAAGGGGCTAAAGAGGAAGGGAGCTAGACACATGGGCGAGACAGGAAAGGGGCTAAATAAGAAGGAAGCTAGACACATGGGCGAGACAGGAAAGGATCTGACTGCCGGAGATAATGGAAAAATCTCACGCACGCACAGCCTTCTGTGTGTATAAGTACTCGAACAGGCTGCACGAGTGGTTGCCGCTCATGCAGCCGGCTCGAGTGCTCTTATACACACACAGCAATCTGAGTGAGATGTTCCAATCGGCTCCAGCCTACGCCAGTCAACTCGCCCCCGCCAGACGAAGAGTTTTGTGGGCACCCGGACGCATAGTGGCGGATTTTTTTGCCGCCCCCTGGAAAGTGTCTGCTTAGGCCTTGCCTACCCAGGACATAATTGAAAATGAGAGAAATCTCAATTTATCCTTCCTGGTAAAATACTTAGTCAAAAAAATAAATTTAATGAGTAGAGGTAGTGGGGAACTGAGTTAGTAAGAGCTTTGTAGGTCAGGATAAGGATTTTAAATTTAGAGAGGAGCAGCAGAAACAGTGCGGCGGGTGAGGTGGATGAGCCTGGAAGAGGCATTTAGAATGGATAGTAGGGGGGAGAGGCGGGAGAGGCGGGAGGGGGAGAGGGATAGATATAAATAAATGTATATAGATAGATAAATGTGGGATAGACAGATTTGAGACATATAGGTTGATATTGAGAGGTAGAGACAGGAAAATAGATATGGAATAGATATATAGATAGATAGATAGATAGATAGATAGATAGATAGATAGATAGATAGATAGATAGATAGATATGGGATAGATGGATGGATAGATGGATAGATGGATAGATGGATGGATAGATGGATGGATAGATAGATATGGGATAGATAGATAGATAGATAGATAGATAGATAGATAGATAGATAGATAGATAGATAGATATGGGATAGATAGATAGATAGATAGATATGGGATAGATAGATAGATAGATAGATAGATAGATAGATATGGGATAGATAGATATGGGATAGATAGATAGATAGATAGATAGATAGATAGATAGATAGATAGATAGATAGATAGATATGGGATAGATAGATAGATAGATAGATAGATAGATAGATAGATAGATAGATAGATAGATAGATATGGGATAGATAGATAGATAGATAGATAGATAGATAGATAGATAGATAGATAGATAGATAGATAGCTATGGGATAGATAGATAGATAGATAGATAGATAGATATGGGATAGATAGATAGATAGATAGATAGATAGATAGATAGATAGATAGATAGATATGGGATAGATAGATAGATAGATAGATAGATAGATAGATAGATAGATAGATAGATAGATAGATAGATAGATAGATATGGGATAGATAGATAGATAGATAGATAGATAGATAGATAGATAGATAGATAGATAGATAGATATGGGATAGATAGATAGATATGGGATAGATAGATAGATAGATAGATAGATAGATAGATAGATAGATAGATAGATAGATAGATATGGATAGATAGATAGATAGATAGATAGATAGATAGATAGATAGATAGATAGATAGATATGGGATAGATAGATAGATATGGGATAGATAAATAGATATGGGATAGATAGATATGGGATAGATAGATATGGGATAGATAGATAGATAGATAGATAGATAGATAGATAGATAGATAGATAGATAGATAGATAGATAGATAGATAGATAGATATGGAATAGATAGATGGATGGATGGATGGATGGATAGATAGATATGGATAGATACTGTAGATAGATATGAGATAGATAGATAGATAGATAGATATTAGATATGGATAGATAGATAGATAGATAGATAGATAGATAGATAGATAGATAGATAGATAGATAGATAGATATGGGATAGATAGATAGATAGATATGAGATAGATAGATATGTGATAGATAAATAGATAGATAGATATTAGATATGGGATAGATAGATAGGGGATAGATAGATAGATAGATAGATAGATAGATAGATAGATAGATAGATAGATAGATAGATAGATAGATAGATAGATAGATAGATAGATAGATAGATAGATAGATAGGGGATAGATAGATAGATATGAGATATGGGATAGATAGAAAGATACATACATATGAGATAGATAAATGGATAGATAGGGAAAGATAAATTGACAGATAAATAGATAGCAAAGACAGTTGACTCAGTGACAGGCAGTAATCCGGCACTCTTTTATATAGCAAAATGATGAAAATGCAGTACTATTTATTTAGGTCCTATAGTTGTATTTGTGAGGCCTCAGCTTGGAAATAAATGCCCTGGGCTAAGCACAAATGCCTCCTGACACTCAATCCAAGCGACTCACATTGTTGTATCAATTAGTCACGTTGGTTTTTCTACTGATTGGTTGGGGAAGGGTTGAGGTAGAAATGCATCTCAGTTTCTCACGCACAAAAAAAAAATATTTTCCTTCAGGGACCACTGAAACGTACACTGCTCACCAGATTCAAGCTGTTTGAAAAGGTGTTTGGCTGCTGAAACCCTATAAAACCTATTCAAAAAGGTATTCTCTGCCCCAGTATCCAGAGATTGCGTTTATTGATGCCATCTGTTAAATTGCCTTTCAGGTCTGTATGTTGAGATGAGAGTGCAGAGAAAAACAATCCTTGTTTTCTTTAAAAGACACTTATAAATTCTATGTGTTTCTGCAAACTACGTAAGATAAACGGAAAAGAAAGGGCACTTGTAAAATTGCAAAAATTATTATTTTTTAGCATTAAAACTTCTTAACTTTAATATTAGAGAAGAGAAAAAAACGTTCTGTATTATTTATTTTAATGCTTTTTACTAAATTACTAATTATGCACTTTTACTTTTTATTCTAAATAAATTATTTTTGTAAAAAAAAAAAAAAATTTTTATTTGTATGCTGCATTTATCCAATATTCTATGGACCAGTATTACAGGACAAGTATACTGATTAGGAGTAGATTCCTCATGGATTTCTTCTTAGAGTAATTAAGCGAGGACAGCTTAACCCCTTCACTACCAATACATTTTCCAAAATACACAGTCAGGAACCAGAGGTTTTTGGGCAATCATTTTTAATTATTTATACGGTAAGAAATATTTGGGAATTTTCTCAATGTATTCCTTACTGTAATAACCTATTTGACAGGGAGATGTCGCCATCTACTGGCCATAAGGAGTTGCTGCACTTGAGGACTCCATGCAGCTAGGGAGATGTCATTTGGATACATTTCCACCTTATTTTAACCCCATAGTGACCAGGTGGTTTTTACGATTGTCAGTCCAAAAGTGCCCACTGCTGTTATTATGTTTCTGCACTGTTTGTGTCTAGGTCTAATTTTCCTCTTACTCGTTTATGGAACCCGCATGTATTATATACCGTTTTTCTCGCCATTAGAAGGACTTTCTAAAGATACCATTATTTCCATCATATTGTATAATTGAAATTTAATCTCCAAAAAAAAGACCCCGGCTAAATAGTTTAGAAATTATGTCTTGAGATTAGGAATAGCATTTCTTTTAATGTTTTTTGCTTTCTAACCCCTTCACTGCCGAGCTGTTTCACCTCTGTGCGCTTAGCTCATTTTGATCGTTTTATGCTCATCATGTTTAAACGTCAATTGAAGTCCTATTTTATTATACCCCCGACATTTTTTTTAACCCCCCCCTTTCACATTCATCGCTGCAGGCGCCAGGGGGTGCCTGCTGATGATGTCATCGTGCACGGCGATGATGTCATCGCAATGGCCGTGGCCCATAAATACGTGGGTCATACTTCAAGCATGCCAGGCCATCATGGGACCCCGGCACAAAGGTGAGTATAGGGAGGGAGGGGGGTTAAAGGACTATGACGTACATAGTACCTCCTTGGTCCTTAAGGGGAATTCGCTCCAGGGTGGACTATGTATGTCAGTGGTTGTTAAGGGGTTAAAAAGTGTTATCTCCTCAGGGATCATGTCCATGGTGCAAAAATGTTAAGTGCATGTTCTGGAACCCAAATGCAAACTAATTTCATTTGCAGCAAACACATTTAATTTGAATGATACAGCATAGCCAACAGATCGAGTTTGCACAATCTAGGGCCGATGTGTCTGCTACAGATATTTTGTATACACCATCACGGTAGTGATGGGTTTAACCATATAATGTCAATGAAACCCTTGGCGTGCATGTCCTGGATGCTCTTGTTTCATATTATTTATTATTAAAATAATAAAATTAAAATGTCTTGTGATGTCATTCAAGACTTTAGAGTAGAAAACCTAAAACAAGACAGGTTCATTGTGCACTTCTCTTTCAAGTGAACCTTACTTGGAAAAATGTTGATTATAGTTATAAAAAGAGTCTTGATCGTTTTTACAGCTTGTCCCTACATGTTTTCAATCTAAATTAAGGCATTTCTGACTGTAATTGTGTGAAACGTATCTCAGGAAAGTGACTGCTTAGCAATCGCAAATGATGTGCAGAATGAAAAGGAATAAAAGCTTGACGCTCAAAAAAATTATCTTCATGTACCTGACTATGCAAAGTAAAATGAAATAATGTGTTTACACTACAGAGTTATCAGGCAAATTAAAAAAATAATACACCTTTCTGGAGTTTGTATACATACTGTAGATGTGTGCAACCCATAGTTTAAGGTGTGCACATATGATATATGTATTACTTGCAGACTGTAAATTATTCGCAAACTGTTTTTAATTTTATTTATTTTTTTAACTCACAAACCAAATAAGAATAAAACCAAAAAGTGTAGGTGGGAACATAAAAGAATTAAGTCACACCCTTCTGCGCACACCTACTGTGTATTATACAATATAATAATATACAATATTCTTTAAACTTTATATTGTTCAAGAAAATAATTCTCCATACAATTATTTTACGTAAAAAAAAATAAAAAAAAATGCAAATCCAAAATATAACTATCAGGAATTATTTATGATATGTCAACAAACCAGAATATACAGTTAAAAACAATTCTAAAAATACCACTATTACCATATTTTATCTTTTTATCTATTTGTTTAATTATGTTTCTGTTTCTAAAAAGAAAAACAAAAATTTAACTATCTTACCATGAATTATTTATTGCATTTCAGGAAACCAGATTATATAGTAAAAAATTAATTACAAATAGACCATTATTATGGTCTATTGTCTACCACTATTTTTATTTGTTTAATTCTGTTGCTGTTCAGTAACTTCTTAATATTTTTCTCTTAATTTACATATTTTATTCTTGGCATTTCTGTCATATTAAGGCAGCTAAACTGGCACTGAATGATCATTCATTGGGGACATCGCACTGGCACCATTTGACCGTGTCTTGGCATAAATTAATGTCAGGAGACATGAGATTGGAGCGTCACTTTGCATCACCTGCGCAACATATCACGAAGCGATGTTGTTAATAACCGTGCAAATTCTCATAATAACGTACTCACATAGATCCTCACACCTTTTCTGTCCAGGACTGGGCTTGTATGGGTTTTATGTTCTTTTGACACATTTGTTAGATTAGAGTGTTAAATTAAAAGAGCAGAACCATCATAATTTTTACATATACATCCACACACTTTAAAAAAAAAAAACCCTTGTTCCATCTGCACAAATATAATGCATTACATCTTGTGTATAATTTATTCATGCATGTAAACCCATACTGAAAAAGAAAACCAGTGGATTCCATAACTCACAACCTGTGCAGGAATCAATCGAAGTAATATGGGTGCTCCATTCCCAAGACGACCCAACCAGCCAAGATGGCTCCAAGAATCAATAGAAATAATATGGGTGCTCCACTCCCAAGGTGACCCAACATGCGTATACGCCAAAAATAACAAGATGGGAAGAAACACTCCAAATGCTGGATCTTTATTTAGGAGAAAGAAACAATTCGGCTCAAGCATCCATTCTCAAGCCCTTTCCCACCTTTCTCTTAAATAAATATCCATCTTGTTATTTTTGTAGTATATTTTGGTCGAGTCACCTTGGGATTGGAGCACCCATATTACCTCTATTGATTCCTGGCACTCCTGTTCCCATCTTGTTAGTTATCGAAATACATGCTGGTTGAGTCACCTTGGGAATGGAGCACCCATATTACCTCTATTGATTCCTGGCATGCCTGTTCCCATCTTGTTAGTTATCGAAATACATGCTGGTTGAGTCACCTTGGGAATGGAGCACCCATTATACTTGTAATGATGCCTGGAGTGCCTGGTCCGTCTTGTTATTATTGGAATACATGCTGGTTGGGCTACCTTGGGAATGGAGCACCCATATTACCTCTATTGATTCCTGGCATGACTGTTCCTATCTTGTTAGTTATCAAAATACATGCTGGTTGGGCTACCTTGGGAATGGAGCACCCATATCACTTTTATTGATTCCTGGAGTGCCTGTTCCTCTCTTGATTTCTTTGGTGTACATGCTGGATGGCATACGTTGAGAATAAAGCATCCTATTACTTCTATTCATTCCTGGGGTGTCTGTTCCCATCTTGTTATTTTTGGACTACATGCTGGTTGGGCCACCTTGGCAATGACCCATATTACTTCTAAGGATTCCTAGAGTGCCTCTTGCCATCTTGTTATTTTGGTGTCAGCACAACTGAATGACTTGCAGCTTTTTATGCAATATGTTTGTCTACATGACTTTAAAACCTTACCATTATTGGGCATCCAGTTTTCCACAATCTTTGCCCGAGGTCTTAAACAATTGTACAAACCATCAACATGTCTTCTAAACTGTCCAGTCCCAAACATATTGGGCTTCGTTCACAAAGGCCAGAGTTGTTGCTGACATGTACGACTCAGTAATTATAATTTCACTAAGGTGGTTATTCAGTAACTGTTGGAATTAGTTGAAGTTGCAGAAACCAGCAACAATCGACATTGATGTAACTCCAACAAACCCGAGTCTCCTACAATTTAAATGCAAAAAGTGGCCAAATAATGTAGAAGCTTTACTCCAATGCTTCTCTTGCCACTCTTCGGATTTAATTCTTTTGAAACGTTGGGGTTGTTGGAGTTGCAACTCCAAAGTAACACTAATTCTACATTGGAATAGCTCGGACTTCTCCATCTAGCTGCAAAATAATGCCCCTATACAATGTATACAAGCCTTATGCTGCCGCAAGATTTGAGTTGAAGCAGAACTTGTGGTATGGTTCTAATTTTGGCAAGAACCATTAAGGTAATGGCTGGAGCAAGGCATTATGTCTAATGGCTCGACCCTTTAGCTTACTGGTTTTGTTGTGATCTAACCCCAGATTTGTCCATAGCACCAACAATTGGTCTAGGACAGTGGTTCCCAACCGCTTTCCTCAAGTAACCCCAAGAGGCCAGGTTTTAAGGTTTCCCATGCAGACTGAATCCTGCACTCACTGAGCAGCAAATCATATCACCTGTGCTGTGCTTTGGATATCTGGAAAACCTGACCTGTTGGGGGTACTTGAGGACCGCGGTTGGGAACCACTGGTGTAGGATGACTATTATCAAAAAATGTAAAGAAGTAGGACAAACTGGCCTGATGTCTCCCCACTATGGAATCTTTTTCTTCAAGATGTAACACATTTTTGTACAAATTTGGAGGTTTCTCAATAAATTAAGCTCTACACAGAAATAAGACTCCACGTTGCTCAACTCATCGGTGATTCAAGCTGCCTGGTGACAATTGCAATTAAAGCCAACAGTCAAGTTGACCTTGAATCAAATTTAGTTAATTCCATGCTCTAGCAACCTAAAAGCCGAAGGAATATTTATAATCATAGCTTTATTTTTGAGGCATGATTTTTAAGACAGTGAAGAAACACTTGGATAAAGCAGCCAGCAGAAAAGACATAAAAAGGAAATAAAATAGATTTTCTTTAAATTTGCTTTTGCATTTTTTAATATAATATTCCTATTGTATGACTGACCTAGATTTTAAAGTTAAATGTGATATTCTCTTTAAAATGATGCGTTTTCTGTGTATACATAATAGCCACATTTCTAAAATATTAATCACAGGTTGATGGGAAATAACGATGTCCTCTAATAATGAGAAGTTGGCACATTCGTTTAAAACTTGCATAAATAATGGAAATGAAAACTCAGTGATCTTGGAAGTTGTCTCAATAGCATCAGCAAATCAGTCTCACTTACCCTACATGTTAATAAAACAAGGAGATGACAATCCTAAAAAAAACAGGGTTGCAAAACACAGAAAATGTGGAATGACATTTTTTTCCTCCCCAAAGGAGCAACTGCCACGAACCAAAGTATTTTCATGAAAGCTCTTTTGCTTTAGATGCAGAATATTAAGAGAACAAAACACTTTAGGACAGAGCCTTGTCACCAGATGTTACTTGGCTCTAATGTGTTTGTTAAGCGGGATTCTTTTTAAATAGGTCACGTAAACTTTTACATTGTGTGGAACATGGAATGGATTTCCTCATTTCCAACATTCCAGCTTGGCTAGAAGCAGGTAGCAAAGAACGAATGCGTACCTTTTAGGTTGGGTGTGGGGTAAGCCAAAAATTTACAAATTTGTTTTTAAACATTTGAAACATTTCCTCTGCAATTTATGGTTTGTTTTATCGATCTATCTATCCATATCTATCTATTTATCCCATGTCTATCTATCTATCTATCTATCTATCTATCTATCTATCTATCTATCCCATATCTATCTATCCATATATCTATCTATCTATCTATCTATCTATCTATCTATCTATCTATCCCATATCTATCTATCTATCTATCTATCTATCTATCTATCTATCTATCTATCTATCTATCCATATCTATCTATCTATCTATCTATCTATATATCCCATATCTATCTATCTATCTATCTATCTATCTATCTATCTATCTATCTATCTATCTATCTATCTATCTATCCTATTATCTATCTATCTATCCTATTATCTATCTATCTATCTCTCTATCTATCTATCTATCTATCTATCTATCTCATATCTATCTATCATATATCCATCTATCTATCTATCTATCTATCTATATCTATCTATCTATCTATCTATCTATCTCATATCCTCTATCTATCTATCTATCTATCTATCTATCTATCTATCTATCTATCTATCTATCTATCTATCTATCTATCTATCTATCCCATATCTATTTATCTATCTATCTATCTATCTATCTATCTATCTATCTATCTATGTCATATCTATCTATCTTTCTATCTATTTATCTATCCATATCTATCTATCTCTATCTATCTATCTATCTATCTATCTATCTATCTATCTATCTATCTATCTATCTATATATCTATCTATGTCATATCTATCTATCTATCTATTTATCTATCCCATATCTATTTATCCCATATCTATCTATTTATCCCATATATATCTTTCTATCTTTCTATCTATCTAGCTATCTATCTATCCATATCTATCCCATATCCATCTATCTATTTATCCCATATCTATCTATTTAACCCATATCAATCTATCTATCTATCTATCTATCTATCTATCTATCTATCTATCTATCTATCTATCTATCCCATGTCTATCTATTTATCCCATATCTATCTATCTATCTATCTATCTATCTGTAGCGCTGTGTTTAAATCCTTGTCGTGTCTATTTTTGGCCACCGGAGGGAGACAAGCGTGATGAGAGACACTGAACTTTGCATTGAGACTACGTTTCCCGGAATGCTTTGCGGGCGGACACAGGAAGTGGGTGGGACAGACAGCGTTACATCCTGAGCCTCGTGGAGATAGCTGGCAGAGCGCGCCAGGGAGTGAGTGAGACAAGACGCAGTGCTGCAGAACGCAAGAGTGACTAGGCCGGAGCGCAGGTGCGGCCTATCAGAGTCCCAGATCGGGTTGTTCAGCCTTGCAAGAGGGAGACCCAGCAATCCACCATCTTACCCAAGCTGCTATTGAGGAAGCTGGAGGACCCCGAGTTAGGCGTACCGCAGGTCGATCGGATTGGGAGAGCAGGCGGTAAGCTGGACAAGTCACGGCCGGAGCAGAGAGAGCCAGACAACGGATCCAGTAGCCGGCACCCCAGTCAAAATCGAACGGAGAGACGTCCTGGGTCAGCGGAGCCTTAAGATTCTGGCGGATGGGTGAGAGGCCTCCAAGGCCGTTTGTGATTAACGAAAGCACACTGCTGTTGTTTCTAAAACCCACAGGGCCCCAACTTGACTAGTCGAAGACACCTTTTAAGCAATTCACTGGCCAGTTGAATAGTACCCGGGTACCACAATACACACACACATTTGCATTCCGGGACTTAACCTGTGCGGGACTCACTTCCTAATCTCCAAAAGGGATTAAAGATTTGTTTCTTATTTCTTCTTCCGATACGCGTTTCTCGAATTACGAAGCATTGTATTTTTCTGTTTCCGCTGTGCGTCTCTCGAATTTCGAAGCATTATATTTTCTGTTCCGATGCGCGTTTTCCCGAAATACGAAGCCTCGTATTTCTTTTTCCGCTGCGCGTTTCCCGAAATACGAAATACTGTAAATATATCTACGAACACCGTGTTATCTATTATATGCCATTCATTCTAGTAAACTATATAATTTATAAAATCCACAACGGTGCTGGAGTATATTTATTCCCTAGTGCGGGGAGACTGACCCGTGGTTCAATTTCAGCGGCTCCTCCGGGAGTGAGCGCTACACGTGGGGGCTCGTTTCCGGGATCCAGTCTCTGGAAAAACCACATCTAAAGGGTTAAATATGGATACAGACACTGTTGCCGAATGGTGTGAGGAGCACAGTAGTCAGTTAGAATGTTGTATAGTCATGGATATTCCCGCAGACACTTGGGCCGAAGATCAGATTCGCCAGGCCGTGGCCACGCTGACACCAGATTGTCGGGGGTTAATCCTGGACATTAAAAAGAACACAGATACCTCTCACACGTATGTTCTTTTTGAATGGAGAAAGGGTGTTCCAGTGTGTTTTCAGGGCGCGAGCGTGAAGCTGACCGATGAGGTGGAAGTCCAACTGATTCAGCCAAGTGCACCACGTGGCGAATCCGCGAGTGTTTCTGCACCCAGTCCGTTGGCCATGATCGGGCCTGAATTCATAGTGGCTATTGGAGATTTGCTGGCTAAGTGACAGAGAACAAGCCCTACGTACACTAACCGGTTATCGACGGTTGAGAAATTTTACAGGAAACGTACCAACTCCGGCGGGAGAAGAAACCTTTGAAGAATGGGTGGAACAGGCGATGCAGGCTCTGGATAAGTGGGACGTCCCTGAAGCCCAGAAAAAGCAAAGGATCACCTAGAGTTTAAAGGGACCTGCGTCAGAAGCGGTGAGAAACCTAAAACTGAGTAGGAAAGACTGTACTGCTTTAGATTATTTAAACGTTCTGGAGGAAGTTTTTGGGCGAACAGAAAAGGCTGCAGAGCTTGTATATCAGTATGAACACACCTACCAGCAGAGAGGTGAGAGAATGACCGAATACATGAGGCGCCTAGATAAGATTCTGCACCAGATACTCCTCAAGAAAGGGGCCGAACCGGCCGAAGTGGATAAGATTAGAATAAAACAGATCCTGAGGGGCTCTCAACCTCTAGATCCAGTGATGCTGCAGCTGAGAAGCAGAGCAGGTAATCAAGAACTGAAGTACCTGGAACTGATCCGAGCTGTCAGAGAGGAGGAGGCTTTGCTGGAAGAAAAATCCTTCAGGCGAGGGGAAAGAGCTTACGCACAACCTGTGAGGCATAACGACGGTTTGCAGCCTGAAAGCGACTCGCTGGATACTTACGGATCCGACGGGGACGAGCAAGAGCATCTGATTACTTTTAAATCCACAGAGAGGGCTGCCAAAGAATTAAACCTCTCCGAACGTGGTGAGTTGCACAAAACTGTTAAGAAAGTACAAGAAGCTCAAGCTGAATTGCAACAGGCGCACGCGGAACTGTGCCGAGTATTGATGAAGGTGACAGAGATGCAGGCAGAGATGCAGAAGTTCCTAACAGGCATGCAGACAACCGGAGTTGCTGTGGCGTCTAGCCAAGGTCCTTTAACCGAATCACAGCAGGCGACTGCGTCTCCACTTTCCAAGAAGAGATGTTTCGGTTGTGGAGAAATGGGCCACTTCCGCGCACAATGCAAAGGCCAAAAGCCTGAAGGGAATAGAGTTGAGGAGCTGTTAAAAGCCTTAGAAGGACTGTTATCTACCTCACCAGCGGGAAACGCCAGAGGGCACAAGTGAAGGAGCAACCTAGGTGCCCGAAGGTTGAAACCCGCTCCAAAAATCAAGCCAGGACTAAGAGGGCGAGAGGGCCCAAAGTCGGGCCAACTGCTGAACTTGCCAGGACTGAAAGAGTCACTCCCTTAGCATCCGGACCTACGTCATGGGGAAGCAATGCACACCCAAAGCCTACACGGGCCAAGAAAAAGGCCAGGGTACAGCAAACTGGGTCTAAGTGTCCGGATACCGCCACCAAGTTTCCTGACCAACTGATAGGTCCTTCTCCTATTGTGCCAATCCAAGTGGAGGGAGTCTACACTAAAGCCCTGTTGGATTCAGGGGCTCAGGTGACATTGATCTACCGAGACTTCTACGAGAAACACTTGAAGCACATTCCTCTACAGAAATTGAAGGATCTTGAAATCTGGGGTATCGGAACTGAGAAACTCCCTTATGACGGGTATCTACAGGTGAAGTTGGAGATCGGATCCGAAGTCATCGGACAGTCCGGAGGCTGTGATGCATTGGCCATTGTGTGTCCTCGACCCTCAGGTGCCAACAGAACTTCCATGATAGTGGGGACGAACACTGATTTGGTGCGGCGTCTCCTGACACCTATCATATTGGAAGAAGGTTCTACCCAAGGAGTACACCCAATGTTATGTCCAGTCTATCAGAGGATGGTCGAAGAACAGAAGGCACCTGCCAAAGTGGGGCGCCTATGGAGATTAGAAGGAACAGAGAAGGTTCTACAAGCTGGAGAAGTGGCGAGCTTCCGGGCTTCAGTCAAGTTGAACGGGTCGCAACCAGGCCCCTATGTGGTGCTGGAAACCGATTTTAATCATGGGAGTGAAACCGGAGTCGAAGTAATCCCTGAAATAATCTCCACTAAAGCTCTGAAAAGAACATGAGGAAGAGTCTCAGTCAGCGTGTGCAATGTGTCTGATTCTCCAGTAGTCCTTAAAGCACGAATGCCTATCGGGCAAGTAGCGTCCGCTACGCCCCTCTCTCCTACCGATTTAGGAGGGGGAGTGGATAAAGAGATTCCAGATGAAAGATTCTACCCCAAGGACGCTCCCATTTCATCCGAGTGGAAGAAACATCTTCAGTCTCAAGTTCTAAAGTGGAGAGAATTGTTCTCGAAAGATGAGTTCGACGTAGGCTTAGCTAAAAGTACTGAGCACAGCATTCGATTAAAAGAAGACAAGCCGTTTCGTGAAAGGTCAAGGCGAGTTCCGCTGGGAGACTTGGATGATCTGCGAGAACAGCTGAATGAATTGCAAAGAACCAAGGTGATTCAAGAGTCCAGGAGCCCATACGCATCTCCAATAGTGATGGTCCGGAAGAAGAATGGTTCTGTCCGCCTGTGCATAGACTATCACACGCTGAATCGGAGAACCATCCCAGACCAATATGCTACTCCTCGGATAGTAGATGCCTTACAGTGTTTGTCTGGAGCAAAATGGTTTAGTGTACTAGACCTGCGAAGCGGGTATCACCAGATACCAATGCATCCCGAAGACAAAGAGAAAACTGCGTTCATCTGTCCACTGGGGTTCTTTGAATTCAACCGAATGCCTCAAGGCCTTACGGGGGCTCCAGCCACGTTCCAACTGTTAATGGAGAAGACAGTCGGGGACATGAATCTGATCGAAGTGTTAGTGTACCTGGATGACATAATAGTGTTCGGGAAGACTCTGGAAGAACACGAGTAACGTTTGGAGAAGGTTTTGAAGAGGCTCCATGAAGAGGGATTGAAACTGTCTCTGGAGAAATGCCAATTCTGTCTGCCGTCCGTTACATATCTGGGACATGTGGTCTCAGCAGAAGGTGTTTCGACAGATCCTCGGAAGTTGGAGGCCGTAGCTTCCTGGCCTAGACCTCGAAACGTCACTGAACTTAGATCTTTCTTGGGGTTCTGTTCATATTATCGAAGATTTGTAGGAGGATTCGCGAAAATAGCTCAACCACTGAACAAACTCCTACAGAAGGAAAGTACCGAAGAAGGCTGCAAGGCCTCTGACCTAAACCCGTCCGCTCCAGGACCAAGGAAAGCTCGAGAGTCCATACAGGGCGAATGGACTAGTCAATGTGAAGGTGCTTTCTTGAAGCTGAAAGAGAGTCTAACTCAAGCTCCTGTCTTGGCCTACGTGGACCCTCACAAGCCGTATGAGTTACATGTGGATGCCAGCAGAGAAGGTTTAGGAGGAGTCCTGTATCAGGAGTATGGTGGACTACTGAGGCCTGTAGCGTACGTGAGCCGGAGCCTTACGCCTTCAGAGAAGAACAATCCTACCCACAAGTTGGAGTTCCTAGCCTTAAAGTGGGCAGTGGTAGACAAGTTAAAGGACTATCTGTATGGAGCCGAGTTTGTGATAAAGACGGATAACAATCATCTTACCTACATCCTTACTACTGCGAAGCTGGACGCAACGGGACACCAGTGGTTGGCCGCACTGTCAGGGTTTCGGTTCAGCCTGAAGTATCGCCCTGGGGTGAATAATCGAGATGCTGATGCTTTATTGAGAAGACCCTATGCTACAGAATGGACTCAGTTGACTCCAGACGGGGTGCAAACTTTGTGTCAAGGAGCAGAGCGCCGGGTCAAGGGAGGGATTGAAGCAGAGGCCATAGGAGTCATGGCTGCGGCTGTTCCTGAGTTCTACTGCAATCCTACGCAATTGAGGGATGAAAGTCTACCTACCTTTTCCAAACAGGACCTGAAAGTGGATCAGGCCAGAGACCCTTTAATTGCATTGACCAAAAAAGCCCTAACTGCGAACCAGCGGGAAATTCTGCTGACAAATTCCCCAGATGGAGCCAGATTGGTCTACAAAGAGTGGGAACGGTTGAAGATGTTGGATGGGGTGGTCTACCGAAGGGGCCCCTCAACTAACGCTGAAGAGACCCAACAGTTGTTCCTTCCCACTAAGCATAGAGAGAGTGTGCTGCGATCACTACACGATGAGCA
Source organism: Leptobrachium leishanense (assembly GCA_009667805.1). NCBI lineage: Eukaryota > Metazoa > Chordata > Amphibia > Anura > Megophryidae > Leptobrachium > Leptobrachium leishanense. Next base: position 26,807,614 of record CM019069.1, read on the forward strand.
TGGACATTTGGGTGCTGAAAGAACTTTTAAGCTGGTGCGAGACAGGTTCTATTGGCCTTGCATGAGAGCTGAAGTGGAAAGTTATTGTCATTCATGTCTGAGGTGTATTCAGAGGAAGACCCTACCGCCCGAAACTGCTCCAATGAGCCATCTGCAGAGTCAGGGACCCATGGATTTGGTGTGCATTGACTTCCTGTGCTTAGAGCCGGATGCTAGTGGGCAAGGGAATATTCTAATAGTGACTGATCACTTCACACGTTACGCCCAAGCTTTTTCCACAAGAGACCAACGCGCTCCGACAGTGGCCAAGGTTCTGATGGAGAAGTTCTTTGTTCATTACGGCCTACCAAGGAGAATACACTCTGATCAGGGTAGAGACTTTGAAAGCCGACTTGTTGGACAATTGTTGGAACTATTGGGAATCCAAAAGACCCGAACTACACCATATCACCCTCAAGGTGATGTTCAGCCTGAAAGGTTTAATCGCACGCTGCTAAATATGCTGGGGACATTGTCAAACATAGAGAAGCAGAGTTGGAGTCCCCATATAGCTACTCTGGTGCATGCATATAACAGTACGGAGAGTGATGCAACTGGATACTCACCGTACCGTCTTATGTTCGGAAGCTCGACTGCCAGTTGATTTGGCGTTTGGGTTATCTTTAGACCAGACGTCGGTAGCTTCCCATAGAAATTACGTGGATCGACTTCGAAAGAACCTGGCCTCTGCGTTTGAACAGGCCCGTTTGACCTCAGGAAACAGGGAGCAGAGGAACAAAAGGAACTATGACTTAAAAGTTCGGATACAAGATCTGCAACCCGGTGATAGGGTTCTGTTGAAGAACTTGGGTGCTGCTGCGAGGCAAAAGTTGGCAGATAGATGGAGTTCTCAAGTATACATTGTCTGCAAGCAACTGCCGGGTCTGCCGGTGTATCAAATCTGGCCGGATGGGAAGGCTGGGCCTCTTAAGAACTGGCACCGGAATCATTTGTTACCTTTGAGAGAGGCTGTGAGGATACCAGTTGGGGACGAACTTTCTCTGCCGAATCCGCCTGCTCCACGTTTGCCTCCTGTTACTCGGTCTCAGCAGACCCGGGTTGTCGAAGAGAGCGAAAGGGACAGTGAGGAAGCGAGTTTTTGTCTGGACTGGATGCGTTCACCGGAGCCTGAAGAGGTTGTCTCAGTTCCTGAACGGTGGGAAAGTAATTTGAGGCCTGAAGCTCCTGAATTTCAGTTAGAATCCCTGAAGCTCTTGAATTTCAGCTAGAAGTTCCTGAGACTGTTGGAATCCCTATAGCTCCTGAAGCCGAATCTTATGACTACAGTTCTATGCCTTCACTGGAGGGATCATACTCCGAAGAGATGTCTGCTCCAGTGGCAGAAAGAAGGACTGAGCCAGCACCTATAGTACTTCCACCTGAAGAGGAACTGATTGATCCAGAACCAAAACGCTCTGTTCGACCGCCCCAGCGACTCACCTACGACTCACCAGGACATAGCACTGAAGAGGCCGTCACCACAGTGCGAAGGTTGCCCGAAGTGTCTACTATGTTAGCTGAGGAAGCCCAAAGCATGAGTCAACTTGAAGAAGTGTATCTAACCCACTGTATGTTTGCTTCTGAACCTGTATATGTTATCTAAACTGTGTTGAAATGTAATGCAACTGTTGTACCTCCTTGGAGAGACCCAAGAGTTCTAGGAGGGGGAGAGTGTAGCGCTGTGTTTAAATCCCTGTCATGGCAGTACCTATTTTTGGCCACCGGAGGGAGACAAGCGTGATGAGAGACACTGAACTTTGCATTGAGACTACGTTTCCCGGCATGCTTTGCGGGCGGACACAGGAAGTGGGTGGGACAGACAGCGTTACATCCTGAGCCTCGTGGAGATAGCTGGCAGAGCGCGCCAGGGAGTGAGTGAGACAAGACGCAGTGCTGCAGAACGCAAGAGTGACTAGGCCGGAGCGCAGGTGCGGCCTATCAGAGTCCCAGATCGGGTTGTTCAGCCTTGCAAGAGGGAGACCCAGCAATCCACCATTTTACCCAAGCTGCTTTTGAGGAAGCCGGAGGACCCCGAGTTAGGCGTACCGCAGGTCGATCGGATTGGGAGAGCAGGCGGTAAGCTGGACAAGTCACGGCCGGAGCAGAGAGAGCCAGACAACGGATCCAGTAGCCGGCACCCCAGTCAAAATCGAACGGAGAGACGTCCTGGGTCAGCGGAGCCTTAAGAATCTGGCGGATGGGTGAGAGGCCTCCAAGGCCGTTTGTGATTAACGAAAGCACACTGCTGTTGTTTCTAAAACCCACAGGGCCCCAACTTGACTAGTCGAAGACACCTTTTAAGCAATTCACTGGCCAGTTAAATAGTACCCGGGTACCAAAATACACACACACATTTGCATTCCGGGATTTAACCTGTGCGGGACTCACTTCCTAATCTCCGAAAGGGATTAAAGATTTGTTTCTTATTTCTTCTTCCGATACGCGTTTCTCGAATTACGAAGCATTGTATTTTTCTGTTTCCGCTGCGCGTCTCTCGAATTTGAAGCATTATATTTTCTGTTCCGATGCGCGTTTTCCCGAAATACGAAGCCTCGTATTTCTTTTTCCGCTGCGCGTTTCCCGAAATACGAAATACTGTAAATATATCTACAAACACCGTGTTATCTATTATATGCCATTCATTCTAGTAAACTATATAATTTATAAAATCCACAACGGTGCTGGAGTATATTTATTCCCTAGTGCGGGGAGACTGACCCGTGGTTCAATTTCAGTGGCTCCTCCGGGAGTGAGCGCTACATATCTATCTAATATCTATCTATCTATTCCTCTAACATCTATCCCTGTCTTTCAATCTGTTTATCTCTTATCTATCTACTCATCTGTCTATCTTTCCCTCTATCATCTCTCCCTCTTTCTATCCATTATCCACCTATCTATCCACCTATTTATCCCATATCTATCTATCTATCTATCTATCTATCTATCTATCTCATATCTATCTATCCTTCTCTCTATCTATCAATAATTTTGCCTCTTCATAAATCAATGGTAAGAGTCACCTTGAATATGCCGTGTGATTTTGGGCATCTGTTTTAAAAAAAGTTATTATGGCGCTAGAAAAGTGCAGAAACGGGCAACTAAATTAATAAGGGGAATGGAAGGTTTAAGTTATGAGGAAAGGCTAACAAGCTTAAACTTGTTTAGCTTAAAGAAACAGCGCCTTAGAGGGGATCTGATAACCTTATATAAATATATACGGGGCCTTAGAGGGGATCTGATAACTTTATATAAATATATACGGGGCCTTAGAAGGGATCTAATAACTTTACATAAATATGTACGGGGCCTTAGAGGGGATCTAGTAGCTTTATATAAATATATATTGGGCCTTAGAGGGGATCTTGATAACTTTATATAAATATATACGGGGCCATTATAAACCATTGTCTGGAAACCTATTCATTAACAGGACTATACATAGGACACAAGGTCACCCATTTAGACTGGACGAAAGGAAATTCTGCCTAAAGCATAGGAAGGGTTATTTTACAGTGAGAACAATAAAGCTGTGGAATTCTCTGCCTGTTGAGGTGGTTGGGTCAGAGACTGTACAGACTTTTACACAACAACTGGATGACTTCCTGCAGACACAGAATATTAAGGGTTATAATATTTAATCTGTCTTTAAAAGCTGCTTGATCCCAAGATATAATATGAACAGCTATTATAACATGAATGTCTTTATGAATTGCTTTCAGATATCACGACACAGAAGGAACCTGTCCCAGCACTCCATACCTGATAAAGTAACCACAAGAGATGTGTTGGTAAGTTTTATTTGGTTTGCCATTGTCTTAATAACATGAAATAAAAGCAAAATTTGCGCAAGTCTGGTGAAATCCGTAGTTGTTTGTCTTTTATTACTTTTTCCCCAACATATGGCAGACCTCAGCGGTCAACGGTCAGGTCAGAGTCACAGCACCGACTACTGTTATTACACATCACAATAGCATCACAACTTCAGTGGATCACTATAGTTCACACAATTCCCAAGTTCAGAAACATCCCACAATGTGTCCCCGATGCGGCGCTCTGCTGGAGAGAAATCTGGCTGGGTGGAGTAGAGGTAACACCATTGCTCTATAACTGGGGAGACTGTGAAGACACAGGTTCAAATCCCTGCCAGAGCACCTCTCCAGCTAGTGTCCTTGGTCAAGACACCTAACGGTACATACTCGTCACCCAGAACATAGTTGAAAATGAGAGAAATCTCAATGAATCCTTCCTGGTAAAATACTTTCTCAAAAAATAAATAAATCCACAAGCGCCACTAAAATTTATTTATTTATTTATTTATTTGCAAAGGATTTTACCAGGAAGGATACATTGAGATTTCTCTCGTTTTCAAGTATGTCCTGGGTTCAAGAACATTGAAGTGTTACAGTTACAGAAATACAAAGTAATACAATGCAAGATATTTAAAAAAAACCACAAAAATACAGATTAACATATCATGGGAAGGGCTAAAACCTTGGGTTAACCACTTCGCTGCTGAGGACGCGCTCAGCGCGTCCTCAGCATTCCCGCTGGTGTGCTGAGGACGCGCTGAGCACGTCCTCCCATTGGGGTCAGCGTTCGGCCGGGTTCCGGCCGATCGCTGGCCCCTCCGGTGCGGGCTGACATCCTGGATGTCAGCCCGGCATCCGGAACAGCAGCCGCCAGAATTAGGTGTCATCGCGGGGGCGCGATGACACCTAATTCAGGCGCCCCCCCCGCATGTGCGGAGGAGGCGCCTGAAAGGGAGGGGGGAGGTCCTTCGGACCTCTCTCCCTCCCGATCGGCGGCTCTGCGGGGGTTAACCCAGGCATCACTTGGAAGGGCACAGCCTGCCCTTCCAAATGATGCCTGGCATTAACCCCTGGGGAGCTGGATCGCAAATCGGCGCTGAAAAGCGCCGGTTCGCGATCCTTTCCCGGAGCTGGCCGACATCTTGGATGTCGGCCAAGCCTCCGGGAACTCCCCCTGAGGACTGGCGTCATCGTGCGTAGCACGATGACGCCAGTCCTGGACTTAACCCTTGACTGCCACCAACGGTGGAGATAGGGAGTTCCAATGAACTCCCTATCTCCCGATCCGTGGCAGCTAGGGGTTAAATTTTGGTATGGTTGGATCGGCCAGAGCATGGCCGTTCCAACGATACCAAACATGAAAGTGAAAAATTTTGTAAAAAAAAAAAAAAATGAAAAATAAAAATAAAAAAAAATTAAAAAAAATTAAAAAAAAAAAATAAACACTTTTTTTTTTTTTTTTTTTGTTTGTTAATGCAGCAATATTGTTCCCATTTCAATTATAATGTGAACAATGATGCTGCACTAACGATTTTTGTATGCGGTGCGTTTGTTAAAAATAGTGTCATTTTCCCCAAAAAAAAATGTAACGAGACCCCATCTCTAATTTTTTTAACAAGCGCACCCCATACAAAATATAACCGCAATTGCTCGCATGTTAAAATGTGGAAAAAACACTTTACACGTTGTAAATTATTGAAAATACATATTTTATTGCATTTTTTGTTATAATATACAGACATGACATAACGTATACATATAATAATGACATATTATGAATCTACCGAGTCTGACGGAAAGAACGATATATAATATGTCTGGGTCATATACTAAAATAAGCCTTCAAAACACGTTTAAACATGATGCGCAAAACAGGTAAAAATGACCTCAGCACAGGGGCGGGAAAAGCCTCAGCAGCGAAAGGGTTAATTAGGGTGATTTGCAAAGTGGAAGCAGCTGGAAAGTAAGCTACAAATTTCAGACCAGCACTGGGTGGTATATTTACAAATACAAAACTAGGTTTTCTTTGGGATGTGAAGGTGACGCTCAGTAATTATCTGCTTCACTTTATCCAGTGGATGATAAGCCCTATAAGGAGAAACATTGGACCATGCTTCGATCTCCATCAGTGTGCCTGAAAGAGGGTTGGATATTTACCTTAAAAGAGTATCATATACAAACACCAAAGAGCCTAAGGTAGAGGAGGCTCTGAAATAGGTCAGCAATACACGTATTTCTCTTTTTTGGCTGTTTCCCTATCCTGAAGCGTATAACACTATGGGAGTACCATCTCCAATTTTTTGCCTTTGAGGTGATCCGGAGGAAAGAAGGATTATGTAACTCTTAACCAACTTGGGAAGCCGGAGTTGAAGCTTGACTCTGCAAAGTTGTGTATTAACCATTTGACACTGCGGGATGTGCTATACTGCCCCCCTGCAGCCAATGACGCTAGTCGCACGTCGGCTGCGGAGCGGGCCGCAATCAACGGCTCGCGGCGGCACCTGTCAGCGAGGAGTACCTGTACGCCTCGCCGGTGTTAACCCCTGCCCGATGGGCCACCCCCGCCCATCCTTAAGGGGTTAAAATCTCTGTTGCTGAACCAAGGGATGGATTCATAAAGACTGAATATACATATGAGTAGTATTTTTGTATGTCTTGATTCACATTTAGCACTTACATATTCACTAATGTTAATATTTCAAATTGATTGCGCCTGAAGAGACCTCTTTTATCTGTGGTGCCTGAGTGACGAGCTTTTTCCACTTGCATACAGTATAATATAATGAATAAAACAAACCAAGGAAAGAGCACTAAAGTAAACATATCACAATTTCACAATCCTCACACAATCTAAAGATTTTAACAGATATTTAACTCAAAGGTTTTTTTACTTTGAAATCAACTTTATTGTAACGAACAACAATAAACACAATAATTCTGAACACTGGATTCCGCTTGATTTTCGTAATTAAGGATATATAAACTGATTCATTACATTAAGGTAGGTCCTGTTAGGGCAAAGTATAAAGTATAGTAATGATTATTAGAAGTTATGAATATATCATCTCAGGAAATCAGAAGATTCCTCCATCATTTTGAGTTTTCATGTATTATGTACTGTTTAAAATTCCCAGTGGGAAAGGGTCAAAGCAGGGATCTCTCACTAAGGCTACGGTCACATGAGCGCACTGAGTGCGTCCATGTGACCGCACTTCCCTGCGTCCATCGCAGATTTGTGACGGCTCGATGGGGGGACCACACGGTGTAGCGCGCGCATGAATTGTGCACGCTACCACCAGACGTGATTTCAGCCTCCCCATCAAAAAGCTACGACGGACTAGGGATGTGCGTTTCGGGTTTCGGAATTTCGGAATTTTCACGAAATTTCCCGATTCGTGTTTTCGGATGCGGCCGATTTTCCGAAAATTTTTAGATCCGAAAATGGCAGATCCGAAAAGTTTTCCGAGCCGAAACGAAATATTTTCGGAATTTTTTCGAATGGACTTGAAATGTGTCAAATCGAAATTTATTTTTGCTCTATTCATGATTTCGGTTCCATTCGTGATTTCGGTTCCATTTCGGTAATTCTGGACATCGTATATTTAACTATTATCGGTTATATCGCTGATTCTGTAAATTTTCTATTTGTAAATGCGTATCACTTGTTTCTTGTGGCATTCGGGTCAGTTTAGTGTTTTTTAAATCGTTTTGTTCATTTTTTTTGTTCCTTGGCTTTCATATCATTTTAATATGATTAAATAAAGTTGTGAAATGTATATTCAATTATTCATAAGAAAAAAAGGATCTTTATTTAATAAAAAAAAAATGATAGAATCGCCAGAATTATCGTAGACACTTTGAAACGAGGAGAACAGACGTTCCGAAAAAACAAAAATTTCCGAAATTTCCGAAAAGTCGATACAAAAAACGAGCAAAGTGACCCGAAAATACGAAAAATGGTCGATATTCCGAAAAAAAAATTGTACACGAAAAACGATCTGAACCGAACCGAATCGAAACATCAATCGGTCAAAACGAGCCGAATCGAAAAGTTTAAACATCCAAACAAATCGAACCGAATCGAACCGAAAAAAAAATCGGTGCACAAGCCTAGAAATCAGAGGATTCCTCCATCATTTTGAGTTTTCATGTATTATGTACTGTTTAAAATTCCCAGTGGGAAAGGGTCAAAGCAGGGATCTCTCACTAAGGCTACGGTCACATGAGCGCACTGAGTGCGTCCATGTGACCGCACTTCCCTGCGTCCATCGCAGCTTTGTGACGGCTCGATGGGGAGGACCACACGGTGTAGCGCGCGCATGAATTGTGCACGCTACCACCAGACGTGATTTCAGCCTCCCCATCAAAAAGCTACGACGGACTAGGGATGTGCGTTTCGGGTTTCGGAATTTCGGAATTTTCACGAAATTTCCCGATTCGTGTTTTCGGATGCGGCCGATTTTCCGAAAATTTTTAGATCCGAAAATGGCAGATCCGAAAAGTTTTCCGAGCCCAAACGAAATATATTCGGAATTTTTTCGAATGGACTTGAAATGTGTCAAATGGAAATTTATTTTTGCTCTATTCGTGATTTCGGTTCCATTTCGGTAATTCTGGACATCGTATATTTAACTATTATCGGTTATATCGCTGATTCTGTAAATTTTGTATTTGTAAATGCGTATCACTTGTTTCTTGTGGCATTCTGGTCAGTTTAGTGTTTTTTAAATCGTTTTGTTCATTTTTTTTGTTCCTTGGCTTTCATACCATTTTAATATGATTAAATAAAGTTGTGAAATGTATATTCAATTATTCATAAGAAAAAAAGGATCTTTATTTAATAAAAAAAAACACGATAGAATCGCCAGAATTATCGTAGACACTTTGAAACGAGGAAAACAGACGTTCCGAAAAAACGAAAATTTCCGAAATTTTCGAAAAGTCGATACAAAAAACGAGCAAAGTGACCCGAAAATAAGAAAAATGGTCGATATTCCGAAAAAAAAATTGTACACGAAAAACGATCTGAACCGAACCGAATCGAAACATCAATCGGTCAAAACGAGCCGAATCGAAAAGTTTAAACATCCAAACAAATCGAACCGAATCGAACCGAAAAAAAAATCGGTGCACAAGCCTAGAAATCAGAGGATTCCTCCATCATTTTGAGTTTTCATGTATTATGTACTGTTTAAAATTCCCAGTGGGAAAGGGTCAAAGCAGGGATCTCTCACTAAGGCTACGGTCACATGAGCGCACTGAGTGCGTCCATGTGACGGCACTTCCCTGCGTCCATCGCAGCTTTGTGACGGCTTGATGGGGAGGACCACACGGTGTAGCGTGCACATGAATTGTGCACGCTACCACCAGACGTGATTTCAGCCTCCCCATCAAAAAGCTACGACGGACTAGGGATGTGCGTTTCGGGTTTCGGAATTTCGGAATTTTCACGAAATTTCCCGATTCGTGTTTTCGGATGCGGCCGATTTTCCGAAAATTTTTAGATCCGAAAACGGCAGATCCGAAAAGTTTTCCGAGCCTAAACGAAAAAATTTCGGAGTTTTCGAATGGACTTGAAATGTGTCAAATCGAAATTTATTGCTTTGAAACGAGGAGAAAAGACGTTCCGAAAAAACGAAAATTTCCGAAATCACGAAAAAGCCGATACAAAAAACGAGCAAAGTGACACGAAAATACGAAAAATGGTCGATATTCCGGAAACATGTACAATTCCGAAAAACGAAAATTTCCGAAATCACGAAAAGTCGATACAAAAAACGAGCTAAGTGACACGAAAATACGAAAAATGGTCGATATTCCGAAAAAAAATGTGCACGAAAAACGAGTCGAGCCGAACCAAATCGAAACAGAAAGCGGTCGAAACGAGCCGAATCGAAAAGTTTGAAAATCCGAAAAATCGAATCGAATCGAACCGAAAAAAAAATCAGTGCACAAGCCTACGACGGACGAAGATGGGGCTACAAAGCGCAATACTCCTTAGGGGGATTGCGCTTTGCAGCGCTCAGCGAACCGGCTCTGCTCAGCTAGGTGGCCACACAGGTATCAGAGTGGAAGAAATGGGACTGGACATCTGAATTGGTGCTGTGGCTCACTTGGTTAATGTGCCTATCTAGTAAACAGCAGGTCCTGTGTTCAAATCTCGGCAGGGCTGGTGTTTTTTTACGCATCGACCTCTGCCATAATTATTATTATGCAATGGTAATCCTGCTATTATTATTATTATTATTATATTGTGAATGATAGTAGCATTATCATAATATCAGTATTATTAATAATTATGGTAATGCTACTATTAATCTGCATTATTATTATTATTATTATTGTATAATCGTAATCCTGCACTATAGGGGTCCAAATTAACAGCATTACAAAAATAGAAAAACTCCACTTTTTCCCTTTAAATCATAATGGTATCTGGTAATCATATGTCTGGGTATCGTTCAAAAGCGTTGTTATTTCACGTTCTTTATCGGTTTCCAAACCTTGCTCGCGAAAGAGGTTATAATGGTAGGAAGACCTTGTGCTACAACGTTATATTGGCAGGAAGACCTCGTGCTCCAACATGGCAGGAAGACCTCGTGCTCCAACAACATTAGTAGATCTGGACAAAAATGTGCGTTAGGGTTAGAGTTAGGGTTAGAGTTAGAGTTAGGGTTAGGGTAACCCTAACTCTAACCCTAATTCTAACCCTAATGCACAATTTTGTCCGCATCTAATGTCGTTGGAGCATGAGGTCTTCCTGCCATGTTGGAGCATGAGGTCTTCCTGCCAATATAACGTTGGAGCACAAGGTCTTCCTGTCATTATAACCTCTTTCACAAGCAAGGTTTGGAAACAGATAAAGAACGTGAAATAACGACGCTTTTGAACGATACTCAGACATATGATTACCATTATGATTTAGAGGGAAAAGTGGAGTTTTTCCATTTTTTTAATGCTGTTAATTTGGACCCCTATAGTGCAGGATTATCTGTATAATAATAATTAAAGCAGAGGTAGGTGAAAATGAAGCAGAAACCAGTGTCCAGCATTATTGTGTTTATTGTTGTTCGTTACATTAAAGTTGATTTCAAAGAAAAAAGATCCTTTGCGTGAGGGGAGGTCACATGGGGGAGTGGAGGTCACAAGTTTCCTGTCCAGAGTGGAGCTCCACTCTGCAGCCAGATCCCTTGGTATCCAGGGGGCCTGCACTCTATCCTTTATTAACCATAACGGGACGGTGCTTCTCAAGACACATAGACACAACAAACCAAGGGGAGATTACTCTATTACACAAACTACACAATCTCAAATTCACAAAATTTTAAGATTTTCAACAGATTTAATATAATGTATAGATTTGGCTTATATTTTGAAAGAAAAGTCATGTTATGCGACAGATCACATTACATTATCTGCAGTTGCGTTTGTGTAGATAATATGAGGATACTAAAGGATACTAAAGGATATTTCATTCTGGTAACCTTCTCTCTTACAAAAAGTTTGAAGAAGGGCATCAGATGAAGCTGTGATGGATATTCTTAATGGCAGACTGAAAGCCACACAGGGTAAAGTGTTACTGGAACATGTGCAGTTTACTAAACATCTTCACATCGCCTAATGTAAGACATGAAAGGCCGTTTCAATACACCCAGTCTATCGAGGAGATCATGACACACACTGCGCTGAGAGTTGTTGGATGGCCTTTAGACGTTATTTTTTTGTTTTTACATCTCGCTTTGGCTATTGCCTTGTCTAAATCATAATTTTGCATTTATTTGTTAATAAATTGTAACAAGAAAGTGTTTAACAGGAGAGGGCACCTTTATCCCTTCATAGAACATTGTCCTGGGTGGAACTTAAAATGGTTTGTGTGTATGTGTGTGTGTGTGTTTTTTTACATCAGCTGTGGTTTAGAGAGAAAGTCTAGTCATTTTAAAACGATTTTCCTTTTTAACCCCTTCACTACTACCAATTTATGTCGATAAAACTACAAGCCGAGGCCCAGTAGGTTTATAGAAAACAACTCTCCATTGCAGACAGTATACACATTAATGTACCCTCCACAAAATAAACTTTAGCGACAGTAAACTTATTTGACAGGCAGAGGGCTCCCACTGCTGGCCAAAAAATGCTACTACATGTATAATAATACAATCAGCTGCAGCACTTTGGATAATATGTCCAAGATGCTGAGAATGTGGGAGCACATTCTTCAGCCCATTTGCACACAAATCTTGGTTGCAGTAAACGAAATTGAATAGGACCAGTTCAAGCTTTTAAACATCAAGTTTATGTGATCATGAAAGTGAAGGGGTTAAATAGATTATTCATGTTTAACCCCTTCACTACCCAGATCGAGATATTTTAGGCTTCAAAGTTACCATCCGGTACCCAATATCGAGATATCTCGATCTGCAGCTCTGCAGCCCAAAAGCAAATGAAATTTGTTTACTGCAAACAAATTTCATTTTCTTTTGGGCTGCAGAACGTGCTCCTAAAGTTTTAGCCTTGTGCGCATAATGCCCAAAGAGCTAAAACTGTGTAAGATCGACTAACTGAATGCCCTGACATCGGACATTCAGCAGCCGGTACAGTTGCAACTCGTGTTCCCTGCAACGGCTGTAATTCAGTTTGGCAGTAGATGGCACCATCTACTGGCCAGATATGTTAGTACAGTAAGAAATACTTTAGGAATATGCCCAAATATTTCTTACTGTATTATTAATTAAAAATTATTTTTCAAAAAAAACCCACTCATTTCTGACAATGGCTTTATGGAAAATCACTTGGTAGTGAAGGGGTTAAGTAAGTATTTCTTAATTGACATCCCTGGTATTTTTCCTTTCTTTAGCAGCTTATTCCTATTTAAAAAGAAGAGTTTGCAAACGTTTCCCTCCTGAGCGCTTTCTATCTTGAGTAAACTCCTGATTCAATATAAAAACTATAATGTGGGGAATTGGGGATCAGTCTACACGAGAAAATGAACAATCATAGGGCAATATTGCAAACACAAATACAAGAATTTGTCCCTCCTTGAACAATGCTCAGATGATGATCGTGTTTATATATAGGCATATCAATAATGCTCAGCCATCCAGATGTCCTCCTAAACTCCAGATTCTGCTGCGCACGTCTGTGAAAATCACATTATTTCTGAGAAGAAAGAAATGAGGACAAGAAAGTAGAGCATAAGCCAGATTGAGAGATGGAAACACTTGTCAGACACACAGAGATGTGGATTCTTTTCATTTAATAATTACAGTAGTTACAAGTACAGTTACAAGTATTTACAAAGCGCCAACAAGTTCTGTAGCGCTGTACAATTGCTGAGACATAACAACAAATATACATACAAGTTAGACACAAGGAACGGTAGGAGAGAGGACCCTGCTTGACAGCTTACATTCTTAGAGGTGATACCTTGGAAATATTTGTCACAAACAGCACAGTTTATTATGTATTATTTTCTCTTCTTCTTTTAGATATCTAGAAATAAAGAGGGGATAATAAATAAAACCAAGATAATGGATAAAGGGAAGAAACTGAGGTTTGTATTTTTGTTTCTCTCATTCATAAATGATATATATTGCAAATGTAACAGAAACTTTGTGAATACCTGAAAACATCTGTGGCTGCAGAACCTCATTATATTCAGCTGCTATGCATTTCACAGTATACTGCCACCTGGTGTTTGCTCTATAGAATGCAATACATTGAATAATTCCATGTATATTTTATGTTCTTCTCTCGTGTCCCTGAAAATGTATAACCGTTTTGCATGTGTATCTTTTATCATTTTACAAAGTGGTGTTCATGTTCAACACCATCAGTTTGTGAAATGTTGCAATTGTAAAAGAAAAAGAACTTGAGTAAAATAAACAGCGTTTCCCTTAAAGGGACAGGCACGTTGTGACAAAACCGTTTGACAAAATGTACTTTATTTTCCAAGTTTCAGGTTTATTTTATCACCTACTTCTGGATATGCTACACATCTTGTTTGAAACCTTTCCTTGCTCGTCTGTAGCTTTATTCTTATCGTACTGCTTCTATATTCAAATAGAGTTTAATTATTTTTTTTAAAAGCAGCCTTGAAGTGGGCGGGGCTTTGTTAGGCACCGCCTATGAGAAACCAACTAATTCCTGTAGTTGCTCTTTTGTCCATTGGTATTGGACCTCTCTGTCAAATAATGATTGCACACTATTAGATCTTCATAAAAGATAAAAAATAATTATTAATGGTTAATAAATTTTAATATAACGTAAAAGTTCAATATAACTTAAACCATAGCGGTGCACATTCTGCGTTTCCTAAACTACTCACATTGCGTAGAAGCGCAGATTGCGTAGAATAGCTATAGGGATGTCTGGGATCGGGAGCCGAAGAGGAGGAGCCGTGCTGGGCTATAGAAATAAAAATTAAAAAATAATCGAGCAAGCGCTGTCATCATTAAATAATTGAGTAAAAGCTTTATTGAAACTTATAACTTGCAAGCTTAATAAAACGTAATGAACCCAATATTATGTAAAATAATCAACTGAGAAAAAGCTTAAATGGAACTTAATAAAACTTACAAACTTAATAAAATTAAAATAAATTTAAAATAAAACAATTAACTAAGTAAAAGCTTAAATGAAATGTAATAAATGTTACATGATTAAGAAAACCTAATAAAAATAATTATGAAATAAAATCATTAACTGAGTAGAAGCTTAAATGAATCTTAATAAAATTTACAAACTTAATAAAAATGTATGTAAAATACAATAATGAATTGATTAAAAGTCTACAGGAAACTTAAAACTTACAAGCTTAATAAAATGTATAATATACATTAATATAATATGAAATAAATGAGTAATAGTGTAAATGAAACTTTAATAAAACATAGAAGCTTAACAAAACAAAATAATAATTTAGATAAAATTAATTAATTGAGTGAAAGCTTAACTGAAACTCAATAAAACGTACAAGCTTAATAAAACTTAATAAAATTAATTTATTAAATAATTGATTAAACGCTTAACTCCTTCACTACTGATATCGAGATATCTCGGGCTTCAAAGGCACTATCTGTTGCCCCGATAGAGATATCTCGATATGCTGATCTGCAGCCCAAAAGCAAATGAAATTTGCTTGCTGCAAACTAATTTTGTTAGCTTTTGGGCCGCAGAATGTGCCCCCAAAATTTTAGCCCTGTGGGCATAATGCCCAAAGAGCTAAAACTGTAAAATCATCCAGTGGCGTCACTAGGGTTGGTGTCACCCGGTGCGGTAACTTATGGTGTCACCCCCAACCCCCCGAGTTTTACGGATTTTTTTTAACTACTCTTACTCCTAAATCAGTACTCCCATATAACACTGAATGCTCATACACACAGCGCACATTACTGTGAGGTTTATTGCTGTGGAGCTCTCTCATATGCTCACACAATTTTTTGCCAACTGCCAGCAAGTACAGTGCCTGTTCGAAGGCAGTGAAAGCACACATGGATATATATTGCCCCCAGCAGCTCACCCATGGATATATATTGCCCCCAGCTCGCATATGGATATATTGCCCCAGTTCACAATTATATAATGCCCCCAGCAGCTCACCCATGGATATATATTGCCCCAGCTCACATATGGATATATTGCGCCTCAGCTCACATATGGATATATTGCCCCAGACCAGCTCACACATGGATATATTGCCCCAGCTCTCATGGATATGCCCCCAGCACACATGGATACTGCCCCCAGCAAACATGGATACTGCCCCAGCAGCTCTCATGGATATTGCCCCAGCTCCTCTCATGGATATTGCCCCAGCTCCTCTCATGGATATTGCCCCAGCTCCTCTTATGGATATATTGCCCCAGCTCCTCTCATGGATATTGCCCCAGCTCCTCTCATGGATATACTGCCCCAGCTCCTCTCATGGATATACTACCCCAGCTGCTCTCATGGATATACTGCCCCAGCACATGGCTAATGCCCCCAGCTCATGGATAATGCCCCAGCTCATGGATATACTGCCCCAGCACATGGATATGCCCCAGCTCATGGATATACCCCAGCACATGGATACTGTCCCAGCTCATGGATAATGCCCCAGCTCATGAATAATGCCCCAGCTCATGGATACTGCCCCAGCTCATGGATATGCCCCAGCTCATGGATATTGCCCCAGCTCATGAATATACTGCCCAGCACATGGATAATGCCCCAGCTCATGGATACTGCCCCAGCTCATGAATATACTGCCCCAGCACATGGATATGCCCCAGCTCATGGATATACCCCAGCTCATGGATACTGCCCCAGCTCATGGATAATGCCCCATCTCATGGATACTGCCCCAGCTCATGGATATGCCCCCAGCTCATGGATATGCCCCAGCTCATGGATTTGCCCCAGCAGCTCATGGATACTGCCCCAGCAGCTCATGGATATGCCCCAGCAGCTCATGGATATGCCCCAGCAGCTCATTGATATGCCCCCAGCTCATGGATAATGGCCCCAGCTCATGGATAATGGCCCCAGCTCACCTCCTGCACCGCGTGTTCGCTCCCTCTGAGCGTCCGGCAGCGTGCAGCTTGGGCACTTGCCTGGGGGAGCCACGTGACCAGCCGCAATCGGCTGGTGACGTGTTTCCCCAGGCGAGCGCAAAGCTGCATAGCTTCAGACGCTCACAGGGAGCGAACACGCGGCACAGGGTTAGACACCCGCCCTTAGGGTGACGGTGTCACCCTAAAGGCGGGTGTCACCTGGTGCGGGCCGCACCCCCGCCCCCACGTTACGACGCCCCTGAAATCATCAACTATAAGCTCTGAAATATCGGGCTTTCAGACGCTGTCAGCAGCCGATGCAGGAGAAATAGAAGAATATAGATCTGCTGTCAAAACTTCTGCAACTCAATTTGGCAGTATTGAGTAGATGGCGCCATTTACTGGCCAAATAGGTTATTACAGTAATAGATTTGTATTACTGTACAAATTCTATTAAAAAAATATTTACAAAAAACAAAAATAACATTGGTTTATGACAATTTTTGGGGAAAATCACTTGGTAGTGAAGGAGTTAAAGGAAACATAAAACTTACAAGCTTAATAAAAATTTATATGAAATGAAATTATTATTTGAGTAATAGCTTAAATGAAGCGTAATAAAACTTACAAGCTTAACAAAATGTAATAAAAATTTCTATAAAATAAAATAATTAATTGAGTGAAATAAAATAAATAAAAATTTAAAGAGTAGACTTTATTTTTATCTATTCATTGTAGGTATAGATCAATGTTTATTAGCATGTCATATGTACTAAATCTTACAAGCTTAACAAAACGAAATAAAAATTAATAGAGAATAAAATAATTGAGTAAAATAAAACAAATAAAAAAAATTTAAAGTGTAAACTTGATTTTTATTAATTCAGTGTAGGTATAGATCAATGTTTATTAGCATGTCATATGTACTAAATCTTACAAGCTTAACAAGACAAAATAAAAATTTATAGAGAATAAAATAATTGAGTAAAATAAAACAAATAAAAAAAATTTAAAGTGTAAACTTGATTTTTATTAATTCATTGTAGGTATAGATCAATGTTTATTAGCATGTCATATTTACTAAAACTTACAAGCTTAACAAAGCGTAATAAAAATTAACAGAAAATAAAATAATTGAGTAAAATAAAATAATTGAGTAAAATAAAATAAATTTAGAAAAATTATTTAAAGTGTAAACTTTGTTTTTATTAATTCATTGTAGGTATAGATCAATGTTTATTAGCATGTCATATGTACTAAATCTTACAAGCTTAACAAAGCGTAATAAAAATTAATAGAGAATAAAATAATTGTGTAAAATAAAATAAAATAAATTTAAAAAAAATTATTTAAAGTGTGAACTTGATTTTTATTAATTCATTGTAGGTAGAGATCAATTTTTATTAGCTTGTCATATGTGGGTAAATCACAGTTCCAGAAAAGCACAGACAGCGGATCACTGGAAATGCAGTAATCATGGGAATTACAGCTTACAAACATCTCTCCTTCCAAACTTACTTTTCTCTTTGCATGCCAACTGGATTTTCAAATAAATAGTATTATTCATCTCATGGATTCACTTAATGTACTGGGGAGACAGTGTGCAAGTTGTGAAAATAAATCGACCAGGCCATTTGTCACTGTCCAAAGTAATTTGCAGAATATGGAGCAATCGCTATTTGTATTGCATTCCTCGGATAGAGCGCTGCAGTCGCAGGATTTTATAGCCGGGACTGAACAGCTGACACTAATTTTTTTTTGCTGTTATCCGTGAGATGAAAATCTTCCCGGAATATCGCACTCTCCCAAAAAAAATAAAAATATTATGCATGCAGATTTCCAGCTCTCGGTCTGCTATTGATTTTTTTTGTATATATATTTTTTTTAATGCTTTTATTTATTTTTTTTAACTGGAAAGATGTAAAATGTTGATCTACTTCATTTTAATTTAAAATATGCTCCCTGCGTACGTGATGGACAACATAGGTTGGGACTGATTTATCAACGTTTGGATTGATCAGGCCAGAAATAGGCAGTATTTGCATACCATTTGCATAATGACTCGATTTTGCAATATTAGATGCAATGACATAATATTTTTGATATCATAATACCGGATCATGAATTGACTCAATATCATTATGCAAAGTTATGCAAATTGTGTCATTTTTGTGTAATATTTGTTCTGCCACTTAGCTAGCGTTGAAATGACCCGCGTCGTAGAGGGCAGTAAGATAAAGTACCTGAAATAAATGGGTTCACGAGACCACTGGCGCGAAAATTACGCAACAATAAGGTATTTTATAATCTGGAAATTTATATTAACTCTGCATGAGATCCAAGGAATAAACTGGATTTTTTTTTTCTTGTTAAATCACACTCACATTTGATTTATAATTATTTCTCTTTTTTAATATTCTCCTCTTGTATTTAACGGATTTACTCTATTGTTCTTTATTTTGCATTCTGGTTCAGTTCAAATAATATGTAAAGGATGCTGCTATTATGTTATGGAAATAAATGATTTTTTTTTTAGATTCCTGGTTTGGAAAATGCAATGTAGTCGCTCTTTGCTTTATTTAACTGCGCAACCTCAGGGCATGTTTAGAAGTATGAAGATTAATGGACTAAATGCTTAGATTTTGGGTTTCTGGAAATGCAGTTTACACTTGATTTTGCAGAGCTGAAAAATACTTATCTGACTCGTCTGCGCTTTTTGGTCTTTAGGACTTTTAGGCCTATTTCTATGTTTCATCACCTACTGCTAATTTCTATTGGTCACCAGGTAGACTCTAAAGAGAGATCCGATCTAGCCCCAAAATTGCACCGAACAGTAGACATGTGCACAGCACAAAATTTCGTTTTGGACAAATGGATTAGTCCTAAAACGCAATTTATTTAGTTGCTAAAGAAATTCGTTTTCAGTTCTTTAGCATGAAAACGAATTTCATTCATCCGAAAACCAGCGGATACAAATAATATTGTAAGGCTGAGATCGGCTGTTTGTTACAGTATCTCTCACTCTCAGCACAATGTGTCAGGCAAAGCTGTTACAGTAACTGACTGCTGCTCAGAGTTTCAGTAAAACTAATAATATTTTTATATATAAAGAGGTTATAACAATATTATTTCCTTGTTTTACTGAAACTCTGAGCGCTGTGATGAGCAGCAGTCATTTACTGTAACAGCTGAGCCTGATGCATTGTAATGAGAGATAATGTAACAAGCAGCCGATCTCAGCGCTCACAGCCACTGGATTTAAAGGGCTCAAAAAAAAAATGCTCCTCTCTGTATAATGTATAGAACATCCTCCTGCATTAATTAATACCCCTCTCTGTGTAATGTATATAACATCCTCCTGCATGAATTAATACCCCTCTCTGTATAATGTATATAACATCCTCTTGCATTAATTAATACCCCTCTCTATATAATGTATATAACAGCCTCCTAAATTGTTTAATGTACCTCTCTGTATAGAACATCCTTATTGCTGGTCTCCTTCACTCATCAATGTAATATTACAAAAAGAACTGAAACTAAAATGTAATGCATTTTCCTTTAGTTTCTTTTGTTTTTTGGACTGAGCAGTTTCGTATCTCTTGAGTCATACGAAAACGAAATTATCCCAAGATTCAGACAAAATCGTTTTAGTACTAAAACAAACGCACATGTCTACCAAACAGGGAATTTCCCTGTATGGTGCAATTTCAGGGCCATTCGGCTATTCAGAGAGCAGGTAGTTGGCCAAATTTTGGCGAATTGCCAGCAGATACGGTGCCTGTTCAAAGTAAGTGAAATCCCGATAGAGAAGCAATGGTTAATCTATTCAGAGACACCAATCAGCATCGAAATGTCAGTGAAATGCCCTGATGCTTCATTCGGCAGGTTTATTCAGGTGAATCCCATAGGTTTCAATGTTAAAAATATTCCCATTTTTATTCAATATCTAACAAACCAATTAGTCTATTAATCTGCAGCAAAAAGTCTCTTTATTTATTTTTTAGGATCTTTAAGGCATTTTTCTGCAAAAATATTTTTCAGTTTTCTTTTTTAAACAGCGTTTTTTCTTTTTTCTGTACCAGATCTTTTTATTATTATTCATAGGATCTTATATGTTAATTCCAGACATTTTCATAACTAGTTTTTTTCCAAACAGCGTTTCAATTTTGACACTTTCAGTCTTTTTCTACCCCGTTTGTTGGCTTGTCGGCTTTTATCACCAGCTGGTCGGTGATGTGTTCGGCGGATTGTTGGGTGCGTTTGGAATTTTATTGGTGGTTTTCAGATCGATCCAAAATTTCGGGTCGCATCGGAGGCCTTTTGTGGCGATTTTTCAGCAGTTTTGTGGCAGATTTTCAGGTCTGTTCCCTGCACTCTGGGAGCCCTGCGGTGAATGCAGAATTCGCCGCAGGGTCAGGGAATTTGATGTCAGTGACATTTCGGTGCTCTCTGAATAACCCCTTTATATAATAAGTCGCTTTTCATTATTTATCTTGTTCAGCATACCTTTTTCTAAAGGGATACTCTAAAGCAAAAACAGGAGAAGCACTAAATATTGCACTGATTGGTGCATTGCCGACCCTGACCCCAGAAGGCTGCCGTGTGTGGACTTATCTTACAGAAAGAGAACTATCGCAGGGCACTCTGGTGTCTTAAATAATATATCATGTTATCCTACCGCTGAAGGGTGCAAACGCAGATCCCAGGTAGGCCAACACAACTTGAACCTATTGACAGCCTTCTGAGCGGAAAACAGCAGGCCAGTTTGGAACGGCTGAATCAGCCCTCCAGGACAGTAGATGTGAATTCCAGGAAAATGATAGGCTCTCCTGGAGGAGTGTACATGGATCTTTGTTCGAGTATGGATAAAGTAAAGGTGATGTTTCGACCCTTAAAGCCTTATTCAAGCCATACAGCAAGCATCCTTCCTGGTAAAATACTTAATAAGTAAAACATATACACTTTACAGCATAACATATTCAGTGTTGCTTTATATTTCCATTTAGCGTTTATCAGCGCATTGATTACAAACAATAGGAGGAGCAAGGAACACAAACTACTTTTCCCATCATGCTCTATGTTCTTAAAGGCTATCACAGAAAAAAAGATAAACATAATAATAAAAACAAATAGAATGCACCATATAATGATTTAGAATATGACAAAACAAGACATCAGTAATGTACATCTGAATCCAGGACAGCAGATAGGGGCATCACTCAGGTACCCATAGCCAAACAGATTAAATGGTTATGGTGGCTACATTGTTTATTTATTTTATTTATAAAGTATTTTACCAGGAAGGATACATTGACATTTCTCTCGTTTTCAGTATGTTCTGGGCTCAAGAACATTGAATTGTTACACAAATGCAAAGTAATAAAATGCAAGATATTAAAAAACAACACAACTATACAGATTAGCACAGAAAATAAATATATAGGAAATATAGTCACTATGTTACATGTTTACAGGTGCATTCTGTATATAGTCACTATGTTACATGTTTACAGGTGCATTCTGTATAAAGTCACTGTGTTACATGTTTACAGGTGCATTCTGTATATAGTCACTATGTTACATGTTTACAGGTGCATTCTGTATATAGTCACTATGTTACATGTTTACAGGTGCATTCTGTATAAAGTCACTGTGTTACATGTTTACAGGTGCATTCTGTATATAGTCACTATGTTACATGTTTACAGGTGCATTCTGTATATAGTCACGATGTAACATGTTTACAGGTGCATTCTGTATATAGTCACGATGTAACATGTTTACAGGTGCATTCTGTATATAGTCACGGTGTTACATGTTTACAGGTGCATTCTGAATATAGTCACTATGTTACATGTTTACAGGTGCATTCTGTATATAGTCACTGTGTTACATGTTTACAGGTGCATTCTGTATATAGTCACTATGTTACATGTTTACAGGTGCATTCTGTATATAGTCAATGTGTTATATGTTTACAGGTGCATTCTGTATATAGTCACTGTGTTACATGTTTACAGGTGCATTCTGTATATAGTCACTATGTTACATGTTTACAGGTGCAATCTGTATATAGTCACTATGTTACATGTTTACAGGTGCATTCTGTATATAGTCACTATGTTACATGTTTACAGGTGCATTCTGTATATAGTCACTGTGTTACATGTTTACAGGTGCATTCTGTATATAGTCACTATGTTACATGTTTACAGGTGCATTCTGTATATAGTCACGGTGTTACATGTTTACAGGTGGATTCTGAATATAGTCACTGTGTTACATGTTTACAGGTGCATTCTGTATATAGTCACTATGTTACATGTTTACAGGTGCATTCTGTATATAGTCACTGTGTTACATGTTGCAGGTGCATTCTGTATATAGTCACTGTGTTACATGTGTACAGGTGCATTCTGTATAAAGTCTAGGGATGTGCGTTTCGGGTTTCGGAATTTCAGAATCTTCACGAAATTTCCCGATTCGTGCATTCGGATTTGGCCAATTTCTGAAAAATTTCAGATCCGAAAACGGCAGATCCGAACAAATTTTCGTGCCGAAATGAAAACTTTTTCGGAATTTTTGAATGGATTAGAAATGTGTAAAATCGAAATTCATTTTCGTTCCATTCGTGATTTCGGCTCTATTCCTGATTTCGGTTCCATTTCAGTAATTTCGGACATCGTATTTATATCGCTGATTCTGTAAATAAATTTTATGTCATTCCAATATCAATGTTTCCTTCCTGGAAAACCAGAGAAATCTCAATGTATCCTTCTTGTAAAACATAAGAAATCTCAATGTATCCTTCTTGTAAAACATGAGAAATCTCAATGGCAGAATTATCGTATCGGCAGAATTATCGTATCGTATAATTATCGTATCCGAAAAACCATTAGTTTACGTCAAAACGAATAGACACTTTGAAACGAGGAGAACAGATGTTCCGAAAACCATGAAAATTTCCAAAATCAGGAAACAAAAGTCGATATAAAAAACGAAACGAAACGAACCGAACCGAAACGAAAATCAGCCGAAACGAGTCGAAACGAAAATTTACAAAATCCGAACGAACTGAACCAAAAAAAAAAAATCGGTGCACAAGCCTAATATAGTCACTATGTTACATGTTTACAGGTGCATTCTGTATATAGTCACTGTGTTACATGTTTACAGGTGCATTCTGTATATAGTCACTGTGTTACATGTTTACAGGTGCATTCTGTATATAGTCACTGTGTTACATGTTTACAGGTGCATTCTGTATATAGTCACTATGTTACATGTTTATAGGTGCATTCTGTATTGAGGTATGCTAATAGGGAACTCTTAAGTGACTTTAGACTGGGGGAAGATTTGATGGCGTCTGGGAGGTTATTCCATATTTGCGGTGCTCTGTAGGAAAATGAGGATCGAGCCACTTTCTTTTGTATTGTGTTATTGAAAGTAAGGTGCCGGTCCTGGATTGGAGGTTATAGGATGAGGGAACTGCTGGGGGAAGCAGTCTATTCAGGTAGGGTGGCAGCTTCCCAGAAAACCTCTTAAACACCAGGCTGGAAAGGTGAAGGGTGCGTCTAGATTCCAGCGACGGACAGTTTATCTCTTTTAACATGTTACAATGGTCTTTTCTTTTCAATAATTGTTCTCCCTATTGGATTTACATGGTTATTATTTGAGTTTTTGTAATAAAAATTGTTAATTTGTTTATAATTGAAAGAAGCAAAAGTTTGTTTAGTTCTTTACATATCTATTTATTTATGTTTAGAAAAAACTGGACCACGACCTACGCCGTCCTCGCTGACTGCCAGCTAGCGTTCCACAAGGAACAGAAAGAATCCGCATCCAACGTAGTAGGTATCCCTCTCGCGCAGGCGAATCTATCTGAAAGCGGTAGTCTACATAATGACATAATTGCAGTGAGCTATACAAGGAACAATTATTTATTACGCGTCTAATAAAGCTTTAATCAGATAAAAGGGAAGAGTTTTTCAAGTTACTGTCTCCACGTTAGAGACGCATTTAAGGCGTAATTATAAAAAAAGAAAGTAATGTTAATGCGAAAACATTTTAAAGTCGGCAAAGTGGTGTTTTATCTTTTGTGTAATGTGACACCCGCCACATAAAGCCAACCTCGCGAAAATATTTCTTTTGATTCCATCTAATCCGGCTAATGTAATTTCTGGAGCAAGCAGTAGCTGCAAATTTTGCTTTGTTCTTTTTCATTGTGCCTGAGGAGAGGCCATTGATCTTGCTTTTCAGAGATGTGACAGATAAGTTGCTCAGACAATTCTGGCAATGTATACTTATAGCCTTAGATATAATGCTGTTAAAGTTTACAAACCTCTGCATGGCATTAAAGGAAGAACGAGTAAACGGGAGCATGATAGCGCGGGGGAGCGCAGGGACGAGTTTGACAGAGCCCTTTTGTGAAGGGTACCCAAGGCTGGATCAAACCTGCCATACCTTATTGAAATGATGGGTGCCTTAGAAGGTGATTTTCGGGCTGAAGTCACTTATAATAAACAATTTTCTATTTGGCAGGTGACAACGAGCTTTTTACTTGTTCTTGCCAAGAGAACATGTCATAACGCATTTCTCCTCAATAAAAGGAATAGATATTAAAAATGAAACGGGAGGGGAACCGATCGTCCGCGTTTGTCACCGGGTTGTGTACTCGTATCAACACGTGCGAAGGACGCCGCGTTGACGAGAGCATCTGTAGGAACATCAGACGCCGCGCTGCTATCTATTGATCTGACAGTTCAGAAACGATGCGTTAATCAGCTGATACGTTTGCAAATATGCTCCAATTCAACGCCGTTTGCCTTAAGATCCAAGCTTATATTATAATTATAAAGCAAAGGAGGCCCTTCAAGTGCGCAAAACCATTCATTCGTCTTTCCAATTTGTTTTTTTATGCTTCATATTTTAATGGTTTTATGTTGCATGCGTTTCCATATCTTTCACGTTTGAGCTACATATTTACTAACCCCTTCGCTGCTGAGCCATTTCACCCCTCTGTGCTGAGCTCATTTTTACCGGTTTCACTCATCATGTTTAAACGTGATTTGAAGCCACGTTTTATTATACAACCCAGACATATTATATATCGTTCTTTTCCATCAGACTCGGCAGATTCATAATATATCATTATTATATGTATACGTTATGTCCTTTATGCAGAAGAAGAATCCATAAAGCGCATCCAACAGTGCAGTAATCAGTGTAATTTGCAAACGAGGCTGTAAATTTGCCATGTGGCAATAATAAAGCAGTGACCGAGTCAATGTATCTGATAATAATACACGGTGGTGAGAATAAAACGATGGTCCTCCTAGAGGCAATCTAAGAACATCAAACACATAGAAAGTGGCAGTGTCAAACAATGGCTATAAAATAGCCTGTGCCAGAAATAGTCAATAAGGTGACCGTGATGGTATCAATAGCATGAAAGAAAAAAAAAACAGTTTATTGAAAGTGCACAATCGCGATGCAGCCCCCAAGGGGTTAAAGACAGCCGCTGCTTGGAAGGGCAGGTCCCGGCGCGATGACGCTATTCATGCCCGCCAGGGTCCCGGAGGCTGGCCTGATATCCAAGATGAACCCCAGCCGATCACGGCTGCAAAGCGAGAACGCGCTCAGTGTGTCCTCCACAGCCAAGTGTATATGTGGCAGGACGCGCTGAGGGCATCCTCCGCATAGAAGGGGTTAATATCAGACTACATCTCCTCCCTTATTAGCAGGTACATCCCTTCCCAACCACTTTGCTCTACCAATGATCTGATGCTATCAGCTCTATGTACCCTCACCTCCAACTCCCACCTTCAAGACGTCTCCTGAGCTGCCCCATTTCTATGGAGCCCCCTCCCTCGCAACATTATACTCTCCCGTCTCTCCAGTCCTTCAAGAAGTTTCTGAAAACACATTACTTTAGAGAAGCCTATCGGCTCACTCCATACTCCCCATGGTTCATTTCTTGCTCCATCTTCCCAATCAGCCCACATGCACCCCACTACTTCATGTACTCTATACACCCTCACCTAGTGTGTCACCCCTCTCCTCTTAGATTGTAAGCTCTTGAGCAGGGTCCTCCCTCCTACTATTCTGTGTGTGTAATGAGTATGTACAGCATATTTGTTGTTCTGTCTCTCTCATTGTACAGCACTATGGAACTTGTTGGGGTTTTATAAATGCTTTTAACGGTCTAATGAAGTATAATGTATGGTTTAGGTGACAAATTGTTTTAATATTTAAAGTGTTCACGGTTCCTTATTTTGTCGGGTGAAACCTGTAAGAAGAAGGTAGAAAAACATAGATAATAAGAAGAAGGTGAACGCGTTTTAATGAGATGGGACTGTTGGGTAGATGCTTGAAGAAAAATGGAGAAATGGATGTATACTTTGACTTGGATCTAACTGTGTAGCGTGGAGTCAGATACCAATAATCACATCCAGTCGTTACTTGTGAAACAGAAAAGAGAATTGATCACTTCTGCATAGATCTAAGATTTTGTGTTTTTTTGCAGAAATCAGGTGCTAAGTGTGACTGGATAGATTTACAAGGCGCTCAGATTGAATGGAACCAGGAGAAATCCAGCCGAAAAAACGTCTTCCAGGTAAAAACTCTACTTTATGCTTCACTGTTGTAATATCAGAGAAAATGAATTTGATAATTCCTAGTCGTTGTCGATTTGATATATAATTGTGTATTCAGAACATGTTTAAAATCTGCAAATAGTGTGCAATATAGTACAAAGATACTTTGGAAGAACTGACACACTATTGGCATGTTGTCTGTATGATCAGCTGTCATGAATCGGTGCCCATCTATGGACCGCCAATGTTGTCCTGTTGCCAACATTTCCCATATTGACACTATGCGTTTTGAGTCCTCTCTGGTACCAATATTGTTAGTGACACCCCTCGTTCGCATGTCGCTTCTGTTTATATGATCCCTACCTTGTGACCCCATCCCCCATGTCATTACGTTGAGTCATCCAAGAACATTCTGCCATAGGATCAGTGACACTAGCCTATCAAAATGATGCCAACCCTATTTATATCAACTCCACAATTTATTATGTGCCCTATCGTGGTCAATTTATCCAAGAGTGTGGGCATAGGATCAGTGACACTAGCCAATCAAAGTGACGCCAACCCTATTTATATCAGTTTGTATCAACTCCACAACCTATTATGTGCCCTATCATGGTCAACTTACCCAAGAGTGTGGTCTATACACTTTACTGTATGATTGTCTCCTAAAGTCTACCGGCGCTGATTTATCTAGTTTTTCAGATTTCTCCTGTCCAGACCCCTTGATGTACATGTATATTTTGTCTTCTGTAACCATAGACCTAGGCTTATTTTACTGTTGTGTTTTTCTGATACCCAACTTCCCACCTTTACTTCCTGTTCTGCATGGCCGTCACAAGGACCAATATCAGGGTTTCTCCTTCCTGTGTGGTGCTTACTTCTGCGTGTTGGGGTCTTTAAAAATGAAACAACAGCATAGTTATTCAGTACAGCCGAAGTTAGCCTTTTCACTATATGGTAGATGGACATGGAGGTTGTGCCACAGCTTTAAAGAGACGTTCTATACAACCTGACCACTTCAGCGTTTTAAAGTGGTCAGGTTGCATGGAGGGTCCCTCCTCCCCCTTCTCCCACCTCCCTTATGCCCCATGCTCCAGATATTTTTGTGTGAATTGGAGGACTTTTCTCCGCCCACACAAGCGTTAACAGGCAGATGGGATTTTGAATTTTCCAACTGCTGGTCACCAAATCGCTCACTGATGATGTCAGAATGCTCAGTGTTTACATCATCTTGTCTCTAGTGCTTGCAGCAGCAAGTGTTCTTGGATACAGACGCCAATGAGTTCTGTGCATGCCCATGAAGCAGCAATCCAACGTTCTGCGCAGGCGCCACAGAACTTCCATACAAAAGTATGTAAGGTCAGAGCAATGCACAATTTACAGAGCAAAGTTGCTTATGTGTGCAAATTGTGTGAGATAGCTACAAGAACATCGGAAGCCCTGAGTGGCAGAAGAGGAGGAGCAGCGCATTCTTCACACCCCACAAAGTCATGTTAGGTGTCATTGGACAAGCCTGAGTCTGGCCTTTCTAATGATGCCAAACATGACCATGTAAAATGTAAAAACAAAAACAGCACACAAACAATTTTTTTTTCTTTAAAAATTTTTTTTATTTATTTGTTCCAAAGAAATGGTATTGTCCATTTGTCAGATAAAAAATAAAAAATCCCAATGCCATTACTCCCTTCTCATTTCCTACACCACAAGCAATGTCAGTGTTTTATACAGAGTCTTGTTATTCATAAAACACAATCCTCCAAATACAAGCGAAAGTATTCATTTTTGTCAGTTTAAGTTAAAAATCGCTTATTTTCTCAGAAAAATGCACTAACAGGTTCCCATTTCTATTTTTTTTTTAACAATAGTGCCCCATAGAATATATAAGCACAAAGGTTTGGATAATAAAATATGAAAATTTTTTTTACGAGCTTTAATTTACTGAAATCTGAATGGAAATTTACTTTTTTTTATTCCATTTTTTGTTAAACCATTCTGACGCGACATAACGTGTACACTTGATAATGGTATATTTTGTATCTGCTGAAGATAAAAATATATAATTTGTCTGGGTCCTGCAATAAAACATGACTTCAAATCATGTTTATATATGATGAGCATAAAACCGTCAAAATCAGCTCAGCACATAGGGTGAAATGGTTCAGCAGTGAAGGAGTTAAAGGGATGGGGGGAGCATTTTTTCAGTAGTGCCCATTAACCCTGTACCTTGTAACGTAAAAATCTACCATAACCTTTTTCATTTTCTAACATTTCCTTATGGAAAGTTGGTGATGTAAAGTAAAGTCTCCACCACATGTAGTATCCATGCTCCGAGAAAGACATTAAAAACTCAACCTGAACTGAAAGTTTCCAAAACCCTTAAGTCCTTGTGTGGTCTAATGCAGTGTTTCTCAAGTGGTGGGTCGCGACAATGGGCGGACTGGGTCGCGGGGCAAGTGAACCCAGGCCTCTCTAATGCCTGGGACCCGCTGATGAATCTTACCTGCAGCAGCGGGTCCCAGGCGGTGCGGCTACCTCTGAATGTTCCCAGGCGCCACCTGGGACTCACTGCATCAGGTAAGATACTCTGTAATGGCAAGGTGGGAAGGGGAATGAATCTGTAATTGGAAGGTGTGGGTTGGGACTCAGTGACTGGTGGCACGCTCTGTACTCCCAACACCAGGAGCCACTGTGCACAATGCACATCTCAGTGAAGCAAAGTATATTTATATAGGCCAGCCTCCCATGGAGGTGTTTTTTGACTGGCTTGGACCAATGGTGCTTTCCCATTGGTCCAAGCTATTCCATTGCTCTTCAGTGTCTGAGGCACTGAAGAGCGTAGGGTCAGGAAGTAGGCAGCGCTAGACATATGCTGCAGACTTCTCAATTTCTTGGCCAGCTTGAGTTTATGCGATTAGCGTAGCGTTCAGCTATGCAAATTGCGTAGGCTCAGGGAGGGCAGGCTGCTGCGAAAAAATAATGTGCGCAGCGGCAGAGATGGATGGCAGGGTAGCGCGGAGTAGATAAGTTTTTTTATAATATTTTATTATTCATTCATTAGTGATTTAAATTAGAGTTGCTTTGTCTACCATCACCCTCAGACTTTGAGACACTTATTAAGAGCAAGAAGCATCCCCGGTTTTCCCATAATTTTTAATTAATTTCATATGTTTCAATTACAGTTTATTCTATTGGGTTTTTGCCTCAACAGCGCTTTCATTTTCACTAGTGCTGTGATTACTGCACTATCCATTATTTTGGAAAGAATCCCTGTTTATTTACAAATTTGGTTAAAAAGTGCACACATTGTAGAATGTTGTGCACGTTGTTTTGTGGAATAAATTAGAATGTTTCAGAAATTCTATTTTTTTTGGGTCGTGACTCGCGACTTAATAACCAAAGACAATTGTGGGTCCTGAGGGTCCACAGGCTGAGAACCACTGGTCTAATGGTCACATAGATATAGAGGTCGAACAAGGACACCACTGAAAGTCAGTCCAAAACACAAGACTTTTATGCAGTCTTTTAAGAAATACAATATTTTTATTATTATAATAATTATTATTATTATTATTATTAGATTTTTTATTGTTTATTATTAGATTTTTTATTGTTTATTATTAGATTTTTTTGGTGTGTTTTGTATTTTTAGTGCAATATTCTGTCTTTGATAATAATTTGAAGAATTAAAAAAAAAATAATAATAATAATAATATTTTCCATAGACAGTGGTGGCCTAGTGGTATAAATATTTTCTTTTAACTTATTTATAGTCGCGGCCGCTTCCCTGCTCAGTAATATCATAATAAACCATTGTGATGTATTTTTTTTTTTGTTTCATTACCTACAGAGTAATGAAAGGCTATAGAGTGAAACGAGGCAATAATTAGCCTCGCTGATGTGTTCCCCTTATAAATGTCAGTAAAATTCCTGGTTGAAATTAGCCTGGGCTTTCAATTTAAGACCATGAATTATTGATTATATATGGAAAATGACCACTGAATGATTTGGATAAGAGGAATCAGAGGAACAAAATTATACCTGTTAGCTATGTTTACATTTAAAATCCATTATATCCGAGGAGCGATATTAATTATAAAGGGCATAATGAGAGCGAGTGCAGGTGCTTGCCCATTCTAATGCGCTACGTCGCACGGATTTACTTTAATAATAATAATACCGAGAACATATTGCCTATTATATTCTGCTAAATTAGCGAATTAAAAAAAATAAATAAAAATAAAACAAAATAAAACCCAGAAGAAAAAATAAAAGGTACAGGATTAAAGAATTAAACACTGCAACAAATAGAGAAATAAGAACCATTTCTTTTCTTTACAAAGCAATTACGTTGCTGTGTTTTTTTTTTTTTATGTCCGTCATCGAGTAAGGTTAGACATTTTCATCCCGCTAGGTAGCGAACGGGGTGAGATTAATGTTACGCTTGCGCGCTTTAAACATTTCTGCTAAGTGCACTTTGGTCTGTTTAGGCTGAAATTTAAAGCTCGGAGGATTAAAAGGATTACGAAATAATCTTAAATAATCCTAACTGTCATTTACACGGAAATGGTGGCAATAACAAATAAAACAGCATTAAGGAGAAGTGGTCTTGTCAGTCAACAGCTGGGACTGAAGCACCGTCATCCTCCGCCGCCGTCCTCTCATCCCATCATGGGTTTTCATATGATGCGTTCGTTATATTGTGATAGGGTTTCATATGCTGGATGAAGATTGCACGTACAAATCCTCATGTGATCATTTAAAGGGTCATTATGACGGTTTTAAAAGTAAGCCTTGATATATCCAGTCTGGTAAAAGAAGCGTTTTAGCATTTTAAATATACCTTGCATTTCCCCAAGGTGATCCTTAAAACCTGGCCTGATTGAGGACTGCGCTAGGACTATCAACCTTAGGTATACTTGGCAATTCCCAATAATATAAAACAGCAAGAAATGGGGAGACCAAATGTCCTACACCTTAAAAAATACACAGGGAACATAAACTAAAAATAACAAAAAAAACAAGATATCAAAACCCCCAGAAAAAAAAATGTTGTGGCTGCTCCAGGTACACAATTGCGGATGGATACTTGTCCGTCCAGCACATCCTCTGTGAAACAGCACCAGAACATGTAGACAAGGGGAACTCCAGGTGGTATTAAAAACTGCTATGAGTATTTAAAGAGATACTAAAATGTGTATATATATATATATATATATATATATTTACAGTATATTAAAGTTTAGAGTTACAGAGGACATATAAACATGCCAGCAATTCAGAGAACTACTTACAGAGCTCATGTGCTTCATTCCCCCATATGCATCAAGGAAATCTGGGTAGGATATGCAAATGAAGTCCGCAACTTCTCACTTTTTTGCATCTAAGCTATGTAATAACACAGAACCCTTCTTGCCCAATGCCGTGCCATATTAGATGGCTTCTTTTTTTTTTTTTAGCAAAGGCCAGGTTATGCAACCAGTCACAACCACTCCTGTATAGCTGTTTCAGGCTCATTTACCTTCATCAGCAGGAGATAGAATGTAACTGGTTGCTATTGATGCTTAACACCTAGGGTAAATCAATAAGCATTTAAGTTGTGGTGGTGGGCAAAAAAGTGAGATTAAAGTCCCCACTTTTGCAAATAATCAAGTTTATAGTTGCAGAGGACATTTACACACCTCAGAAATTCAGAGAACTGCTTACATATACATTCTATCTCCTGCTGATGAGGGCAATTGAGCCTGAAGCAGCTGTACAGGAGAGATTGTGACTGGTTGACCTGGCCTTTGCTAAAAAAAAAAAAAGTCATTTAATATGGCATGGCATTGGACAAGGAGGGTTCTGTGTTATTACAGAGCCTAGATGCAAAAAAGTGAGAATCTGTGCACTTCATTTGCATATCCTACCCATAGTTCTTTGCTGCATATGGGGAATGTAGCACATGAGCTCTGTAAGCAGTTCTCTGAATCCTGTTTGCATTTACAGTATTACTTTATAATATACTAGGTGGAAAGCCTGCCCAGAGGGCAGTCTATTGTTAAGCGAAGCAGCTCACATGGGTAGATTTGCCCCAGCTCACATGGGTATAATTGCCCCAGCTCACATGGGTATATCTGCCCCAGATCACATGGGTATAATCGCCCCCAGATCACATGGGTATATATTCCCCCAGCTCACATGGGTATATATTCCCCCAGCTCACATGGGTATATTTGCCCCAGCTCACTTGGGTATATTTGCCCCAGCTCACATGGGTATATTTGCCCCCGCTCACATGGGTATATCTGCCCCGCTCACATGGGTATATTTGCCCCCCAGCTCACATGGGTATATTTGCCCCCGCTCACATGGGTATATTTTCCCCCCAGCTCGTATGGGTATATTTGCCCCAGCTCACATGGGTATATTTGCCCCGCTCACATGGGTATATTTGCCCCCCAGCTCACATGGGTATATATTCCCCCAGCTCACATGGGTATATTTGCCCCCGCTCACATGGGTATATTTGCCCCCCAGCTCGTATGGGTATATTTGCCCCGCTCACATGGGTATATTTGCCCCCCAGCTCACATGGGTATATTTGCCCCCGCTCACATGGGTATATTTGCCCCCGCTCACATGGGTATATTTGCCCCGCTCACATGGGTATATTTGCCCCCAGCTCACATGGGTATTATGGCCCCGCTCACATGGGTATATTTTCCCCCCAGCTCGTATCGGTATTTTTGCCCCAGCTCACATGGGTATATTTGCCCCGCTCACATGGGTATATTTGCCCCCAGCTCACATGGGTATATATTCCCCCAGCTCACATGGGTATATTTGCCCCCGCTCACATGGGTATATTTGCCCCCCAGCTCGTATGGGTATATTTGCCCCCGCTCACATGGGTATATTTGCCCCGCTCACATGGGTATATTTGCCCCCAGCTCACATGGGTATATTTGCCCCCCAGTTCGTATGGGTATAATTGCCCCAGCTCACATGGGTATAATTGCCCCAGCTCACATGGGTATAATTGCCCCAGCTCACATGGGTAAAATTGCCCCCAGCTCACATGGGTATTATGGCCCCGCTCACATGGGAATATTTGCCCCCAGCTCACATGGGAATTTTTGCCCCCAGCTCCTGTGGGTATAGTTGTCCCCAGCTCCCGTGGGTATAGTTTCCCCCAGCTGGTATAGTTGCCCCCAGCTCCCGTGGGTATAAGTGCTCCCAGCTCACGTGGTTTAAAGTGCCCCCAACTAAGACGCTGGATGCGCGCGCAGCCTCTACCTGTCAGCCGCGCGCGCATCCAGGAGAACAGGAAGTGCGCAGCCGCCGGATAGAGGCTGCGCACGCATCCTATACTGCCCCAGCAGCTCATGAATATACTGCCCCAGCTCGTGGATATTGCCCCAGCTCGTGGATATACTGCCCCAGCTCATGGATATACTGCCCCAGCTCATGGATATACTGCCCCAGCACATGGATGTACTGCCCCAGCTCATGGATATACTGCCCCAGCTCATGGATATACTGCCCCAGCACATGGATATACTGCCCCAGCTCATGGATATACTGCCCCAGCACATGGATGTACTGCCCCAGCTCATGGATATACTGCCCCAGCACATGGATGTACTGCCCCAGCTCATGGATATACTGCCCCAGCTCATGGATATACTGCCCCAGCACATGGATATACTGCCCCAGCTCGTGGATATTGCCCCAGCTCATGGATATACTGCCCCAGCTCATGGATATACTGCCCCAGCACATGGATGTACTGCCCCAGCTCATGGATATACTGCCCCAGCACATGGATATACTGCCCCAGCTCATGGATATACTGCCCCAGCACATGGATGTACTGCCCCAGCTCATGGATATACTGCCCCAGCACATGGATATACTGCCCCAGCTCATGGATATACTGCCCCAGCTCATGGATATACTGCCCCAGCACATGAATATACTGCCCCAGCTCATGGATATACTGCCCCAACTCATGGATATACTGCCCCAGCACATGGATATACTGCCCCAGCTCATGGATATACTGCCCCAGCTCGTGGATATACTGCCCCAGCACATGGATATACTGCCCCAGCTCATGGATATACTGCCCCAGCACATGAATATACTGCCCCAGCACATGGATATACTGCCCCAGCACATGGATATACTGCCCCAGCTCATGGATATACTGCCCCAGCTCGTGGATATACTGCCCCAAGCTCTCATGGATATACTGCCCCAGCTCAGACCCCAGACCAGACATGGGGCGGCTGTTCGAATGCTCTATAGGCATTCGGACAGCCGCCCCTGGAGCTCCGTCTCCGGCATACTTACCTGCCTGAGCGACGAAGGGAATTTTTCCCCGCTTCCGCTCGTTGAAGGACCCAAGCTGCCGTCACGTGGGACTCCCACGTGACCGCGGCTTGGGTCCTTCAAAGAGCGGAAGCGAGGAAACTTTCCCTTCGCTGCTCAGGGGTTGGATGCGCGCGCGGCAGCCGGGTATAGGCTGCGAGCGCATCCGGCTCTACAGGATGCGCGCGCAGCCTCTACCCGGCTGCTGCGTGCGCATCTTGTAACCGCCGTGGCAAGCGCACAGCCGGCTCGTGCCGCGGCGGTTGCATGCGCGCACAGCCAACCGCCGCTGGTTGCGCGCGCATGCGCAGTACAGACTTGGCGACGGACACGCCAAGCCTTACTGCATTATAGTATAGATAAAACTACAAACTAGTGAGAATGAGGTTTTAAGGTTTTTTTTGTAAAATAAATAGTATTCACTTGAACCCCCAAGTCTAAACATGTCAGCTGTCTCCTTGTGTCTGCGTGGCTGCTATTAGGAATAGAAGCGCATTGCGATGATCCTTCTGTAAAGGGAAGGGTTAATAGTTCTTACATTGTGAGCTCTCAAGCAGGGTCCTTTCTCCTTCTGTTCTGTGTGTTTAACCTTTATGTATATTTGTTATTCTGATTAACACACAATGCAAAAAGATGGTCAGCGCCCAGATAAGTTCCGCCACCAGTATACCAATGCCAGACCAGATATATAGAGGTCTCCCCCAAACCAATGTGACAACAGGTATAATTATACGTATCTGGCGGCGCGATTGCAGTCGCTTCTTGGTATTCAGATGGTCCTCACGGTGTGTATCATAAATGTCCAATATGGATTATATATAAAAAACACAAATGGCAGAATATAGTGCAGGGTGTATATACAATGTTGGAATAGATGGCAATAAATGGTTCCACTCACAGACAGAGAGCCCCGTCACTGGCTCTGAGTGGTTCCAAACATCTGGGTCCTTTGTCTTCTTAGGAACATTTAAAGGAGACCCACTCCCTTTAAAGTTGGTATTTTCTTTATCTCGTCAAATATGTAAGAAAACATAAAAACAAGGACCTTCTTGTGTAGATCTACCACAATATTGATCATATATATGGTGATGGTATCAACTCACATTGGGTGGAGCTTAGAACCAAGCTCTGGGTGGAAATGCCGGTGGATTTATTGAGTAGGTTAAATCCACGAATACCTCTGAATTCCAAAACAGCAGGGACCAGACTTTTCTTTTTGTAGGTTTTTCTACCTCCTGTCTAACCTCAGACTACCTCCAGAGTATCTCCAGAAGATCTCTAAGTGAGCACTTAGAGATCTTCTGGAGATACTCTGGAGGTAGTCTGAGGTTAGACAGGAGGTAGAAAACCTACAAAAAGAAAAGTCTGGTCCCTGCTGTTTTGGAATTCAGAGGTATTCGTGGATTTAACCTACTCAATAAATCCACCGGCATTTCCACCCAGAGCTTGGTTCTAAGCTCCACCCAATGTGAGTTGATACCATCACCATATATATGATAAATATTGTGGTAGATCTACACAAGAAGGTCCTTGTTTTTATGTTTTCTTACATATTTGACGAGATAAAGAAAATACCAACTTTAAAGGGAGTGGGTCTCCTTTAAATGTTCCTAAGAAGACAAAGGACCCAGATCTTTGGAACCACTCAGAGCCAGTGACGGGGCTCTCTGTCTGTGAGTGGAACCATTTATTGCCATCTATTCCAACATTGTATATACACCCTGCACTATTATTCTGCCATTTGTGTTTTTTATATATAATCCATATTGGACATTTATGATACACACCGTGAGGACCATCTGAATACCAAGAAGCGACTGCAATCGCGCCGCCAGATACGTATAATTATATTTGTTATTCTGCCTCCCACTGTACAGCGCTACGGAACCTGTTAGCCCTTTATAAAAACGCGTAACTGTAATAACACAAACAGGGCTATTCAGAGAGAGGTGAAAACCTTGAGTATTGGCAGGAGAAGAGAACAATCAAGATCAAATAGCCAATTTGGAAAGTGAGATAAATGGGAGAATTTTTCTGGTTTGACTATTTTGACCTAGAATTTTCAATTCTCCAGTCATTCTCAAAGTTTTCACCTCTCTCTGAATAGCCCTGTATGAGATACAAAGTTACAAAACCACTTCACCATGAATTTTGCACATCAAATCTCAAACCACTACAATGCAATGTTTTGTAAACACATCAGAAAGATCTGTGATGATATGTATTCTGGTAAATATGATATATATATCTCACATAACAGTATATATATATATATAAAAACTATATTTCAGGAAAGCTTTTCCCTATACAAATACATTGTGTTCTTCCCAGAATCTTGCAGAATATGACATCTCGTGCTTTGCTTCCTCTGTGTGCCTCAGCTGTTTGCCCTGCTGGATTCAATATTTTGACAGGTTACTGGGGAAGATTCTTGCATTTTTTCATGACCTTATTGTTTATTCAGCCTCCAGTTAGAGATTGCTCAAGGTCCTCTAACAAATGATCTTGGCATAATGAACTTGTAACTTGAAGGGGAATGTTTTGTTGTTTTTGTGTCTGTTAAATGTGGCACGTCAAATTAATTGACATTATAGAACATTCCTTATTAATGGTGTTTTTAATAGTTTCAGCGATAAAGTTTTTTGTATTATATTGTGTAACAGATGTGTTACTCATGGGGAGATGCATGCAAGGGGGGGTTATTTACTTTATAATCAATATACTGTAAATACATATTATATATTTTTTTCCCTTTATGGTTGTTATTCCTTTATAAATTTAAGTAGCTATTGGAGGAAAATAATAACACTGCAAACGTTGTTGCCCTTGTGTTTATACTTGAAATGTATCCTTCTTACAAAAATAATATGGATTTGAAAGTTTTAATATTACAGAAAGTTTGCATGAATTCAGCAAGGGGGCACAGGGGGGACATAACCCACAAAATAAGCGATTGTCACTATTTTACATTTGGTAAAAACATATTTGTGCATATTTATTGTTGTGGGTTTTTTTTCCTTTTACTCGTTGGAAAATACACAAAAATTCAAGGTATTGCAAAGCTTAGCAGTTCCAAAGTAATGAAGAAACAGTTTATAGTATGGTACTCTCTGATCTCTATGATCCATCCCATCTTCCTTTTCCTTGTCCTTTCTACACTCTGTTGGGGTTTTTCCACGCAGCCACCATGCACCCCACTACTTCACATGCTCTGCTATTCACCCTCACCTACAGGGCTATTCAGAGAGAGGTGAAAACCTTAAGAATGACTGGAGAATTGAAAATTCTAACAGGGTTATTCAAAGAGAATCGAAATGTCACAGCACGTTCGGTGACTTTCCGTTCTGTTCAATTCGGTGCGATCTGGCGATCCCATTTCGGCGACCCTGCGGCGTATTCAGCAAGCACCACAGGGCCGTCGTAGTGCAGGGAAAACCTGCTGCAAACCTGCCGAACACTCACCGCAAAACCCGGCGAACGCACACTGAAACCCGCAAAAACATCTGGATTAACCCCGCCGACACAAGCCGGAGAAACCTGAG
The DNA here is from genome assembly GCA_009667805.1 of Leptobrachium leishanense. Classification (NCBI taxonomy): domain Eukaryota; kingdom Metazoa; phylum Chordata; class Amphibia; order Anura; family Megophryidae; genus Leptobrachium; species Leptobrachium leishanense. Next base: position 26,846,490 of record CM019069.1, read on the forward strand.
CAGGAGCCGATTACAGCGCAGAGCAGCCGCCAGAAAAAGCCGACACCGCAGACGAATGGAGTGAAAAAAAAAAACAGTAGGCTTGAATGTTTGAAAAGTGAAACGCTGTTTGCAAAAAAACTATTGAGCTAAAATGTCTGAAATTTACATATGATCCAATGAATGATAATAAAAAGGGCTGTTGCAGAAAAAAGAAAAAATCCCAAAAAATGTCTAAAATATCCTAAAAAATCTATAAATAAAGAGACTTTACTGCAGAATATTATAATGAACGGTTTATTAGATATTGAATTAAAACAGGAATATTTTTAACATTGAAGCCTATGGGATTCTCCTGAATAAACCTGTTGAATTAAACCACCGAACAGCAGGGCATTTCGGCAACTTTTCACTGCTGGTTTGTGTTCTCTGAATAGACGAAGCATTGCAGACAATTCGCCAGGATTTGGTGAACTGCCTGCTCTGTGAATAGCCGAATGGCCAAGAAAGGTAAGCGTACACTGAATTTCACTGTTCCGTTACCTTTCACCAGCAATTCGAATCTCTTTGAATAACCCTGTAAGTCAAAATAGTCAAACCAGAAAAATTCTCCCATTTATCTCACCTTTCCAAATTGGCTATTTGGTCTAGATTTTTCATTCTCCTGCCAATTCTCAAGGTTTTCACCTCTCTCTGAATAGCCCTGCCAGTGTGTCACTCCTCTCCTCTTAGATTGTAAGCTCTTGTGCACGGTCCTCTCTCCTACTGTTCTGTGTGTTTAACTTGTATGTTTAATTGTTGTTCTGTCTCCCCATTGTACAGCGCTACAGAACTTGTTGGCTCTTTATAAATACTTGTAACTGTAAGGCTGGGGTCAGACTAACGCATTTTTAAGGTGCGTTTAGGCGCACTTAATCACGGCCGTAGTAGCAGCAAATGACGGCCAATATACGAAGTACGGCTGCACGAAAGTTCGGCCGCGCAACGCATGCGGCAAACGCATGCATTTTTTCGAGAACGTAGAACCGCTAGTACTGATGTAGAGAGTACGCTTTGTCTGTATAGCAGCGTGTGTGTGTGATTAGGAGACGTCAGACGCTGCTCATGTCCGGCCAACATAACGTCCAAACGCAAAAAGTTTCCTGGTTTGGATCCGTAAAAAAATCACGTACGAAAATGCGCATCGTATGACCATTTTTGCGCATTCCGTGAAAAAATACATCAATGCATTCGGACGCACTTTTTTGTGGATGACACATAAAATGCGTTCGTTTGACCCTAGCCTAACTCTCTTGCCAGAAATATCTTGATGTGTTGAAACATAGAAACATAGAAAAATGACGGCAGATAAGAACCTTTCGGCCCATCTAGTCTGCCCAATTACATGGATACTTTACCTGGATTTATCTTTTGTTTAGGATAGCCTTATGCCTATCCCATGCCTGCTTAAATTCAATTACTGTTTTGGCCTCTACCACTTCTACTGGAAGACTGTTCCATGTATCCACCACCATGTATCACCACCCTCTCACTTCACCACTTCACTTGAAGCGGCAGCATTAAGTGCGAGAGCCACAGCTTATGCACCACAGACTGAAGCACAGCCAGTCAGGCATTGAAACACCACGGGGTCTCCTGGACTCCAAGTGTAGCTGACTAGGGAAAAAGATCGGCAGTCTTGGCCCTCCAGATGTTTTGGAACTACATCTCCCATGATGCACAGACGCTCATTAGGATGGCGAAGACTCATGGGAAATGTAGTACAAAAATGTCTGGAAGGCTCCTGCTCATGAAGCAGCCCATAGGGGGCAGGTAGTGGAAACCATCTAGATAACCGAGGTGGAAAGGAGTTGCACCCTTTGTTACGCCTCTGCTTTCATATAAATGTATAGTCACGTGACTCTCGGTCATTCGGGCCACATGCTGATCCATGGACTAGGGATTTGGTTATTAGCTCTTCATCGCCCTCTTTCACAAAAATGCTTATGATCAAGGGAACGACCCGCCAAAGGATCCCCACCACGTCCTACAGATCCTGACCATTAGGGAGATATTATTATTATTATTATTCTTTATTTATAAAGCGCCAGCATATTCCGCAGCGCTGTACAATAAGCACAGTATAGACAGGGTTACAATACATTGAACAACATTTGACAAACAGTACAGGAGGAGATGAGGGCCCTATTCCCGTAGGAACTCACAATCTGGGAGGGTTGGGGTTGGAAACAGGAGGAGAGGACTGTAAGGTGAGAGTGATTGATGGTTGCGTCAGTGAGTTGGGTGGTAGGCTTCCCTAAATAGGAATGTTTTAAGGGAGCGTTTGAAGGAAGAGAAGTTAGGGGAAAGTCTGACAGTACGAGGGAGAGCGTTCCAGAGAGTGGGGGCTGCGCGTGAGAAATCCTTCAGTCTATCATGGGAAGAGGTGATGCGGGGAGAAGCTAGGCGCAGGTCACTGTTTGACCTTAGGGAGCGGGCTGGGGTGTATTTGGTGATTAGTGAGGACAGGTAGTGGGGCGCTGAGTTAGTGAGGGTTTTGTAGGTAAGGATAAGGATTTTGAACTTAATTCTGCAGTGGATGGGGAGCCAGTGAAGGGACTCGCAGAGGGGAGCGGCAGAGACAGAGCGGCGGGTGAGGTGAATTAGCCTGGCGGAGGCGTTCAGGATGGATTGTAGGGGGGAGAGGTGGGACAGAGGGAGGCCAGATAAGAGATTATTGCAATAGTCGAGTCGGGAGATTACCAGATATAATTAAAACCCAATGATATGGGTCCAAGGAAGCAGCTAGAACTGCAGAGGTACAGATAGGGGCACATTGTATTTTATTTTATTGGTGTGGATATTGTGTGAGCTCAGGCAGACATTTGTATTCATGCTAGTGCAGTATACACCTATTTTGTACACTATCAGGGTTATTTAGAGAGCATCGAAATGTCGCTGACATTATGGTGCTCTCTGATTCGCCGCAGTTCAACATTCACCGCAGAGTCCCCGAAGTGCAGCGAATCGGTCGCCAACCTGCCGCAAACCCACTGGCTGCCAACCTGCCGCAAACCCGCCGGCTGCCGCTACAAACCCAGCCGCCGGCTGCCACCATTCCTCCGCCTGCTGTCGGCAACACGCCAGACAGCCACCGCAAACCTGTCGGACAGCTGCCAAATGATCCGCCGAACACAGCACCGATCAGCTGCAGCAAAAAGTCGACAAGCCGCCGGATGGGGGGAAAAAAAAAAGTTTGAAAGTGTCAAATTTGAAACACTGTTTGCAAAAAAAAAAAAACACTAGACAAAAATGTCTGGAATTAACATATAAGATCCTGTGAATAATAATAAAAAGGTCTGTTACAGAAAAAAGAAAAATCGCTGTTTAAAAAAAAAAATCGGAAAAAATATTTGCTGAAAAAATCCTAAAACATTAATAAATAAAGAAACTTTTTTGCTGCAGATTAAAAGAACAGACGGTTTAATAGATATTGTATAAAACAGGAATATTTTTACATTGAAACCTATGGGATTCGCCTGATTAAATCTGTGGAATGAAATCACCGAACAGCAGGGCATTTCTCTGACATTTCTCTGCTGTTCGGTGTTCCCTGAATAGATTAACCACTGCTTTTCTATGGGGGATTTCACTGTCGCTGAACAGCACTGTACGTACAGGCAATTCAACAAAATTTGGAGAACTGCCTGCTCTCTGAATAGCTGAATGGCCCCAAAATTGCATCGTTTGGGGAAATTCACTGTTCGGTGCATTTTCGGGGCAACTTCGGATCTCTGTGAATAACCCCTTATATCCACTTTATACCCCTAGTACCTATAAGTTAATAATAGACACATTTTTGTCTCATTTTGCTTATGAATAAAGTTTTTCTACCTTGTTTTGTTTGGGTATACAGATTCGTCTGATCGTTTGGTGGTTGCGAGTTTTTTTTTTGAGAAAGTATTTTACTAGGAAGGATACATTGAGATTTCTCTCGTTTTCAAGTATGTCCTGGGTGGCGAGTATGTACCGTTAGGTGTCTTGACCAAGGACACTTACTGGAGAGGTGCTCTTGCTGAGATTCAAGATGGTGCCATCTACTGGCCAAATGGAGTTACAGCAGATAGAGCCAGGGCTGGATTGGGACAAAAAAACAGTCCTGGATTTCATCCAGACCGGCCCACTCCGATATGCAAACACGCAGGGCCGGATTAATATCTTGATATGGACTGGAGCAGGGCCAGCACAAGACATTGTGCTGCCTGGATCCAAGGATGAAATACTGACCCCCCCCATGCCCACCAAACCATGTTGATGCGTATCACAGAGTGCCACAACAATAAAACTCACAGTAATGTGCAGTGTGTAAGAGCATATCACAGAGCTCCACAGCAATAAAACCCACAGTAATGTATGATGTGTAAGAGCGTATCACAGAGCTCCACAGCAATAAAACCCACAGTAATGTACGATGTGTATGAGCGTATCACAGAATCCACAGCAATAGAATTAAAAAATAATTATGGATTATTAAAATAAATTACATTTTAATATGAATTATATATTCATGTAAATGTAAGTTGAACAATTAAAATAAATATGCGTTAAAATATACATAATTTAAATTAGAATATTGATTAAATTATTTTATAAAAAATAAATCATATTATAAATATTAAAATATACTTTAATAAAATGTAATTCGGGTACACTTCTAAGAAGGGGCTCAGAACTGTGACATACAGGGTTATTCAGAGAGAGGTGAAAACCTTGAGAATTGGCAGGCGAAGAGAACAATCTAGACCAAATAGCCAATTTGGAAAGTGAGATAAATGGGAGAATTTTTCTGGTTTGGCTATTTTGACCTAGAATTTGGACACGTCTCCCTGCTACATGGCTATGGCTGATTAGCAAATACTTTCCTGAGCTCTGCAGACTCCTGTGATAATTAACCCATTGAGTGCTCCTATAGAGAAAGCACAGCACTGCCACACTGAGCTCCGGCTTAATAGGCTATAGAAAGAGAGCAGGGGAGAGGGACTGTCAGATTAGAGGATCTGTCAGATTTACGGCTCCCTGCATGCCTGGCTGTGAGACGCATCAGTGCCGAGGTATAAGACATAAGGGTGGGATTCATCCTCACTTGGTATGTTTAGTCAATACCTTACGTATTTTTACATTTGGGGATGGCTCCTGGTCACTACACAGGCATTAGAGGTTTGTAGCAACATGTGCTCCAGCTGCTGCTGACTTCAAACTCTGAAGCCACCAGTCACTGGAAGGAGAAGCTGTAAGTAAAATGTGGAGCGGAATCCTCGCAGTCTCTGTGGATTCCGCTCCTTTACACACAATAATGCAATAGCAAGCTCTAATCCACCCCTGCAATGCAGAAATCTTTCAGACCTTTGAAACAAGTGCTGACATTCCACACTAGTGTTATCCAGTCCTGGTTATACTAAGTGCTGGACTAAGTTAAAAAAAAAAAGCATCCCCAGGCTCAGCCGGCCCACTGACCCATCGGCCCCTTTAGATTCTCCTGGTGCTCCCGATGGCCAGTACATGCCTGGATAGAGTTGCATCTCGTGTTTCCCTGCATCAGGTGGGGAAAGCCTGATACGTCAGGGCCTTCTTCAGACGATTTTAAACAGTTTTAGCACCTTGGGCATTAACTTTGGGGTCACCTTCTGCAGCCCAAAAGCAAACGAAATTAGTTTGCAGCAAACAAATTTAATTTGCTTTTGTCCATTAGAGCTGCAGCTCGAGATAACTCGATATTGAGACCTGATGGTGCCTTTGGAAGTCCGAGTTATCTCGATCTCTCGGAACTGAAGGGGTTAAACAATGATATCACATTTGCATGTGGAGTGGTGGGTTAGGAGCTGCAAGTTCCAGCACTTATTTTCTTAGGACTAGACCTGTTGCTTTAAATTTGGTTCGGACACACATGGTTAATCCATCCTAGCAGGTTCATGTCACCATTACAATCAATATTCCCCATAGAGACGGTAACCCCCCCCCCCCCCCAGTTAATACATGTTTGGGTTCCCTCGTTGACAAGAATTCGGTCTCAGTTATTATTCTCTAGGGAAAACAAGTAAAGTTTTTATTTTAGCGTAACCTACAAAACACTATTAGAGGACGAGACGGAGGGCATTTGTATCTGTGTATCTGTAGATGCATGTGAGCACACGTGCCTTTTGTGAAATCTTTACGTATCATTTAGCTTCTGACAGTGACAGTGAGGATTTCGGAAACCGCAGATGTTGTTTGTCCATCTGAAATAAAAATATTTATTTTGAGCCACGGGCATGTTCTTTGTTTCAGAAATAGAGCGCAACTGCAGCTAATGCTTAATGTGCATATGAAGCAATTTTTTCAAGGACGACAGCATTGGAGATTATCAGAGCCAAATAAATATCAAGTCTGTGGCCACTGAGAGGGAAAGATTTGTTTGCAAAACATACTTGGTGATTTGTATAGGTTTTACTTACAATATATGCTATATACATATATATGGTTCTTTATCTGAATTTTTATTTTATAAAATATATTATTTTCAACCTTTGCTATGACACACAGGTTCTTGTAGCATCTGGTGCCATCTAGTGGATTGTTTGGTAATAGCTCAAAGCATAATATGGGATACAACACTATAATCACATAAGGGGTTATTCAAAGAGCACCAAATTGGCCACAGAATTGCATCGAACGGTGAATTTCCCCATACGGTGCATTTTCTGGACCATTCGGCTATTCAAAAAGCTAAGAAATATTGGCGAATTGACAGAGAAATACGGTGCCTGTTCGATGGCAGTGAACTCCCTATAGAGAAGTAGCGGTTAATCTTGTCAGAGAACACCGAACAGCACCGAAATGTCAGTGAAATGCCCTGATTTTTGGTGATTTCATTAAGCAGGCGAATCCCATAGGTTTCCATGTTAAAAATATTACCGTTTTTCTTAAATATTTATTCAGCCATTTATTCTTTTCACTTGCAGAAAAAAGTCACTTTATTTATTATTTTTTTTAGAATTTCTTAGACATGTTTTTGGGATTTTTGGCAAATTTTTGATTCAGATATTTTTTTTACATGCTATTTTTTTTATTCTGTGAAATTCCTTTTTGTTGTTATTCATAGTGCATTCTATATTATTTCCAGGCATTTTCAAGCTCTATTTTATTTATTTATTTTTAAAAAGACACGTTTTAAAAGTTGTGTGTGTTTTTTTTTTTAACACCTGTTCGGCGGCTGGTTGGCTTTTTCCGGCAGCTAGTCGGTGATCTGTTTGGCGAGTCATTGGCGGTTTGAGGATCGATTCACGGTTGGTTCAGTGAGTCGTCGGTATTTTTCAGCTGGTTTCTGGCTGCGCTCAGTGGTTTTTCGAATAGATTCGGTGGTTTTGCAGCATTTTTTTTAATCAATTCGTCAGTTTTATGTTGCATTTGGTGGGTCTATTTGCAACATTTCAGGGACCCTGCGGTGAATGAAGAATCCGTTATCTGAATTATAAGCCGCTGCAAAGCTGCTGAACGCATCCTACGATCCACTGCAAAGCTGACGAATGCACCTGACGATCCGCCACAAAGCCGCCAAATGCACACAACGATCTGCCACAAACCAGCCGAATGCACCCAACAATCCGCCTCAAAGACGCCAAAGGCATCCAAAAAATAAATTACGATCAACCAAACACAGCACCGACCAGCCGCCAGGAAAAGCCGACAAACGGGGTAAAAGAGACAAAAAAACAACAAAACACTGAGTCTGAAAACCTGTTTTTAAAAAAACTACTGCATGAAAATGCCTGGAATTAAAATCTAAGGTCTTATGAATAATAATAAAAAGGTCTGTTACAGAAACAATAAAAAAAAACACTATTTAAAAAAGAGCCCAAAAAAAATCTTAAAAAATGGCTAAAAAATCCTAAACAAAAACAGATTTTTTTGCTGCAAATTAAAAAAATAAAAGATTTAATAGATATTTAGTAAAAATGGGAATATTTTTTACATTGAAACCTATGGGATTCGCCTGATTAAACCTGCCGAATGAAACCACTGAACGTCAGGACATTTCGCTGACATTTCTCTGCTGTTCGGTGTCTCTGAATAGATTAACCATTGCTTCTCTATGGGGATTTCACTGCCGCCGAACAGCACAATATTTTGCTGGCAATTTGCCAATATTTGGTGAACTGCCTGTTTTCTGAATAGCCAAATGACCCCAAAATTGCACCATATGGAGAAATTCACAGTTCGGTAACATTTCGGGGCCAGTTCGGCTCTCTCTGAATAACCCTGATAGTCAAACATCGCTGATAAAAATAACTTGGATTAAATCTAAATGATTCCCCGTTCACGTTCTGTTTGTTTTCCTTGCTGTTTCCTGTTCTGCCGTGCAAACCCTGTTACTTTGTGCATCTAACGTGCATTTGACAAGAGATTTTTCATCTTACCGGAAATAATCCGTTTAGTGAAAGGCAATATGCTTAATTTACAAAGTAATTATGTCAAACAAAACAATTCCATCAGACACATTACCTGTGTTCTCGCGCTTACTCTTGCTTCATTTAGCATTTAGCTGGTTGCAGGTTTTCCAGGCAGACCCAGATTTGCGTGAAGGTGCTTATTTACTGCAACATGTTTCCCAATCTATTCCGTCTGGAACAGAAGTGACAATTGATACGTGGCTGAGGCACTCATACAGGGTTATCCAAAGAGATTCGAAAAGTCACCGCACGTTCGGTGACTTTTCGTTCTCTTCAATTCGGTTCCTTTTGCCGATCCCATTTCGGTGACGCTGCGGTGTATTCAGCAAACAGCACAGGGTCCCCGAATTGCAGGGAAAAGCTACAGCAAACCTGACGAAAACTAACCGCAAAACTCACCGAATGCACGCCGAAAACAAGCAAAAACATCTGGATTAACCTGCCGAAAACCAAGCCCGAGCAGGAGCCGATCACAGCCGAAGCAGCTGAGACCGTAGACAGAGGGAGGTGAATAATTTAGCAAAATCGTTTGTATGAATGCGAAATTGAAACGCTGTTTGCAAAGAAACTACTGAGCGAAAATGTCTGCAATTTGCACAGGAGGTCCAGGGAATGATAATAAAAAGGGCTGTTACAAAAAAATAAGTAAACTGAAAAAAAAATAATCGGACTTTAAAAATAAAAAAATACAGAAAAATGCTTAAAGTATCCTAAAAAACCTATAAATAAAGAGACTCTTTACTGCAGAATTTTATAATGAACGGTTTATTAGATATTGAATTAAAACGGGAATATTTTTAGCATTGAAGCCTATGGGATTCTCCTTAATAAACCTGCCGAATTAAACCACCGAATGACAGGGCATTTCGGGAACCGTTCACTGCTGGTTTGTGTTCTCTGAATAGCCGAAGCAGTGCTTTTTCATGGGGATTTCACTGCCCTCGAACAGGCACCGAACAGGCACCGAACAGGCACCGTATGTTCAGGCAATTCTCCAGGATTTGGCGAATTGCCTGCTCTCTGGATAGCCGAATGGCCAGGAAAGGTAACCGAATGCTGATTTTCAGCGTTCGGTTACCTTTCTCAAGCAATTCGGATCTCTTTGGATAACCCTGATAGGTCTCTGCATCGCCATGAAAAACTCTACGGGTTATTCACTACCCTCTGATTTGACCCGAATTTCACCGAACTGTAAGTTTCACCCATTGGTGTAATTTCGGGGCAATTCGTCTATACACTAAGCATTCAATTCAGCAAATACAAGCGAATTCACAGCAAAATATGGGCAATTAACCGCAATTTGGCAGTGTTCGCGTGCACATTGTCTCGTAGAAGAATATCATAGGAGTTATTCAGAGAGAGCTGTACTGCCCTGAAATGTAGCCGGATGCCGAGATTGAGTGTACGGTGACATTTCGTGGCCATTCGGCTATTCAAAGAACAGACAGTTTACCAAATTTTGGCGAACCCCCTGCAAATACGGTGCCTGTTCGAAGGCAGTGAAATCCCTCATAGAGAAGCCATGGTTAATCTATTCAGAGACACCGAACAGCAGAGAAAACTTGAAAAGTTGCCGAAGTGCCCTGCTGTTCGGTGTTTTCACTTGTTAGGTTTATTCAGGCGAATCCCATAGGCTTCAATGTTAAAAATATTCCCATTTTAATTCAATATCTAATAAACCATTTATTATTTTAATCTGCAGTAAAAAAAAGTCTCTATTTACTGATTTTTACAGGGTAAATTTTACAAGTTCAGAACAGTTCTAAAGGTTGAATTTCAGCTATTCGCCTGTTCAACCATAGTTTACCTCTTTCATATTAAGTGCACCCACCCTTATTATATATCATTTTGTTCAGGAGAAATAGGGTTTTCATTTTCCATCAAAGATTTATTTATATTATATTTTATTATGAAAAAAATCTAAAATCTATGAGAAAATAGGACATTTTGCTATTTTCAAAGTTCTGCACTTAAAGGATTAAAAAAACCATTGTTTTTCCACTTTACTTTTAAAATTACAATGATTCTTTGCCTCCCTTGCTTCAGATTGAAGTGAGGAGAAGAGAGAGGCAGAGACAATCAGGGTTATTCAGAGAGAGGTGAAAACCAGGAGAATGACTTGAGAAGAGAAAATTCTAGGTCAAAATAGCCAAGCCGGAAAAATTCTCCCCTTTATCTCACTTTCCAAATCCGCTATTTTGACCTATTATTATTATTATTATTATTATTCTTTATTTATAAAGCGCCAGCATATTCCGCAGCGCTGTACAATAAGCACAGTATAGACAGGGTTACAATACATTGAACAACATTTGACAAACAGTACAGGAGGAGATGAGGGCCCTATTCCCGTAGGAACTCACAATCTAGGAGGGTTGGGGTTGGAAACAGGAGGAGAGGACTGTAAGGTGAGAGTGATTGATGGTTGCGTCAGTGAGTTGGGTGGTAGGCTTCCCTAAATAGGAATGTTTTAAGGGAGCGTTTGAAGGAAGAGAAATTAGGGGAAAGTCTGACAGTACGAGGGAGAGCGTTCCAGAGAGTGGGGGCTGCGCGTGAGAAATCCTGCAGTCTATCATGGGAAGAGGTGATGCGGGAGAAGCTAGGCGCAGGTCAACCTAGAATTTTCACTTCTCCAATCATTCTCCTGGTTTTCACCTCTCCCTGTATGTCTCAACAAATGTTACAAGCAGTGAAATACAGTGATCTTCGGCGGCAGTGAAATCCCCATAGAGAAGCAATGGTTAATCTATTCAGAGAACATCGAACAGCAGAGAAATGTCAGTTAAATGCCCTGATGTTCAGTGGTTTCATTCGGCAGCTTTAATCAGGCGAATCCAATGTTAAAGATATTCCTGTTTTATTGAATATTTATTAAACCATTTATTTTATTTATAAACCATTTTAATTTGCAGCAAAACTTCTCTTTATTTGTTTATTTATTAAGATTTTTTATGCATTTTTTGGGATTTTTTCTGCAAAATTTTTTCCCGATATTTTTTTTTTTATTATTATTTTTTTATTTTTCTGTAACAGACCTTTTTATTGTTTTTCATAGGACCTTACATGAAATTTTCTGGAATTTTCATGCTGTAGTCTTTTTGCAAACAGCTTTTCAAAGACAGGTTTATTTGGTTTTTTTCCCCGTTCGTCGGCTTGTCGGCTTTTTCCGGTGGCTGGTTGGCGCTCCGTTCGGCGGATTACCATTTTTTTTAATGCGTTCGGACGGGTTTGCAGCAGCTTATAGGATCCAATGTTTTTTGGCAGTTTTGCAATGGTTTTTACATTTGATTCGGCAGTTGTTCGGCGGATTTGCAGGGAATGACAGAGCACCAAAATTCCCAGTGGAATTTCAGTGCTCTTTGAATAACCCTGTAAGTTTTTGATGAAATTAACACTGGTGCTATTTAATATTATCTCTTGCAATACTAGACACAACACTAACACTAACACTGACAACCAAATACCATTAATATTTTTATAGCATTATAGTATTATAAAGTATATATGCAGACAGTAACCTATTCTAACCTGTCCCTCCAGAATCTGACAAGGATTACAAATGGCTAAAATATGAGTAGATACTTACAGGGTTGTTCAAAGAGATTCAAAAAGTCACCGCACGTTCTGTGACTTGTCGTTCTCTTCAATTTTTGTGTGATTTGGCGATCCCATTTGGGCGACCCTGCCGTGTATTCAGCAAGCAGCACAGAACCGTCGCAATGCAGGGAAAAGCCGCCACAAACCCGACGAACACTCACCACAAAACCCCGTGAACGTTCACCGAAACCCGCGAAAACATTTGGATTAACCTCGCTGAACACCCCGGAGAAACCCGAGCAACCGCAAATTACAGCGCAGAGCAGCCGCCGGAAAAACCCGACACCGCAGACGAATGGAGTGAAAAAAAAACAGTACGCTTGAATGTTTGAAAAGTAAAACGCTTTTTGCAAAGAAACTACAGAACAAAAATGTCTGAAATGTACATATAAGATCCAATGAATAATAATAAAAATGACTGTTAAAGAAAAAAGAAAAAAAACGATTTAAACAAAAAAAAAACAGAAAAAAGTTTTGATAAAAAATCCCGAAAAATGCCTAAATGATCCTAAAAAATCTATAAATAAAGAGACTTTTTACTGCAGAATATTATAATCAACAGTTTATTAGATATTGAATTAAAACGGGAATATTGTTAACATTGAAGCCTATGGGATTCTCCTGAATAAACCTGTCGAATTAAACCACCGAACAGCAGGGCATTTCGGCAACTTTTCACTGCTGGTTTGTGTTCTCTGAATAGACGAAGCATTGCTTCTCTATGGGGATTTCACTACCCTCGAACAGGCACCGAACAGGCACCGTATGTGCAGCAATTCGCCAACATTTGGCGAACTGCCTGCTCTCTGAATAGCCGAATGCCCAGGAAAGGTAACTGTACGCTGAATTTCACTGTTCGGTTACCTTTCGGCCCCAATTCTTATCTCTTTGAATAACCCTGATAGTAACTTTGCAGAAACAAACCAACAAATAAATAAACAATAAAGGAAATAATTGTAGTTTATAACTACGTACAACAAAGGCTCCTTTGAACGTACTATGACTTAAATATTTTCTTCCATATTTTTAGAAACTTGGTTCTCAAAAGAAATTGTCACTCCTAGTTGGTCAAATAATTAACACCACATTTTAACTAAAACAGTTATTTCACACAAGCTGCACCTGTAAGTACCGACACCCTTTTAAGTGAATTGATTTTCCGCCAAAGATCTTTCACAAACTGTTCTTTCATAAACATTGGAATCAAACAGATACTGTTTATAATCTCTATGTGTAATAATATATCTGTGAAGTAAATATTGTTATTGTTGGTTTAACATTTTTTTGTTCTCAAAGTTGGCTGAATAATATTTTCTAATGCCACCATGAATCAAATTATGATAATGAGTAACTGGTGAGTTCTTTATAGCTACCTAGTTAAATGACAACATGTGTAAAAGGAAGAAGGAACATAAATATGTGCAATTAATATATACATGAAAATCTTCAATTATTTACTACTGCACAATTTGCATGTGTTTTGAAGATTAACCCCTAAAGGACCACTGATGTACGTCCTGGGGAAAATTTCCCTAAATGACCAAGGACGTACTATGCACATCACGGTCCTTTAGGCTGGGGTCAACCAGCGCACTTTTAACGTGCGTTCTGGCGCACATAATTACGGCCGCACTAGCAGCAGATGACAGGCAATGACGGCCAATATACGATGTACGGCCGCACAAAAGTCTGGCCGTGCAACGCAAGTGGAATTTGAACGCATTTTTTTGAGAACGCTGAACCGCTAGTACTGACGTACTGAGTGCGCAGCTGCGGCATAGCGGCGTGTTTGCGTGATTAGGAGATGTCAGACGCTGCTAATGTCCAGCCTACATAACGTCCAGACGCAAAAAGAGTTTTATTGACGATACGAAACAAAATCACGCCCGAAAATGCGCGTCGTCTGACCGTTTTTGGGCATTCCGTGAAAAAATACATCAATGCGTTCGGACGCCCTTTTTCACGTTCGCGGGGAAAAATGCTTTCGTCTGACCCTAGCCTTAACCTCCCTCCCTCCCTATACTCATCTCTCTGATTGGGGTAATAAAATAGGACTTTATTTGACATTTAAACACGAGCATAAAACGGTCAAAATTAGCTCAGCGCACAGAGTTGAAATGGCTCAGCAGTAAAGGGGTTAAAAAGCAAAACATGCAAAAATTCGGTATTTCTAATCTCAGGGAACAAAATTGAAACTATTCAGTCAGGGTCTTTTTTTGGCAGTTGTAGATTTTGGGGATTAAAGTTCAAAAAAGTATGTTTTCTCCATTTCTTCATCATATTTAATATTTTTTTATGGTAAATTATAAGATATGATGGAAATAATGATATCTTTAGAAAGTCCATTTAATGGCGAGAAAAATGGTATATAATATGTGTGGGTTCCATAAACGAGTAAGAGGAAAATTAGACCTAAACACAAACAGCGCAGAAATGTAAAAACAGCAGTGGGTATTTTCGGTCTGACAAAGCGGGTATTTTCGGACTGACAATCGGAAAACTGCCTGGTCACTATGGGGTTAATAAGAATGTGTTTGAAAAAGAAAACTCAATGTGAAATTAAAATCTGGACATGTCATGCGTCGCTGTGTGTGAGGAGCAGGGGAGTCCGGTTTGCAGCAAATGCAGGAGACCATACAGGTTGAAGGGCACGGTTTAGTTTATTTTATGCACCGGCAGGACAAAAGGAATATACAGGACTAGAACTAAAAGATGACTAGACACAAGAAAGGAGCTGACATAGAGGACTAAGAGAAAAATGAATAAACTAGACACAGGCTGGATACAGAGGGGCATGACATGAACTAGACACAGGCTGGATACAGAGGGGCATGTCAAGAACTAGACACAGGCTGGATACAGAGGGGCATGTCATGAACTAGACACAGGCTGGATACAGAGGGGCATGTCATGAACTAGACACAGGCTGGATACAGAGGGGCATGTCATGAACTAGACACAGGCTGGATACAGAGGGGCATGACATGAACTAGACACAGGCTGGATACAGAGGGGCATGACATGAACTAGACACAGGCTGGATACAGAGGGGTATGACATGAACTAGACACAGGCTGGATACAGAGGGGCACGTCATGAACTAGACACAGGCTGGATACAGAGGGGCATGACATGAACTAGACACAGGCTGGATACAGAGGGGCATGACATGAACTAGACACAGGCTGGATACAGAGGGGCATGCCATGAACTAGACACAGGCTGGATACAGAGGGGCATGCCATGAACTAGACACAGGCTGGATACAGAGGGGCATGCCATGAACTAGACACAGGCTGGATACAGAGGGGCATGACATGAACTAGACACAAGATACAAAGGGGTACTTACACAGAAGCAGGATAATAACAGAGGCAGATTGCAGGACACAGGGACAGATACACAAATAGCAGAGGGTCTATGGTGGAGGAGGCAACAAAGAGGTCTTGGTACAGGGGTCAGCAGGAGTCCATATGAATGGTGGAAGTCCTTGAAATAAACAGAAGTCCTTTTGGCAAAATGAGGGGATAATCCAAATAGCAACGAAAAGTCCAGTAGGGAAGACAAGGGGGTCTGGAATCCAGGTACAGGCAGGTTCACACAGCGTGTGACTCAGTGGTCAGACGTTAATGCTGAAGTCCCGAGCATTGGGCGTAGTCTCCCTATATGGAGACCTGGGCAGGTGAGGGGTAATTAAACTCAGGGACAAACATATGGGAAATACTGGGCTGGAGGATGGGGAACTGGATCAAAGCAAGGGCTAGATGGGAAATCTGGAATGGGACAGAACAGGGAAGATGGTAGTTCAGACCCATATCAAGGCCTTTTGCGGTGTCTGCGGTGACGGGCATGACAGGACATCACATAGAGTTTACAATGAACGTCTTGCAACTAGTATATTGGATTGAAGGAAGAGAAAGAAGAAAAAAGAAAGGCAGGAAAAAAGGAAAAGGAACCGAAGAAAGGGAAGGAAGAAAATGAATTGTAGGAAATGCAGGAGGGAAAAAAGGAAAATAAGGTAGGAGAAGCGGGGAATGAAGAAAGGGAGGAAAATTAAAGGAAGGGAGGAAGGAAATGTATGTAGGAAGGAAGGAGTTGAAATAAAAAAAGGATTGAAAGATGAAATGGAAATGAAGAAAGAAAGAAAGAATAAATGAAGGAAGGGAAGAAAGAAAAATAAATGAATCAATGGAAAGAAGAAAGAAAAGGGAATAAGGGAGAAGGAAGAAAAGGGATTGAAGGAACGGACAGGAAGAAGTAAGGCAACGAAGGATGGGAAAAAAAGAATAGGAAAGGGAGGAAGAAAAAGGAACGAAGAAAAGGACGGGAAGAAGGAAGGGAATGAAGGGAGGAAAAAAACAGAATAGCAAATTAAGGAAAGGAAAGAAGAATAGGGAATGGTGGAATAGATGAGAACAAGTAAGAGAATGAAAGAATAGGAAGGGAAGAGACGGGACTAAAGGAGAGAAAGAGAAGAAGTAAGGGAATGAAGAAAAGAAAGAAGAGGAAATGAAGGAAGGGAAGAAGATAAAACAATGACGAAAGGGGAAAAAAAGAATAGGAAATGAAGGAAAGAAGAAAAAAGAATGAAGGAAATTAAAAGAAGTATAGGAAATAAAGAAGGAATTGGATAGGAATGAAGGAATGTAAGAAAAGAAGAAAGGAAGGAGGAACTTCTCTAATAACACAGTGTATACTTTGATAAAATATTTAATAACATTAAGGTGCTTAAAGATACAACCAGATCAATCACTGCTTCCTTTCCTTTTGACATATTTACAATTAACCCATTCAGCCAGCAATTCCCTGTAAAGCTATAAAACGCTCTCCCCTCCAGCACTCGAAGCTTATGAAATCAGAGAGCATTACAGAGTTAAGGCACGGCTGAAAATCCCATCCTGTTCTCCCACCCAGCAAACCCATTTAGAGATTGTTTGTAGTTTTTTGTGACAATGCGTACGCGGAGGTAAACAAAGTGTTTACTCGGTCAAATCCCAAAGAAGCTTGTTAAAATGTGAGATGTGCCACATTATGTTGAAATAGGTTGAAAAATAAGTGAACCATTTTATCCACCAGTCCACCAGCATCTTAAACTGCTTAACTTTTTGTCTTTCATGTCTTTCATTGACAACTGGGATCCTTCATTAGCTATGCTTGCATGTGAACATTATAGCGCGCTACGTATGCTGTCAGTTTTGTATAATAATTGTAATAATAAGGCTGACAGTGATCTTACATTAGTCATTTTGCAGGTCATTTATCTAAGTGAAAAGAGGTTTACAGATGGTAAAGTGACGGAGGCAAATATATAGCGGAGGGGGATACAAAGTGTCTGTGTTTGTCATGTGTAATTCACTAAGGGTATTCCCATTATATTTGTGCCTGCAATTTTCTTCTCAGCATGTCACACCACTCCTGAGAAGTCTTAATTATATATAGACAATACAAAATACAAGCAATTTATACAATATTTGTACTCCAGCTAAAGCAAATAGAATGAAGAGGGCTATCAGGAGCCAAGTCCCAAGATATTATTATCTTTAAGTGTAAACAGAAGCAAACCATCATCAATCGCGGCGGTACATCTTGGCCTCTGAAAAAAAAAAAAAAAGATTCTACGATGAATTTCATTTTTTTTTGTTCGTTTTTTTTATTTTCCTAGGACCGTCACACAATAGAATAGTTATCTTTAAAGATCACTGTAATTACGGGAAAGCTGCAGTTTTCATGTTATGTTTTCTTGAGGTCTTTTCATTAAACTTATATTTTTGACAATGTTTCAGTCGTTTTGTTACGGAGTAAATCATAAGAATTCACAGGGTTAGTTTTTAAAAAACACAATGGATTAAGTAATAAGTATCGAGATTGCTTAATATGACACATTTAGCCCAGCTTGCAATAGTAACTCAATGTTTTCCTTCCATATTTGTCAATATGTACAGTTGTGTTAAAAATTATTCAACCCCCACTGAAATTGAGTGTTTTGGCCAGTTTGACATTGATTTTGATCATTCAGTCATCTTGCTTACAATTAAATCAAAGAGGCACGTGTAGGTCAGACAAATATAACATAACATTTATAATGAAATAACCACAAATGTCTTTTCTGTGCTCACATCATTATCAGTTTTATTCAACCCCCAAGTGACATTCATTCTTAGTACTTAGTACAACATCCTTTTACAGTTATAACAGCTTTTAAACGTGAAGCATAGCTTGACACAAGTGTCTTGCAGCGATCTACGGGTATCTTCGCCCATTCGTCATGGGCAACAGCCTCCAGTTCAGTCACATTCTTAGGCTTGCGCACTGCAACTGCTTTCTTTAAGTCCCACCAGAGGTTCTCAATCGGATTTAAGTCAGGTGACTGCGATGGCCACTCCAAAATGTTCCAGCCTTTAATCTGCAACCATGCTCTAATGGACTTGGAGGTATGCTTGGGATCATTGTCCTGTTGAAAGGTCCAACGTTTCCCAAGTCTCAGGTTTGTGACGGACTGCATCACATTGTCATCCAATATCTCCTGGTACTGAAGAGAATTCATGGTACCTTGCACACGCTGAAGCTTCCCTGTACCTGCAGAAGCAAAACAGCCCCAAAGCATGATTGACACCCTGCCATGCTTCACAGTAGGCAAGGTGTTCTTTTCTTCATAGGCCTTGTTCTTCCTCCTCCAAACATAGCGTTGATCCATGGGCCCAAACAGTTCTAATTTTGTTTCATCAGTCCACAGAACACTATCCCAAAACTTCTGTGGTTGTCCACATGACTTTTGGCATACTGCAGTCGACTCTTCTTATTCTTTGGAGACAGCAAGGGGGTGCGCCTGGGAGTTCTGGCATGGAGGCCTTCATTACGCAGTGTGCGCTATATTGTCTGAGCTGAAACTTCAGTACCCATATCTGACAAATCTTTTCTCAGTTCCTCAGCAGTCACACGGGGACTTTTCTCCACTGTACGCTTCAGGTAGCGCACAGCAGTCGAAGTCAGCATCTTCTTTCTGACACGACCAGGTAGCGTTTCAACAGTGCCCTTTGCCTTGAATTTGCGAATGATGCTTCCTATGGTCTCTCTTGGTATGTTTAACATCTTTGCAAATTCTTATAGCCATTGCCCTTCCTGTGAAGAGTAATCACCTCTTCTCTTGTCTTCCTGGACCATTCTCTTGACTTCACCATGTTTGTAACCACACCAGTAAATGTCTAGAAGGAGCTGAGTATCACAGTCATTTTAAAGCTGCCTAATTGGTGCTTATTATGCTTTATTGCTGCTCCGTGACATCCACAGGTGGTTTCAATACCTGATTGAAAACACTTGAATGAACCTCTGTTCTTCAGAGTGGTAGTCTTTAAGGGGTTGAATAATTGTGTCAATGAAGAATTCACAAAAGAAACATTTACTACTGTATTACAAAACCAATTGATGTCATTTTAGTTGCATATGGTTCTTTAAAAAGTCCTTGTAGGATTTCATTCTGAATACAATTACAAATGTACACTAAATTCCCTAAAACCCTTTACAGCATTGGGGATTGAATAATTTTGAACACAAATATATGTTTGCACAATGTTATTAGACTGAGCGAACATGGTGACATATATATATAGCCAAAAGGTAAGCACTCGTCCTTTTCAGTGTTGCTGCCAGCAGAGGCAGACCCTTTCATGCCCCGGCGCGAACTCCAAAGTGGTAGATATAGGCCAATGGTGTAGAGGAGACACTCAGGGACTTATTTAAAAATATATATTTATTGTAACAAATTAAAAAGCATTACGACATTTCGGCCCTATAGGTCTCTATGGGACAAAACGTTGCAATGCTTTTTAATGTGTTACAATTAATATATTTTTTAAATTAGTACCGGAGTGCCTCCTCTACACCATTGTCATATATATATACAGGTATATATATATATATATATAGGTCTTGATAACGTTTCAATGGAGCCAAAACATTTGCGTCATGTTTGAATTTTGAAATAAAGGAACCAGGAAACTTTTAATAAAGGCTGATGAGTGCCTGCTATTTATACATTGTGGAATATATATATATATATATATATGTTTATTATTGCAGAGACCATTTGCACATCACAGCAATTCAAAGAACTGCATTTCAGACCTCCTGTGCTACATTCCCCATATGCAGCAAGGAATTCTGGGTAGGACATGCAAACAACATTTGTCTCACCTGTTTGCATCCTGGGTATATACTGTGTATATACACAAAAATTCCTGCAGTCATTTCCAAAATCACCTCTCAGGGTTAAGCAGCAGGCAGTCGTCCATGTGCCACGGTTGGTTGTGATCCCCTAATGAGGTGCACATGTGATGAAGGAGTGAGGATGCAATTTACTCAGGGCTCGAGTCGAGCGGGAACGCACGGGAACGGCGTTCCCGCACTTCTCCCACAGCAGGAACGCTGCGGGAATGCAGCGTTCCCGCTGTGGCCCGAGCCCAAAAGGCTGGAGCAGGCGGCCGCCGCACATTGCCGGCGGCCGCGTGCTTCCTGTTAGAACGGCCGCTGACAGGAAGTGGAGCCGCTCGCCTGGCTGTTTCATCGATCCCAGGCGAGCGGCTGCACTTCCTGTTAGCGGATGTTCTAACAGGAAGCACGCGGCCACCGGTCGCAGAGAGATGAGCTGGGGGCAGTATCCATGAAACGCTGGGGGGCAGTATCCATGAGAGCTGGGGCATTATCCATGAGACCTGGGGGCATTATCCATGAGAGCTGGGGCATATATCCATGAGAGCTGGGGCATTATCCATGAGACCTGGGGCATTATCCATGAGACCTGGGGGCATTATCCATGAGACCTGGGGGCATTATCCATGAGAGCTGGGGGCAATATCCATGAGACCTGGGGCATTATCCATGAGACCTGGGGCATTATCCATGAGACCTGGAGGCATTATCCATGAGAGCTGGGGCATTATCCATGAGACCTGGGGCATATATCCATGAGACCTGGGGCAGTATCCATGAGACCTGGGGCAGTATCCATGAGACCTGGGGCATATATCCATGAGACCTGTGGCATTATCCATGAGACCTGGGGCAGTATCCATGAGACCTGGGGCATATATCCATGAGACCTGGGGCATTATCCATGAGACCTGGGGCAGTATCCATGAGACCTGGGGCATATATCCATGAGACCTGGGGCATTATCCATGAGACCTGGGGCAGTATCCATGAGACCTGGGGCATTATCCATGAGACCTGAGGCATTATCCATGAGAGCTGGGGCATTATCCATGAGACCTGGGGGCATTATCCATGAGAGCTGGGGCATATATCCATGAGAGCTGGGGCATTATCCATGAGACCTGGGGCATTATCCATGAGAGCTGGGGGCAATATCCATGAGACCTGGGGCAGTATCCATGAGACCTGGGGCAGTATCCATGAGACCTGGGGCATTATCCATGAGAGCTGGGGCATTATACATGAGAGCTGGGGCATATATCCATGAGACCTGGGACAGTATCCATGAGACCTGGGGCATATATTATGAGACCTGGGGCATATATCCATGAGACCTGGGGCATTATCCATGAGACCTGGGGCATATATCCATGAGACCTGGGGCATTATCCATGAGAGCTGGGGCATTATCCATGAGACCTGGGGCATTATCCATGAGAGCTGGGGCATATATCCATGAGACCTGGGGCATTATCCATGAGAGCTGGGGCATATATCCATGAGACCTGGGGCAGTATCCATGAGACCTGGGGCAGTATCCATGAGACCTGGGGCATTATCCATGAGAGCTGGGGCATATATCCATGAGACCTGGGGCAGTATCCATGAGACCTGGGGCAGTATCCATGAGACCTGGGGCATTATCCATGAGAGCTGGGGCATTATACATGAGAGCTGGGGCATATATCCATGAGACCTGGGACAGTATCCATGAGACCTGGGGCATATATTATGAGACCTGGGGCATATATCCATGAGACCTGGGGCATTATCCATGAGACCTGGGGCATATATCCATGAGACCTGGGGCATTATCCATGAGAGCTGGGGCATTATCCATGAGACCTGGGGCATTATCCATGAGAGCTGGGGCATATATCCATGAGACCTGGGGCAGTATCCATGAGACCTGGGGCATATATCCATTAGACCTGGGGCATTATCCATGAGACCTGGGGCATATATCCATGAGACCTGGGGCATTATCCATGAGAGCTGGGGCATTATACATGAGAGCTGGGGCAGTATCCATGAGACCTGGGGCATTATCCATGAGAGCTGGGGCAGTATCCATGAGACCTGGGGCATTATCCATGAGACCTGGGGGATTATCCATGAGACCTGGGGCATTATCCATGAGACCTGGGGGCATTATCCATGAGACCTGGGGGCATTATCCATGAGACCTGGGGCAATATCCATGAGACCTGGGGGCAATATCCATGAGACCTGGGGCATTATCCATGAGACCTGGGGGCAATATCCATGAGACCTGGGGGCATTATCCATGAGACCTGGGGGCATTATCCATGAGACCTGGAGGCATTATCCATGAGACCTGGGGGCAATATCCATGAGACCTGGGGCATTGTCCATGAGAGCTGGTTGCATTATCCATGAGAGCTGGGGCAATTATATCCAAGTGAACTGGGAAAATATATCCATATAACCAGTGCTGTGCATATTATTATGGGGGCTCAGTGCTGTGCATATTATTCTGGGGGCTCAGTGCTGTGTATATTATCCTGGGGGCTCAGTGCCGTGTATATTATTCTGGGGGTCCAGTGCTGTGTATATAATTCTGGGGGGTCTGTGCCTGGATATATATATATATTATATATAAAATGCGTTAGTCCAGTTGCCAAAATCGCGAGTATACCTGTACGTAGTGATACCTTTCACTGATCAGTATAGTTTCCAGTTTACACTCTTGAAAGCTTGTCTTTTAAATGTAATGTTAACCCAATAAAAATGGTATCACCGGCTCGTCCGGCTATACTCGTGATATATATATTTTTTCTCTTGGTAATAGGGGTTGTGGAATTCGTGGGTGAGTTCCCTCACTTTTTTTCCCAGGACTTGACCCCTGAATTTACTATATATATATATATATATACTGTATATATATAAAATTGTTTTTTTACGTTCATGTTTATTTCCTGTTGATCTGAATAAATGCAGTTCGTAACATGGAGTCCTAAAAGTGCTAGTCCATACCCTCATAATAATATATATATTTTTTTTCTTTCTCGGCCTTTAAGCATATTTATAAATAGTAATAAGTGTGAAATCAGGACGAATATGACTGGAATAATTTCTCTTAATTTCCAATTCATCACTGGTTAATAAACGGCACCTGAGACCCCAAAGGCAAGGAGACATAAAAGGACACATCGGCATCCTGATCAGGCAAATGACTGCTCCCATATCTTATCCTTTAAGTAACTAACTTATTAGCATTTCTTTGCCATAAGACGCCTTGCAATTTGGCATTTTGGGGGGTTTTATTTTGGTTTTTTTTATATCATTTTTTTTTTGTCTTTGTGCCATCTGATGCCTTCAGCCCTCAATACAAATCAAGTTTCAGGGAATCTTCCAGATGTGTATCATAAGATTATATCCTGCAGCGCGGGGTCCTTCTGCTCCTCTCGGCACCAGTGTTCATTCTTCAAAACAATTTTGCTATTTTTTCCAGATATATATGGATGTAGAAAATCTTTTTTTCTTTCATTTTATATGATGTAGTGGGTTATTTTCGCTGCGCGCGCGCGCGTTTTCATTAGCTGATTTTGTATAATTCTTACATTTCATTCAATAAGACTAGGGTCAGATGAGCGCATTTTGTACGGACTGTGCCTCCGTGCAGTACGGACGTACTTACTGACTGACAACAAGGTAGTGGCCACACAGTCCGTTTTTTTCACTGACGTATTTTTTGACTGATGTAGCAGGGAAAATAAATTACAATGATAAAACATTCTGTCCGTCAAAAATGCTGGACGTATAAATGCAGTCTGTCTGACCTCGTTTCATCACTCACACAGAAAGCTATGTGGACGTTGTGGACGTGGCGCACTCCGCGCGTCCGTTCTAGCAGTATTACGTTCTTGCCTAACCTGCGTCCGTTTGCAGCGTCCGTCAGCCCCCGCACTTCTGTGCGGACGTACTTCGTGTGTGGGGCTTCATTTAACACAATTGTATGCTATCACGGACGTACTTATGTGCGGCAACACGGACGTTAACACTGCGTTCGTCTGACCCCAGCCTAAATGGGAATATTTCTCATTGTGTATAAGTTAACGTGTATCCGGACGACAGCTATTGCTGTATTCTAGCTAAAGCTATTATCCGTTCAAAGCATGGAAGCCGATAAGATATTGTATCAAACAGAACATGAAGAAAGAAACTTAAAGGACCAATCCACTGAAAAGTGAAGGTCCCTTTTTTGGCCTTAAATAATTGGGCTGAAGTTGCTAACAGCCTCTGCCCAATTACTCTTTTTTTTTAACATTTTGCCCAATTTTACTCCATTTACAAGCAGGGTTATTCAAAGAGATCCGAATGGCTGCTGAAAGGGAACCGAACGCTGAAAATCAGCGTTCGGTTACCTTTCCTGGCCATTCGGCTATCCAGAGAGCAGGCAATTCGCCAAATCCTAGCGAATTGCCTGAACATACGGTGCCTGTTCGGTGCCTGTTCGAGGGCAGTGAAATCCCCATAGAGAAGCAATGCTTCGGCTATTCAGAGAACAAAAACCCAGCAGGGAAAAGTTGCCGAAATGCCCTGCCGTTCGGTGGTTTCATTCAGCAGGTTTATTCAGGAGAATCCCATAGGCTTCAATGTTAAAAATATTCCCGTTTTAACCCAATATCTAATAAACCGTTGATTATAATATTCTGCAGTAAAAAGTCTCTTTATCTATAGATTTTTTAGGATCTTTTAAGCATTTTTCTTTTTCTTTTTTTTTTAAAAGAAAATTTCAGTATTTTTTTTTAAACTTTACTTATTTTTTCTGTAACAGCCCTTTTTATTATCATTCATTGGATCATATGTAAATTTCAGACATTTTCGCTCAGTAGTTTCTTTGCAAACAGCGTTTCACTTTTCAAACATTCAAGCGAACTGTTTTTTTAATTTATTCACTGCATTCGTCTGCGGTGTCGGCTTTTTTTGGCGGCTGCGCTGCGTGTGGTCGGCTCCTGCTCGGGTTTTTCTGGCGTTTTCAGCGGGGTTAATCCAGATGTTTTTGCGGGACAAAAAAAAGATATAAAAAAAAACAAGTGAGCAGCTAATGGGTGTTTGCCAGGGATGCAGCGAATTCCAGTAGCTGGATGCCTGGTACTGGAAAAGAAGATGATGAAGTGGGATAAAAATGTACATTTTCAGCCTTTTTCTATCTGAAAAAGAGTCCTACAGGAGGGGTTAAATGTATATATGTTGATTAAACATATCCAATTGATTTCTTATGGTAAATTGGTAAGAGATGAAGCTCTTCTTCACCTGCGCTGGTGTAGCTTTACTTGTTAAATGTCAGTAATATCGGCATGAAGGCTTTGCTGTTTGCATAAAATGCTACAAAATGGTACGTTAGAATAATAGATGTCAGAAAATGAAAAATGTAAAACGCACAACATCAAAGAAAGGCCCCCATCTGCGTCTCAGTCAGCTCATCAGAGAAGCATCTCCTTTGGTTTAATACACTCATGACATACCTTATTGCCATTATAGGTAGAAATGGGCCTGAAGATATTTCTTTAGATTTCCTCTTCTTCTTTATACGTTTGAAAATTCTCCCTACAGGTCTTTCATATGTTCATCACTTGCGCCCCGAGATACAGTTCTTTTTGTATCCAGGTTAGTTTTGAATAGGGAGTTTGTCACTTGGGGGTAATGATGCTAAAGGTCTGATGGTAACAATGATACAGATGCAATGTTATTGAAGCTGGCGTTTCAGTGGAATGGAACGGGAGAGACTCTTACTTCTCTGAGACTGGAGCGCAATTTAACTAAAACTTTGCGACTGACTCCTTGATTGAATGTGACGTATTGAAATATTTATCTGTATCTGGTTTCAGAAATACAGTTACCTTTACATGAACACAGCCAGAGTGTTTCAAAGCGATGAGATTCAGAATAGCTACATCACCAGTATCTATTTATTATTATTATTATTATTCTTTATTTATATAGCGCCAGCCTATTCCGCAGAGCTGTACAATGGGCACAATATAGAAAGGGTTACAATACATTGAACACCATTTTGACAAACCAGGACAGGCGGAAACGAGGGCCCTATTCCCGTGGGAACTCACAATCTAAAAGGGTTGGGGTGGAAACAGGAAGAGAGGACTGCAAGGTGAGAGTGATGGACTGCAAGGTGAAAGTGATAGACTGCTAGGTGAGAGTGATGGATTGCTAGATGAGAGTGATGGACTGCTAGGTGAGATGATGGACTGCAAGGTGAGAGTGATGGACTGTAAGGTGAGAGTGATGGACTGCTAGGTGAGAGTGATGGACTGCAAGGTGAGAACGATGGACTGCAAGGTGAGAGTGATGGACTGCAAGGTGAGAGTGATGGACTGCAAGGTGAGAGCGATGGACTGCAAGGTGAGAGCGATGGACTGCACAGTGTGAATGATGGACTGCTAAGTGTGTGAGAGTGATGGACTGCAAGGTGAGAGCGATGAACTGCTAGGTGAGAGTGATGGACTGGTAGGTGAGCGTGATGGACTGCTAGGTGAGAGTGATGGACTGCAAGGTGAGAACGATGGACTGCAAGGTGAGAGTGATGGACTGCACGGTGAGAGTGATGGACTTCAAGGTGAGAGTGATGGACTGCACGGTGAGAGTGATGGACTTCAAGGTGAGAGTGATGGACTGCAAGGTAAGAGTGAAGGACTGCAAGGTGAGAGCGATGGACTGCAAGGTGAGAGTGATGGACTGCTAGGCGAAAGTGATGGACTGCAAGGTGAGAGTGATAGACTGGTGAGAGTGATGGACTGCTAGGCGAAAGTGATGGACTGCAAGGTGAGAGTGATAGACTGGTGAGAGTGATGGACTGCAAGGGGAGAGTGATAGACTGGTGAGAGTGATGGACTGCAAGGTGAGAGTGATGGACTGCAAGATGAGAGTGATGGACTGGTTGCATCAGTGAGTCGGGTGGTCGGCTTGCCTAAATAGGAATGTCTTAAGGGAAAGTTTTGAAGGAATAGAAACTAGGAGAAAGTCTGATAGTACGAGGGAGAGCGTTCCAGAGGATGGGGGCTGCGCGTGAGATATCCTGCAGTCTATCCTGGGAAGAGGTGATGCAGGGAGAAGCTAGGCGCAGGTCACTGTTTGATCTTAGAGAGTGGGCTTCAGCATTCACCCCTGTAGTGTCCCTGAAGTGCAGGGAAAAGTCACCGAACTAATCTGAAAAATTCACTGTAAATCCGCCAATAACCAGTCGATACGATCCGAAAAAAAACGGATAAATTTGAAATGCTGCAGAGAACCAACCAAACGTACCCGCCAAACGCATCAGATAAAAGCCAACGATCCGCCAAACACATCGCCGACCAGCCGCCAGAAAAAGTCGACAAGCCAATGAATGGGGTAAATACTGTATATATATATGTATAGAAAAAAAACAATTTAAACGTTCAAAATTTTAAACACTGTTTGCAAAAAAAATACTGGATGAAAATGTTTGGAATTAACAAATAAGGTCCTATGAATTATAATAAAAAGGTCTGTTACAGAAAAATGAAAAAACATTTTAAAAAAATTAGAAAAAAACTTTTTGCTGAAAAAATCCCGAAAAAAAGACGTTTTGCTGAAAATTAAAATAATAAACGATTTATTAAATATTGAATAAAAATGGGAATATTTTTAACATTGAAACCTATGGGATTCGCCTGATTAAACCTGCCGAATGAAAACACCGAAAATCAGGGCATTTCACTGACATTTTGTCTACGGTTTGGTGTCTGTGAATAGATTAACCATTGCTTCTCTATGGGAATTTCACAGCCCTCGAACAGGCACAGTATTTCGCTGGCAATTCGCCAAAATTTTGCCAATTGCCAGGATTTGAGTAGCCGAATGGCCCCAAAATTGCACCGTATGGAGAAATTCACCGTTTGGTTCAATTTCGGGGACCATTTGGCTCTCCCTGAATAGCCCTGAGTGACTTGAAGTCTTAAACTTTACCTCCATAAATGTGGCAGGTTAAAGAGTGATCACTCTATATCTATCTAGCTCTCTATCTGTCCGTCTGTCCGTCCATCCGTCTATCTATCCATTTATCATCTATTTATCTCCAAATATTTTCTTCATTATCTCTCTGAATTGTTGTTAACCATAGCTGTGTTATCATTGCAGGTACTTCATGACTTAGAATCCCAGCATTAACTCCTTCACTACCAAGTGATTTTCCAAAAAACCATTGTCAGGAACCAGTATTCATAATTAATGAAATATACAGTAAGAAATATTTGGGCACATTCCCGTTTTATTTCTTACTTTAAATAGCCTTTTTGGCCAGTAAATGGCGCCATCTATGATAAAATGAGTCACAGCCGTTTGAGTTGCAGGTCTATTTTTTTTTGTTTTCCCCCTGCCACGGCTGCTGAAAGTCCAATGTAAGGGCATCATCAGACGATTTTACACAGTTTTAGCTGTTTGGGCATTATGCCCACAGGGCTAAGGCTGGTGTCAGACGAGCGTAGTGTTCACGTCCGTGATTGCGCCTAAAAGTACGTCCGTGATAGCATGACAGGAAGCCCATCGGAGCCCGACACATGAAGTACGTCCGCACTGAACTGCGGACGCACAACGGCCGCGGCCCACGGACGCAAGGCAGGCAAGAACGTACAACCGCTAGAACGGCCGCACAAAGTGCGCTGCGTCCGCAACGTCCGCATAGCTTTGTGTGTGAGTGATGGAACGTGGTCAGACGGACTGCATTTATACGTCCAGCATTTTTCACGGACAAAATGGTTTTGCTTTTTAATTTATTTTTCCCTCCTACGTCCGTCAAAAATAACTTCAGTGAAAAAACGGACTGTGTGACCACTACTGCGTCATCCGTACTGACGATGTCCGTACTGCACGGACGTACAGTCCGTAGAAATCACGCTCGTCTGACCCTAGCCTAAAAATTTAGGGGCACCTTCTGCAGCCCAAAAGCAAACACAATCTGTCTGCTGCAAACGAGTTTCATTTGCTTTTGGGCTGCAGATCAGCAAATCGAGATATCTTGATGTCGGGGCACTGGATGATGCCTTTGAAGCCCAAGATATCTTGATATCGATAGTGAAGGAGTTAAGTGATATGGGGTCCCGCAGGGACTTAATTTGAGGTTTGATGGATGATTAAGATAAGGCAAATTGATGTCAATTAAGGTTCTTAATTCTGATCGGCTGAATCCTGCAAAAAAAAACAGTCCGCACACTGATTTGCGTGTGCTACGTTACTGCACGCGTATTACTCTTCGTTTTCCGCGTCGTTTTTACGAACGTTATTTTCGGACGGATGAGAAAATGCGTTTGGATCGTAATACCACGGTTAATTTTCGGGCGATAACGCTTAATGCTGCACGCAAATAAATTTGCGCGGCGAGGACGAATTTGCGCAAAGAACGTAATAGGGGCCTGAGTGCGTCCATCCAGTCTTTTGACTGGTGTTAATATATATATATATATATATATATAGCAAATAGAGATAAGGCAGCACGTCAGGATTTGAATAAAACAAAAAACTTTTATTTGCACAAATTAAAATACCTGTCCATTGACCAACGTTTCGGGCCCCAACGGGCCTTTATCAAGGAATACAGGCTTACAACATAACACAAACATTTATAATAAAAACTATCAGAGCTCACCCAATACCAGCATGGATCCGAATGAACACCAGAGCGCATGGACCCGGCGTCTGCTTCTAGGTTTGACGCCAAGCAGAAATGTAATTGCACATTGGACCTGAGTGCTCAGGTAACCATGGGGATAGAAAAATAAAAACAAAAAAGAACCTGGGTGGACTAGAGACAAAGGCAATCGGCGGCGACACTTAGCACAGCATCATGTCTCTGCAAAATTTGTGAACAAAGTGACAAAAATAAAAATAAAAATAAAGTAAAATAAAATATTAAGCAAATATTTAACACCAAAAACTAGGGATGTGCGTTTCGGGTTTCGGAATTTCGGAATTTTCACGAAATTTCCCGATTCGTGCATTCGGATTCGGTCGATTTTCCGAAAATGGCAGATCCAAAAAATTTACGAAACGAGACGAAAATTTGTTTGAAATTTTGGAATGGACTAGAAATGTGTAAAATCAAAAATCATTTTCTTTCCATTCGTGATTTCGGCTACATTCCTGATTTCGGTTCCATTTCAGTAATTTCGGACAATGTATTTTTGGTTATATCGCTGATTCTGTAATTTTGTATCATTCCCATCTCAATGTATCCTTCTTGTAAACCCAGAGAAATCTCAATATATCCTTCCTGGAAAACCAGAGAAATCTCAATGTATCCTTCCAGGGAAACCAGAGAAATCTCAATGTATCCTTCCCGGGAAACCAGAGAAATCTCAATGTATCCTTCCCGGGAAACCAGAAAAATCTCAATGTATCCTTCTTGTAAAACATGAGAAATTTCAATGTATCCTTCTTGTAAAACATGAGAAATCTCAATGGCAGAATTATCGTATCGACAGAAATATTGGATCCGAAAAACCATTAGTTTACGTCAAAACGAATAGACACTTTGAAACGAGAACAGACGTTCCGAAAAACACGAAAATTTCCGAAATTACGAAAAAAAGTCGATACGGAAAACGAAACGAAAAAGAAACGAACCGAAATGGAAATCGGCCGAAACGAACCGAAACGAAAATTTACAAAATACGAACGAACCGAACCGAATCGAACCGTAAAAAAAAACCCACCATAAAAACCACCATAAATATGCATGCTAGAGGTCCAGGTGCACATCCATAGCGAACTGGCACCCTAAGGAGAAGAGAAACGATATCGCAGGAACAAGCACCACAAGATATCCCTCTAATAAATACAGCTCGGTGCCCAATTAGTTGAATTATTACAGACTAGGTGGAAAGCCTGCCCAGAGGGCAGGCTATTGTTGTTGTTGGCAGCTCAGAATTCATGTCCACTTATTTGTTTTTCAATGTCTAATCTAAGTGTATCTCTCCGGTGAGGGGCCGAATAGACAGCCTCCGGGGGAGACTCAGGGCAGGGGGGGATCCGTGAGGGACAAAAAAAATCCGATCCATTGGAGAGGGGCTGTGTGCCTCTCCAATGGATTGTATTTTTTTTTGTCTCTCGCGCACGTCGGCTGTGCACTTGCCGCGGCCGTTGGATGTGCGCACGTAGCCAGCAGTACGCGGTTTGCGTGCGCATGCGCAGACGGCAGCGTTGCGACGACGATGGAGGGAGCCGGTGAGGGGCCGAATAGACAGTAGGGTTGCCACCTTTTCTTCAAGCCAAACCCTAATATTCTAGTGGTGGGCTTGGGCGGCCATTTTTTGTAGCGTATACATTATGCGTATATTTACTTTATGCGTATATATAATGGCACGTGGTATGTATGGCATGTCAGGTTGGTATTTAGGCACACTGGTTATTATGACACACTGGTATTGTGCATGGCAGACTGGTATTGTGCCTGGCAGACTGGTAATAAGGCTGGCAGACTGGTATTGTGCATGGCAGACTGGTAATGTGCATGGCAGACTGGTACTGTGCATGGCAGACTGGTAATGTGCATGGCAGACTGGTATTGTGCATGGCAGACTGGTAATATGGCTGGTAGACTGGTATCGTGCATGGCAGACTGGTAACGTGCATGGCAGACTGGTAATGTGCATGGCATGCTGGTATTGTGCATGGCAGACTGGTAAGGTGCATGGCAGACTGGTAACATGGCTGGCAGACCTGTATTGTGCATGGCAGACTGGTAATGTGCATGGCATACTGGTATTGTGCATGGCAGACTGGTATTGTGCATGGCATACTGGTATTGTGCGTGGCAGACTGGTATTGTGCATGGCAGACTGGTAATGTACATGGCAGACTGGTAACATGACTGGCAGACTGGTATTGTGTTTGGCAGACTGGTAATGTGCATGGCATACTGGTATTGTGCATGGCAGACTGGTATTGTGCATGGCAGACTGGTAATGTACATGGCAGACTGGTAACATGGCTGGCAGGCTGGTATTGTGCATGGCAGACTGGTAATGTGCATGGCATACTGGTATTGTGCATGGCAGACTGGTAATGTGCATGGCAGACTGGTTTTGTGCATGGCAGACTGGTATTGTGCATGGCAGACTGGTAACATGGCTGGCATACTGGTATTGTGCATGGCAGACTGGTATTGTGCATGGCAGACTGGTAACATGGCTGGCATACTGGTATTGGGCATGGCAGACTGGTATTGTGCATGGCAGACTGGTAATGTTCATGGCATACTGGTATTGTGCATGGCATACTGGTATTGTGCATGGCAGACTGGTATTGTGCATGGCAGACTGGTAATGTACATGGCAGACTGGTAACATGGCTGGCAGACTGGTATTGTGCATGGCAGACTGGTAATGTGCATGGCATACTGGTATTGTGCATGGCAGACTGGTAATGTGCATGGCAGACTGGTTTTGTGCATGACAGACTGGTATTGTGCATGGCAGACTGGTAACATGGCTGGCATACTGGTATTGTGCATGGCAGACTGGTATTGTGCATGGCAGACTGGTAATGTGCATGGCAGACTGGTATTGTGCATGGCAGATCGGAGGAGACAACAGAGACAGGGCGGCACTCACTCTCTCCATCCCTGTGTGGCTGGTGAGGTGGGGGGGAGCGAGCTTACCCCTCCCGGCAGACACAGGGTTAGTGAGAAGAAGCGATCCTCTGCTTCACCCTGCGGCGCTATGACTAAAGCATAATAGAAAACCTAAATAAAAAGAGGCCCAGTATGTATAAATATATGTGTACAGAACACCTACACCGCAAAACAGAGGGGCACTACCTGGAGGTTAGAAACGAAGTATAAGAAATATATTCGTTAAGACCACGGGGGCATAGCGTGTCAAGGGTCTTAATCCAAAACATCTCACGCTGGAACAGCAGCCATGAGCAGTCTCCCCCTCTAAGGAGGGGGGGCACATGATCGATAGCGACAACACGTAATGTGGTAAGCTGGTGTTTGCTGGCCAGAAAATGTCTGGCAACCGGTTGTTCTGAGTGGTTATTGCGAAAAGCAACGGTGATGTTGGACCGATGACAACGGATCCTATCCTGTAAAGGTCTGTCGGACGGTCTTGCCTACATAGGCAAGACCGCATGGACAAGTGAGTACACCACAAATTCAGTAGTACATGTGATGTGTTGTCGGATGTTAAACCTCTTACCTGAAGGTGGATGAGGAAATGAACCTGTAGTCGTCATGTGACTACAGGTAACGCAATTGGGGCAACAGAAATAGCCTGGTCTAAGAGGCTGGGTAAAGGCTGTATAAGCCTTGACAGAGTCGGCCTTAAATAAAAGGTCACGGATGTTCTTGGACCTCTTATAACTAATAACAGGGGTTTGTAAAAAAAATTTAGGAAGTGTCTTATCACCCTGAAAGAGGGACCAGTTAGATCGAATGGCTTTGGCCACAACCTGACTTGACGTGTGATAAGTTAATGGTACAAAAATCCGAGGTATTGATTTAGAGGAAATAGGTGTCGGGGATTTAAACTTGGCATGGGCTTTGGAAAGAGCTTGTTGAAGATCATATGGTTTATAACCTCTAGCCACAAATCGTTGGAACATTTCATCTAATTGTGTCAATCTAGTCTGACCATCCGAGTTATTCCGTAAAACACGCAAGAATTGTGAAATTGGTAAAGACCGAATTAAGTGTGGAGGATGAAAACTATCTGCATGAAGCAGAGTGTTCCTATCTGTGTCTTTGCGGTATAATGAGAGTGTTAGCACTCCATTATGGATGTCAACCAACACATCAAGATAACTAACAGACGACATACTGAAAGTGCAGGTGAAACGAACAGGAGAGTCAAGGGTGTTAAGGGACTGAACCATATCTAGTAAAGATTGTTGGGAACCCTGCCAGATCAAAAAAACATTGTCAATAAATCTTCTGTAGAAGATAATATTAGCATAGATTGGCAGAATGTGTAGTTGTTCATAATGGTACATATACGCATTAGCGTATGCTGGCGCCATAGAGGCCCCCATTGAAGTGCCCGCAAGTTGCAGGTACACATTCTTCTCAAATCGAAAGAAATTACATCCCAACTTTACCTGCAGGACTTCTTTCAAAAACTCTAGGGGAGGCCCATGGTAAACTATAGAGTCTTGAAGGATCCCCAAGAGCGCTGAAATTCCTCCCTCATGGGGAATAATGGTGTACAGACTCTTAACATCTAAGGTGACAGTAGACAGTTGAAAACCACTTAATAAAGACAAAAAATGTGAGGTGTCTTTGAGACATGTAGATAAGGATAGAATGGACTCCTTGCACAGATGATCGATCAATCTCCCCAAGGGTTCCAGCAGGCTCCCCCTGGCAGACACAATAGGTCTCCCTGGGGGAGACAGCGGGTCCTTGTGAAGCTTGGGCAGCGTGTACAGTACTGGCATAACAGGGTGAGAGACACTGCAAAAATCAAACATAATTTGGTCTAAATACCCAGCCTGCAGACCCATATTTAGCAAATTATTTTTGTTTTTGGTTTTGGTTTTGTAATACAGTAGTAAATGTTTCTTTTGTGAATTCTTCATTGACACAATTATTCAACCCCTTAAAGACTACCACTCTGAAGAACAGAGGTTCATTCAAGTGTTTTCAATCAGGTATTGAAAACGGATGGTCAGACTAGATTGATACAATTAGATGAAATGTTCCAACGATTTGTGGCTAGAGGTTATAAACCATATGATCTTCAACAAGCTCTTTCCAAAGCCCATGCCAAGTTTAAATCCCCGACACCTATTTCCTCTAAATCAATACCTCGGATTTTTGTACCATTAACTTATCACACGTCAAGTCAGGTTCATTACTTCCTAAATTTTTTTTACAAACCCCTGTTATTAGTTATAAGAGGTCCAAGAACATCCGTGACCTTTTAGTTAAGGCCGACTCTGTCAAGGCTTATACAGCCTTTACCCAGCCTCTTAGACCAGGCTATTTCTGTTGCCCCAATTGCGTTACCTGTAGTCACATGACGACTACAGGTTCATTTCCTCATCCACATTCAGGTAAGAGGTTTAACATCCGGCAACACATCACATGTACTACTGAATTTGTGGTGTACTTACTTGTCCATGCGGTCTTGCCTATGTAGGCAAGACCGTCCGACAGACCTTTACAGGATAGGATCCGTTGTCATCGGTCCAACATCACCTTTGCTTTTCGCAATAACCACTCAGAACAACCGGTTGCCAGACATTTTCTGGCCAGCAAACACCAGCTTACCACATTACGTGTGGTCGCTATCGATCATGTGCCCCCCTCCTTAGAGGGGGAGACCGCTCATGGCTGCTGTTCCAGCGTGAGGCGTTTTGGATTAAGACCCTTGACACGCTATGCCCCCGTGGTCTTAACGAATATATTTCTTATACTTCGTTTCTAACCTCCAGGTAGTGCCCCTCTGTTTTGCGGTGTAGGTGTTCTGTACACATATATTTATACATACTGGGCCTCTTTTTATTTAGGTTTTCTATTATGCTTTAGTCAAGTATCTGTAATAATTCAACTAATTGGGCACCGAGCTGTATTTATTAGAGGGATATCTTGTGGTGCTTGTTCCTGCGATATCGTTTCTCTTCTCCTTAGGGTGCCAGTTCGCTATGGATGTGCACATGGACCTCTAGCATGCATATTTATGGTGGTTTTTGGTGTTAAATATTTGCTTAATATTTTATTTTACTTTATTTTTCTTTTTGTCGCTTTGTTCACAAATTTTGCAGAGACATGATGCTGTGCTACGTGTCGCCGCCGATTGCCTTCGTCTCTGGTCCACCCAGGTTCTTTTTTGTTTTTATTTTTCTATGCCCATGGTTACCTGAGCACTCAGGTCCAATATGCAATTACGTTTCTGCTTGGCGTCAAACCCGGAAGTAGACGCCGGGTCCATGCGCTCTGGCGTTTATTCGGATCCATGCCGGTATTGGGTGAGCTCTGATAGTTTTTATTATAAATGTTTGTGTTATGTTGTAAGCCTGTATTCCTTGATAAAGGACCGTTGGGGCCGAAACGTTGGTCAATGGACAGGTATTTTAATCTGTGCCAATAAAAGTTTTTTGTTTTATTCAAATCCTGATGTGCTTCCTTATCTCTATTTGCTATATATCTGCCTCAAGGCATTTGCACTCAGGTACATTTACCATTATTGGCGTGTCTGGGTCTAGTATTGTATTTGTATATATATATATACATATATATATATATATTCTTTTAAAAAAATAATTATATATATATATATATTTATTGATCTAATGTATTTTTCCCCATTGTGCAGCGCCTCGGAATCTGATGATGCTATATAAATAATTAGAATAATAATAAATAATATATAAATAATATATCTTCCATAAATATTAGTATAAGTAATATTAATCTAACAAGATTCTCCTCTGATAAAGACAAGCTTCAGCAATAGAGAGTTGAATAAAGAACCAAACAGAATGCTCGCTCGCCAAAGAGCGTTTTAAGATGTTTTCTTGTGACAGGGCTAGTTCAACAGAAAATATTTGGAGCATGCCAGATAAAAAAAGAAATGGTAGTGAGCTAGGCTTGCATGACATGATGGATCTGGACTATGACAAACAGAATCAGAAAACTGGTCCCTGGGGACAAACTCTACTAGCTTTACTGATATGGATTTCTTGATTTCTTACTGTGCAACAGCGGTTTTAATGTCAGATTGACTTGGCCGGTGTGTTTTTAAACATGTAGAAATCAAAATCCGCGCAGCTTTAAAAAATGGAAAATGTAGACGTGTGTCGGAATGTCGTGTATCGTAATTCCCCGACGCCAGGCGGCTTTGTCTCTTTGACGACTGTCAGTTCTTTGTGTAATAGTCTGTACATTGTATCACCATCCAAGGCAGAGTAGCTTGCCGGAAAGAAAGCCTTTTTTATTTTGATACAAAACAATGTAACCAGACCGAGTAGAGGTAAACCTTTCCATCTTTTTATCTTCTTACAAACATTAGTCAGAGCTCTGTGACACCCTCATATACACTGCACATTATGGGGTGCCAAAGAGCTCCACAGTAATGTGCAATGTTTATGAGGGTGTCACAGAGCTCCACATTAATGTGCAGTGTTTATGAGGGTGTCACAGAGCTCCACAGTAATGTGCAATGTTTATGGGGGTGTCACAGAGCTCCACCATAATGTGCAGTGTTTATGAGGGTGTCACAGAGCTCCACAGTAATGTGCAATGTTTATGGGGGTGTCACAGAGCTCCACCATAATGTGCAGTGTTTATGAGGGTGTCACAGAGCTCCACAGTAATGTGCATTGTTTATGAGGGTGTCACAGAGCTCCACAGTAATGTGCAGTGTTTATGAGGGGGTCACAGAGATCCACAGTAATGTGCAGTGTTTATGAGGGTGTCACAGAGATCCACAGTAATGGGCCATGTTTATAAGGGTATTACAGAGCTCCACCATAATGTGCAGTGTTTATGAGGGTGTAACAGAGCTCCACAGTAATGTGCATTGTTTATGAGGGTGTCACAGAGCTCCACAGTAATGTGCAGTGTTTATGAGGGGGTCACAGAGATCCACAGTAATGTGCAGTGTTTATGAGGGTGTCACAGAGATCCACAGTAGGGATGGACTGCCGGTTCGAATCAATTCGAAGTTCAATTCGAACATCGGCCGTTCGAAAGTTTGCGAACTTCGAACTTTTTGGGCCGTTCGAGGAAAGTTAAAAAAAAATGTAAAAAAAAATTGAAACAAATGCTTAAAAGATCCTAAAAAATCAAAAAATAAAGAAACTCTTTACTGCAGAATATTATAAGCAAAGGTTTATTAGATATTGAATTAAAATGGGAATAGTTTTAACATTGAAGCCTATGGGATTAAACATTTCCCACACCTTGTTGCTAAAACATTTCCCACACCTTTTTAACATTGAAGCCTATGGGATTAAACATTTCCCACACCTTGTTGCTTAAACATTTCCCACACCTTGGGCTAAATTACGTTCTCAGCGTTAAAACACAGGCGCAAGGGAGGAAAAACTGCGCCTGCAGTTTTCCCCCTTGCGCCCCTGTTTTAACGCTGGATTACAATGCAGGTGCAAAAAATGCTGTCTGCATTGTTACCGCGCATAAAAATCCTGGATGCTCGCGGCTGCGCCCAGCATCCACTCGATGGAGTCCATAAGACTTAACCCGTTTGCGTTTGGATTGTAATATGCAGTGAACACCGCAGCAAACATTAATGCTCACGCAAGTGAGCCTTAATGTTTACGTTAAGATTGTAATTTTTCCCACTCGTTGGTGGTAAAACATTTCCCACTCGTTGGTGATAAAACATTTCCCATGGCTTCAAATCGTGTTTAAACATGAGCAAAAGCAGTAAAAATTAGCTCAGCACTCAGCAGTGAAATGGTTAAACGTTTTGAGCTTCATTGACTTGCATTGTGTTCGAATCGTGTTCGCGTTCGAACTTTTTCCGATGTTCGAGTTCTAATGCGAACCGAACACGGGGGTGTTCGGCCCATCACTACTCTACACTACACTACACTAGTAATGTGTAGTGTTTATGGGGGTGTCACAGAGCTCCACAGTAAAAACTGCACATTACTGTGGGCCTCTGTGATACCTTCATACTCACCATACATTACTGTAGAGCTGTGGCCTTCAAGATAGTGGCTTGAGTCGGCCTAGCCTGTCTCATCGGGTGGCTGGCTATGTCGGCCGGCCAACCGGCAAGGGAAGCTAGCATGTGACCGGCCCGGGAGGCTAGCAGCCTACGTGAAAATGCCCTGTATGCCCGATGCCAGTCTGAGCCTGTACAGTACATTTAAATATATATATTTTTTGATGATAGTAGCGTATACTGAGGTCTTCATAGAGGAAAAAAATATTTATTCTGACTTCACTCAGTCATTTTATATATATATATATATATATATAGTGTGTTCAATATTGCAGAAGCCACCTGCACATCATAGCAATTCAAAGAATTGCATCCCACAGCTCCTGTGCCACATTCTCCATATGCAGCAAGGAATTCTGGGTAGGATATGCAAATGACCTCTGTCTCACTTTTATGCATCCTGGATCTGTTATTACACAGAACCCTAAAATCAATGCTATGCCACACTGTGGCTTTGTAGCAAAGATAAGGTTATGCAACTGGTCAAAGCCACTCCTAGGACAGCGCTGTTTCAGGTTTGTTGAACCTTCATCAGCTAGGATGCAGGCATGACCAGTTGCAGTGGATATATATATATATCCTGCATTTATTAATTTATTTATAAATTGATGGAGCCCATTACGTAAAGAACATTCCTCTTATTTGACTTCTGTGTTGCTTTAAAAAGGTAACATTATTAAAAAAGAAATGTAAACTGTGCAGCTTAACAGTAAGAAGACAGTAACATGTTCGTAGAATGAACGTTATTAAAACTGTTAATAAATAATGTGATGCTAGATTGTCACTGAGACATGAAAAATATCTTGGGAAACACCATGGCAGCCTATGGGTGGGTTAACAATATGTTGCTTTTTTTTGGGCTTTTTTTTCTTCTTTGCTTTGTTTTTGTTTTGTTTTTTTAAGACAACAGTTGGCAAAGTGAAACATCAGACCAGTTGTAGTTTTATTTATTAGAGACGCAGCCCCTTCTATTATTCCCAGAGAAGACATTTTCCGGATCAGACTTTTTTTTACAACCAAAGATAAAGTTATAAGAAACCTCAACGTGGTTAAGGATTGCCGTCCAAGCACACCCCATCACTCATCACCTGCTAGGGTTCATTCTCACGGGCCTATTATTGTTTCCTGGGCATTAATAACAACGTTTCAGTCATACGGCTAAACTTGGGAGGTCAATTCTGTCAT
Source organism: Leptobrachium leishanense (assembly GCA_009667805.1). Taxonomy (NCBI): domain Eukaryota; kingdom Metazoa; phylum Chordata; class Amphibia; order Anura; family Megophryidae; genus Leptobrachium; species Leptobrachium leishanense. The sequence goes on from CM019069.1 coordinate 26,886,616, forward strand.
TATTGTTTCTTCCTCTTGGCATTTTAATAGTCATTGTGCTCTTCGGAGAGTTGAGACAAACAGTAATTTGAGATTTACAGTAGTGAAGTGGAGCCTCTGGGGCGTTTCGAAGAAAGGACTTGTTTATATAATGGAATGTGAGCAACTGCTGTACATGGGGCCATACATCATTTCCAAAATGTAGAAGTATTACTGTTGCCAAAATGATACCGGCGTGGGGGCATTTGGCAGAGCAATACAAAATATATATACGTAGTAAACAGAATCACTGCTACTTATCTGTCTCTGATGGAAAAGGCAGAGTTAGGGCGGAATTCTGAGATTGAATTTCTTTTTGTAGCAGCTGTTGTTAAGAATGTAACATATATTATCCTCAACCACCTGTTCCCTTTTAATGCTTAAGTGTTGTCAATTGGTGAAGTGGACCATTAGGACAGATAAAGGCCGGGTGCTGAATGCGACGAATACAGGCCGAGATCTCTGTTACCAGTTAAGGTGTCTTTAACAGGATAACTCTCTATGGGTAGAACAGCTGCTTAATGCGCTAAGGATACACCCTCTCTTTCTCCAGTGACCCCTAGTTGATTATTTGCAGGAAAAAAATAGTAAAGGGAAAAGTTTGAAATGCCCAAACTTTAACCCTTTCACTACCAAGATCGACTATACTCGGACTGCAAGGTGCCTCCTTGTTGTCCCGATTTGGGGCCCTATTATATACTTAAAGCTAACATTCTTCGATTGTAAGCTCTTGATCAGGGTCCTCTCTCCTACTGTTCTGTGTGTTGAACGTACTGTTATTCTGCCTCCCATTGTACAGCGCTATAGAACTTGTTAGCGCTTTATAAAAACTTGTAACTGTAACTGTTAGCGCTCAGCTGTGTGAGCGTTAACATTAGCTTAAGTGCCCTTAGTGCGTTACATTCTGAACGATAACGGGTTAAAAAAACCTGTTAGCAATTCGGAGATTGCGCTTTTCACCGCGAGTTAAGTGTACTTTGCGCAGTGGGTTTTTCCCCCCCAGCGGGCCTTTTCTTCTTCATTCAGCAGCCTGTCCATCAGTCGACCTGGGTCGTCCACCGACGCTTCCAGTGGACGACCCTGATCGGCCGACGGTGTTGTCTGTCGGTGGACGACCAAGTTGGTCGCCCAACTATGGACCCAAGGGACGGCCAACCTAACATGCTTATTCAGAGAAAGGTGAAACTCTGGAGAACTTTTGGAGAAGTGAAAATTCGAGGTCAAAATAGCTGATTTGGAAAGTGAGATAAATAGGAGAATTTTTCTGGTTTGGCTATTTTGACTTAGAATTTTCACTTCTCCAAAAGTTCTCCAGAGTTTCACCTTTCTCTGAATAACCCTCTTTGTCTCCTTTGTAATGGAACCATCAAGCTAGAACCTTGTGAGACCTGAGTGTCGACTCAACATAGGGCAGGACACATATGCCTTTGCCTGTTCTCGGGGCCCTCACAAACTATGTTCAATGTTAAAGAATGGCTAAGCATTATGGGATATGCCATTCTAAAGCATCTGGGGTATCAAGGATAATAAAAAAGTGTCTACAACTCCCAGAAAGCATTGCCTAACCTCTGTATGTACAGGAGCTGCAGTCCGACTAGTGGGGAAGAGATGCGCATTGTTCTCTGTAAACGCCGCGTTGATACAATGTAGCCATTCCACGGCATAGTTAAGCGGAGCGCCATTCCATCTGACACCTTCATTGTTTACAACATAACATTGTTTTTTCGTTAATGGAGTGAAAAACTGCATGGCTCCAATATCCATAAAATGCTTTGTTTTTAGATAACAGAGGGTTTTATACAGGGGGAACACACTCTTAGACGATTATAAATAATTGCGCTCGCTCTTGCAGGATCTTATCACGAAGATTAGAAATCATTTCCTCCAGAATTGCGCGCCTGCTTTCTCAGCACTGTTTTAATTGAAATGAATTTGAATGTGAAGCATCTCATTACTAACAAAGTGGATGGAGCTAAATGTATATTTTTTATATACTGTTTCATAGACAGCCCTCTGATTTTATCCATCTTTTTGATAAAACAACTCAAAACATGTTTTTATTTTTCTGTAGAATTAAGCAGTCGCACAGGCTTTAAGGAGGACACGCGCTTGTTTTATGTAGACGTTGGGTGGGTTCATTAAGACAGACGATATTTTTTATATATATGATTTACGACTCAATAATTATCGTCCATATTTAATTGTCTTTGGTCGTTGTTTTGACAACAACGCGTGATAGTAACAAATCCGATTATTTTTTTTTCATTGTACAGGGCTGTAATTATACATTGTTTTAAAAATAATAAAACATTTAAAAAGAAAACAAACATTAACCTTTTCCCCACAAGGCCCAATAACATTAAATGGGTTATAATGATGAGTGAAAAATCCCTATACAGTACAGATATATTGTTCTGCGTACTTCCCATACGCAGGAATCCTGGAGGCACATACAGTATGTTGGTGACGGTGTTTATTGGAAGCTGCATTGCTAAAAATCTCATTACGATCATTACAAATCCCTATAAGCAGGAGATCTCACCATTTTATTATCTGTCTGCATCACATTTATTGTATTCAGCACAAAGGCCATTTCTGCCTGTATGCTGATAATGCAGAACCCATGTATTGTGGGAGACAAGGGGCACCAAGTCTTGCCCTACCAAATAATCTGTTTATCTAGAGATTTCTAGAGCACATGTGCAAAGTGTGGGGTTGAGCTTGAAGGGTTTATTATTAATTCCTATTTTAAGCAACACAGTTTTTATTTACTCTTTTTTTTTTTTTTTGCATAAAAATTGTCTCCCATGCTACATCCTGCCCTGGTACTTTTCCATGAGCCAGAGCGACGTTGCAGGAAGTGACTTTGATAATTGTTCTTTGTTTGTAAACGTATTTGAGCAGAGTTCACATTGGCTCTTGTTTCTATCAGGGCTATTCAAAGAGAATCGAAAAGTCACCGCACGTTCGGTGACTTTTCGTTCTCTTCACTTCGGTGCGATTTGGCGATCCCATTTCGGTGACCATGCGGTGTATTCGGCAAGCACCACAGGGCAGTCGTAGTGCAGGGAAAAGCCACCGAAAACCTGCCGAACACTCACTGCAAAACCCAGGCGAATGCACACCGAAGCAAAAAAAGGGGGTGAAGCGCCCACCGGAAACGAGTGCCCAAACCACTCGCTGAATGTTGTATACGGAGGTTTCTCTATGTACCAGAACAACAAATAGATGAAGAAATCACAACACAGCTCTTAATAGACCTAGGTCCATAAGAAAGTGGGATAGACACGCTATATGTCCATAAACATAGTGATCCTCATTTTCAAGCAATATGCTTCTTTACGATGCAGGTGATGGAACGTGTACTGCAGGAGAAAACAGAAAAAAAGACCAAGATTGCGCAGTACACCAACATCAGATGGAGTTAAATTTTGTTCGTATTCAACTCACATTTGGAGGAGCCTCACAGCCGGCTCTCAGGAATATAGCGAGCAGGGACTTGTGTCAGGTGCCCATATACCCTTTGATCTGTTCCTCCAGTGTCGCCAAAAATGGTACTGCGTCAGTGAAGGGATGAGCCATTAAAAAACCTGATTGTGGTTTATTTAATGGACACGACGAACCATTTGGGCTAGTTGACCTCCACGGGATCGATGCCACGCTTGGATGCTGAGTCATCTGCTGTCTGCTTGCAGATGACTCAGACAGGGTCACTGAATAGACGCTGCCTGGTGTCTTCAGATGCTGAGCAGCACATTCAAAAAACCTGCACTGTAAAGAATCATATTGCTTGAAAATGAGAATGCACACCGAAACCCGCAAAAACATCTGGATTAACCCTGCCGAAGACACTGGAGAAACCCGAGCAAGAGCCAATCACAGCGCAGAGCAGCCACCGGAAAAACCAGACACCGCAGACAAATGAAGAGGAAGAAACAAAAAACAGTACGCTTGAATGTTTGAAAAGTGAAACGCTGTTTGCAAAGAAACTACTGAGCGAAAATGTCTGAAATTTACATATGATCCAATGAATGATAATAAAAAGGGCTGTTACAGAAAAAATAAGTAAACTTAAAAAAAAAAACTAAAACAATTTTATGCAAAAGAATCCAGAAAAATGCTTAAAAGATCCTAAAAAATCGTAAATAAAGAGACTTTTTACTGCAGAATATTATAATCAACGGTTTATTAGATATTGAATTAAAACGGGAATATTTTTAACATTGAAGCCTATGGGATTCGCCTGAATAAACCTGTCGAATGAAGCCACCGAATGGCAGGGCATTTCGGCAACTTTTCACTGCTGGTTTTTGTTCTCTGATTAGACAAAGCTATGGGGATTTCATTGCCCTCGTATGTGCAGGCAATTCGCCAACATTTGGCGAATTGCCTGCTCTCTGAATAGCCGAATGGCCAAGAAAGGTAACCGAACGCTGACTTTCAGCGTTCGGTTCCCTTTCGGCAGCCATTCGGATCTCTTTGAATAACCCTGTATGTGTGAAAACTGTTTCTATACTTGTTGCTGTTTTTCTTTACCCAGCTCTGTGGAGTATATTGTTGGCCCAGTATAATTATTTGTAATTCTTACATCTCTTCTTGTAGTAAATAAATATCATTCACATGTTGGAAGGAATTCTTACACATTTGCTTTTACTGTCCATCCCTCTGGTTAAGAAAGGGAACAACAAGCTGCACAAGAAATCGCTCCAAATGAATCCATTTTTTCTTGCACAGTGATTATGCAGATTTATTTTCCTATAAGGAAGACTTTCCATGTGTTTTGCCCTTGTGTGGAACCTAGAGATTGATTCCTGTTGCTGTTTTAATCATATTTTAATAGTGGAAGCTCAGACCTCAGGCAGGTACTACCACAAGAGTGACACAAAATAACTTTCTTGTGTTCACCTTTCATTAACACCTTCCCTACCAGGTGATTTTCTGGAAAACCACAGTTAGGAATAAGTGGTTTTTAGAAAATAATTTTTAATTAATAATACAGTAATAAATATTTTGAAACATTCACAATGTATTCCTTACTGTAACAACCTCTATTTGGCAGGGAGATGTCACCACCTGCTGGCCAAAATTAGTTACTGTAGTTCAGGGCTCCATGAAGGATCAGCTGAAGAGATGTCATTCAGACACACTGGGCCCTATAACATTCTTCACGCAATTTAGTCTGCGCAGCGCAATTTTATTTGCGCACAGCAAAACGCGTTATCGCGTGAATAAATAACGTTCGTAAACCAGAAAAAATAACGTTCGTAAACCAGACAAGCAAAACGAAGAGAAATATGCGCAAGACGAAGAAGAAATACGAGCGCAGTAACGTAGCGCACGTAAATCAGTGTGCGGACTGTTTTTTCCACTGGATTCAGCCAATCAGACTTAAGGACCTTAATTGACATCAATGTACCTTAATTTACCTTAACTGACTCACTTAAGTTTTTGCGCCTGTCAAAGTAAATCTGAGTATATATGCTGCAGCAATAAAAAAAAAATGCACAAATTCAAAATTTTATGGTTTGGGTATGTGTGGAATGTGTAACTATACTCTGCTGTATTTTTTTTTTTGTGCTGGTGTATTTCGTTTCGGCCAGGACTTTCGGATTTGACATTAACACCAGCTTTTCAAAGACGTTAAAATTATGCGCGCAAACGTCGTTCATACGAATTTGCGCATCGATTGTAATACCATCCGTGTTTCTGCGCACGAACGCATTTGCGCTCACAATGTTAAGTATAGGACGCGCAAAGTATCGCACGCTCGCGCAGCTTCACCTGCGGTAGACTAAAATGCGCATTCATTGCGCAGAGATTGTAATACGACGTTGTGCACAAACGGTTTTGCCCCTCGCGTTAATGCGTTTTTGCGCTCGCGTTATTTTATGCGCGAAGAATGTAATAGGGCCCATTGTCAGCTGATTTTAAAATGTATTTAGCTCCCCGTACATCATGCTTGCAATGTTAGAACTTTAAGGGCATGTTCTGGAGCCCAAATGCAAATTAATTTAGCTATAAAAAGAATAATAAATGAAGTTCCTCTGCATTGTTACTGTTGAACACCATATCACCTAGGCTCAATATCGGGGTACCAAGAAATGTCTTGCAGATCGAGTATAATTGATCTTGTCAGTGAAGGAGTTAAATAATCTGGTGGTAATAATAATAAAAGTTCCTCAGAGTTTACAAACTGTGAAAGAAAATAGGAAAATGAAAAAGAAATCCCAAATTAAAACTGTATTTTATGTCTTTTAAAAGGTTTGTAATATTTGTCAAAATATTGTTGTTTATTTAAAGTATCACATTGTTTCTTCTCTTCTTTCTTTCATTCTTTCTTTCTTTCTTTCTTTCTCCAAAGTTACATTTCCTTATGCAACTTTCGTTTTTCAATGTATGCCCCTCTTTTTTAACGTTAAACTTTTTTTATAATAGTTTATGTTCTTGCCAATCTCAGCAAAGCTCTACAAAGTAAAATATTTGGCAGTGAATTTATATTAACAGATGGAACAAGAAATTAACACGTTTTTGCTTCGCTAATTCACAGTTCTTTTAGTACGCTAATTCTAAATCACCTGTTCTGACTTTGTCAGGCTACAGACACCTGTTTGGGGTAATATTCCGCAGCTAATTATTACATGAGAAATTTACTTTCCAACAGAAGGTTTTCTGTGTGAAATCGTCAGTTAACAAATTAGTAATACCAAATTCATAGGGAAATGTGTTTGCAGTTGTTAAATCACTGCAGTTAACCTTTATTGAAAGAAAGGATTGCTAGTTAGATGCAAAGGACATTATGCAAAGACCTGTTTATGATGTGGCCGTCGCCCTGTAGCTTTTAACATTCTTTATAGTGGCCTAATTATAATATTTTGAATTGTCAAGCGACCTCTCCGCAATGAAACCCTGTAATAAAACAAATGTCCATGTTTTACAACAAGTGTAGTATGCTGGGAAAAATATTATGTTACGAAATATTAACAGTGTGCCAACTTAATAATTTTCCAATACCAAACAGGAAAGATATATTATACATATATCTATATATATATATATATATATATATATTTATTTTATTATTTTTCAACATTAACCCATTAGTTACTGTAAAGTGAGAATGTCATGTGCCACTCCACATAATATTATTACATAATATTAAACTTTCTCACCATGGAAACCAATAAGTAATGACAGCTGCAAAGGAAGATTACTTTATATAATTACAACAATACATTTGGAAAGATTTTATGTTATTTGAAATATTACAGTTGTTAAAATTAAGAAATAATATGCCTTAACACACTATGGTTTAAGTCAGAAGATTCCTGGTTGGCCATTTATGGGCCTCATTACCAGTCGTTACATTAATGGCTTCAGTCGTTACATTAATGGCTCAAACCACTTTTCCAACCATGCCAAAATCAAAGCTTACAGCTTTTCAGTGATGCCAGCCATTAATGGCTCTTGTACTTCATATACATTGTATAGGGGCTATTAACCTCCCTGGTGGTTTTCCCGAGTGTGGCTCGGGTTTAAATTTTTATGCTCAAAGTGGTAACCCCAAGTCACACTCGGGCTGATACATACCTTTACATGCGCTCCCTTGCTGACCTCCCGCAATTGCATTCTCCCCCGCCCAATCGCGGCGTCCTGCTTCCTGGTTCCCTTCTCGTGAGAAGGGAACCAGGAAGCAAGACGCCGCAATCGGCTATAGGTGACTGCGGGGGACAGCGAGGGCGCGCAGGGACAGGTATGTATACAGCCCGAGTGTGGCTCGGGGTTACCGCTTTCAGCCTAGAAATTTAACCCCGAACCACACTCTGATACCACCAGAGGGCCAAATAAATGCTACTGATTCTAACATATAAAATATGTCAGAATTGGAACGCCAGGGAGGTTAACCCCTTCACTACATAGGGATTTTCCAAAACTTCTCTGCCATGTACCTGTGTTTTTTTTATTCATTTTTAATTAATAATACAGTAAAAGATATTTGGGAATATTCACAATGTATTCCTTACTGTAATAATCTATTTGGTAGGAATATTTCGCCATCTACTGGCCAAAAAGAGTTGCTGTGGTTCAGGGCCCCGTGAAGGATAAGCTGGGAAACATCTGATAGAGACATGTTCGAACTGGTATTAAAATGTGTTAGAACCTCAGCCATCATGTCCACTGTGCTAAAACTTTGAGAAGCCCTTCTGGAGCTCAAATGCATAGCGCAACAATTATTTTTTAATTCCCTGGCATCTAGGTGTCTGCCTCCACCACTGCAGTAAGGAGAAATAATCAATGTTGAACAGGAAGTGGACATAACTCAACAACATTCCATAGTTTCATACAGACATTCCTGAACATTTCTGAACATTCCTAGAGTTTTATAAATCTGGTGATTTTGCATTATATTACTATTTCTCAATTATTGACGCAGGTATGTGAGTCACTCATGTCATGCCTTTCTGGGAAAAGTGGTGATTTATTCTTTCTAACGTTTCACCACCTGGTTTAAATACCATAGGGCAGGGTATACTGCATCCTATTTAAGAAATTTTAGCAAGTTTTAAGGCTGTATTCACAAAGAATCGCACACAATTTTGGTGTTTTGTATTTTAGCCCCATTCACCACATTTCGGGGATTTTGTTTTGCTAAAAATACGTTGAGTTCACAATTTAGTTAACGGTCACCGTCTTTTACCGAAGATGGAGTCACCGAAGCAGTTATAAGACACTGGCATAAACCACCAAATTGCACCGATAACTGCCAAATTGTGCCGATATGGCATCGGCGGATTCCGCCGAACTGAGGAAAATAAAAGAAAGAAAAATAAATCTCCTAGTCTCCTAATAGTAGTATAAATGTAATAAAAAGATGTCCAAATAGTATAAAAGTCCTTTAAAAATAACAAAATGGTCTGTTACAAAATCACAAAGAGTATGTTAAAAAAATAAGAAAAACAAAAATTATGTCTGAAAAATACAATAACTACAGCGAGGTCTAATAGAAATAAAAAGGTTCTTTGCGGAAAATGAAAATAAACGATCTTTAAATTTTTTATAAAAAAGATATTACGTTTTGACATTGAATCCTATGGGATTCGCCTGTTTAAATATGTCGAACTGGAACATCAAAAAATCAGGACATGATCACTTATGAGTCTCCTATGGGGCAATTTTGGGACATGATCTCTTATGAGTCTCCTATGGGGCAATTTCGGTGTTGCGAAATTGCAGCGAATTGCACCGTATTTTCTGTCAATTCGCCTGTATTTGGAGTGATTGACAGCTTAGTGAATAGACGTATTGACCGAATATTGATATATGAAATTCACTGTCCCGTGAAATTCGGGGCCAATTCAGTGGTTAGTAAATAAACTCTTTAGACAACATTGCACTTTTTGATTTTCTTTTTTATTTAAGTGAGCTCGATTTCAGCTATGTGTTTTAGGCAGATGTTATGCACTCATGGGGGAGATAATGAAAAAAAATTAGACACTGGAGCTGCTGTGAAAGAGGTCCACTGGCGTGACCAGTTTACTTCGAAAGGAGAAGCAACAAATATTAGACTTTTTGGGGAGCAGTACAATAGTGCACCCAATGTATCAGAAATAAACCCATACCGCTATACGAGAAAGAAAGGGTGCATTGTCTACGTGAGGTATTGACCCCACCATGTTTGCACTGGTGGGATTCTTCCACTGGTTTGAGCAGCTTAGTACAAGCAATTTGTGTTTTCTCACTCTACTACAGGGTTCATTTTCTGTATTTTGTACTCATTGGGTAGTGAGTTGGGTAATATAAGACACACTCCTATATTTTATATAACATTTATGCACATTAGCCCTTTCGCTGCTGAGGCATTTCACGCCTCTGTGCTGAGCTCATTTTTACCGCTTTCGCTCATCATGTTTAACCGCGTTTTGAAGCCATATTTTAATATATGACCCAGACATATTATATATCGTTCTTTCCGTCAGACCCGGCAGATTCATAATATGTCATTATTATATGTATATGTCATGTCCTGTTTGTATATTATAACAAGAAATGCAATAAAATTTGAATTTTCAATCATTTTCATTGTGTAAAGTGTTTTTTTTCACATTTTAACATGCGAGCATTTGCGGTTATATTTTCTATGGGGTGCGCTTGTTAAAAAAATTAGAAATGGCGTCTCGTTACATTTTGTTTGGGGGAAAATTTACACGATTTTTAACAAACGCACCGCATCCAAAAATCGTTAGTGCAGCATCATTGTTAACATTATAATTGAAATGGGAACAATATTGCTGCATTAACAAAACAAAAAAAAAATTGTTTATTTTATTTTTATTATTATTTATTTGTAATATATATTTTTTTTTATTAAATTGTACATGGTCATGTTTGGAATCGTTGGAAAGGCCATGCTCTGGCCGATCCAACAATACCAAACATTAACCACTAGCTGCCACGGATCGGGAGATAGGGGGTTAATTGGAACCCCCTATCTCCACCATTGGTGGCAACTAGGGGTTAACTCCAGGACTGACGTCATTGCGCTATGCACGATGACGCCAGTCATCGGGGGGGTTCCCGGAAGCTTGGCCGACATCCAGGATGTCGGCCAGCTCCGGGAGAGGATCACGATTCGCTGTTTTTCGGCACCGAATCGTGATCCGGCACCCAAGGGGTTAAAGCCAGGCACCGTTTGGAAGGGCAGGCTGTTCCCTTCCAAACCGTGCCTGGCTTTGATCACTGGCCCCCGGCGATCGGGAGGGAGAGATCGCCAAAGGACCTCCCCCTCCCTTTCGGGCACCTCCTCCTCACTCGCGGGGGGCGCCTGAAATAGATGTCATTGCCCCGCCGCTCTATCTTCCCCCCCGGGGTCCTGAAGTTAATACAGTGATTGCCTACTCATTACAAATACTTTTTGTAAATCATTTTGTCTCTCCCCTCCTCCCTCAAATTAGCGCTGTACATCTTCTGACAATCATTTCCCGCTGGAGGAGAATATCTTCATCTTCTGTTACAAATATAAAACTTGTGTAAACATTTCAGAGTTACAGTGAATGATGTTTTCAGTAAAATATCTGAAAACAATTAGAGTAGAATATCACTTATCGTAAATAGTAACTGTCAGGGTTTGTTTTGACAAATCTGATAAACGTGGTTCCCCTGACATCGTGATGAATTCTTGACAATCTTTAGTACATCTCAATGCTTGAGTTGCATTTTTTGGAATGGGTTCTATTTTTATATGCTGTTTTAGGCATTTTGTTTAATTGTGACAAAGTGAAATACTGCCAGTAACTATTCTTTCTGTACATCGAAAATGGGGTGAGATGCTGGAGCTATTTAAAAATAAATAAATGAAATATTATGGTCTGTTCCAGCCATACATGTAGTAACCGGAGAGACATCTTGTAAAATGTGGCAAAATCGTCTATTTTTTTGTTTAAAACATAACTCCCAGTTTTGCTGAAAGGGAGATTGTTTTCCCAGATCAAGTGTTGTTGTCTAATTTTTATGAGCTTTGATACCCCGGTTGGGACTCCATTCCAACCCTTTCAGTAAAGAGTCTGAAAGGAAAATAATTGCTGCATCAACATCCTTTACCAGTCCTGATACAAGCTTATCCTGAGGACCAACTATATGATCTGCTCAAGACCGAATAATTGGGAGCCGCAAACAGATATTGGCTGCTGGATTGGCTGCTGGTGTCCACTCCATGGAGCCAAGCACAACCCAATCATGCCACTCCATGGAGCCAAGCATGACCCAACCATGCCACTCCATGGAGGAAAGCACTACCCAACCATACCACTCCATGTAGCCAAGCATGACCCAACCATGCCACTCCATGGGGCCAAGCACAACTCAACCATGCCACTCCATGGAGCCAAGCACGACCCAACCATGCCACTCCATGGAGGAAAGCATGACCAAACCATGCCACTCCATGGGGCCAAGCACTACTCAACCATGCCACTACATGGAGCCAAGCAGGGTTGGATATGGACAGCAGAAGAACACTATGATCTATTTGTTCCTTGCTTTCCACCATGCGTGTCGAGAAGAAGCGGCAGATTATGCTGCCCTCTTTACCGATTAGAGATAAGATTCTGGAGTGCTGTTTTAATGTGTTAAGTGATTTTGCTAGGCTACCCACTTAGTAGCCATCCATCGGGAATCTCCTGTCCTAGAAATTGTGCATCACCAAGGAATTAGCCAGGATATATGAAGCATTAGCACTCCCAGGAAACGCTATAAACAGATTCAGGATGCACATATTGGCATCACAAACCATTTGCACGTTTATGGAATGGAAGTGCTTGCGATTGATTTAAAAGGCTGCATCCTTCCAGGGTGCACAGATCTCTATGTGGGTGCAATCGATTACCATTAGGAAACCCTCCAGTAACATAAAACTCCTGTTTCACTGTGCACCATCCCTTTGGGGTGGTAGGGTACCCAATGTATTGGTAGCACTTGCCCCGCAAAGATATGAGGAAGCGGTGAAGCATCTTGGAAAACGCGCTCTGGCTAACACCAGCTAGCTCAGACAGGGGATGCTGAAAATAACAGTGGCCAGGACCCTGAGGCGGCAGAGCAACGTTGTCATCCCTGACACAGGCATTTGTGAGCCAAACCTGGACTCCAGTTGGTTCTGCAGCTTTTGATAGAGCCTGCAGATCTGCTCACGGTTGAGCCTGTAATGCAGGCAGCACTCGTCATCAGTCACAACCTCCAAATTTAGTTGTGTCCTTTGGACACAAGGTGCCGTGGGATTTCCTGTGCTTTTTCTACCTCCTGCTAGAGTCAGACACTATGGCGACGTGCAAGCAAGTAGGCAGCTGCAATGATTCTGACATGCCTGGCTATATCCATTTTGGAATCAACTATGGAATAGGGCCCTTAGGACATGGGCCGTGCTGAATTCCTTTTAATAGGCTCAGGATCTTGCGCTTGGCCAGATTATCCAAGTTTGGAATTATTTAGCACCAGCCTTCAGGAGTTGTTAAATTTTTTCCCTATGTATCCCGATGGTATCTTGTGCCTGCACTTTGAAATACCTCCCGTCCCGTGATGCTACAAATTGATTGCGCTCTCCATGTTAAGTATAGGAGATCTTAAATACAGTAAACTCGTGCAAGCTGTGCAGCGCTAACTGATTTTGCACCAGTATAGCACCAGGATCGGAATATCGATGGCAGACGTTACATTCTCCTAGCGGTAACAATTACATATCCAAACACTACATTAACATAAACTAAGGAATAGTGTCTTTGGCAAATTACAGACATTGCTATCCTTTCTTCAGATTTACAGTAGACACATTGCAAGTTAACCCCTTAGTGACCGGGCGGTTTTACGAAGGTCCGTCCGATAGTGCCCGCTGCTGTTTTTACGTTTCTGCGCTGTTAGTGTTCAGGTCCTCTTTTTTCCTCTTACTCGTTTATGCAACCCACACATATTATATACCATTTTTCCCACCATTAAATGGACTTTCTACCATTATTTCCATCATATCCTATAATTTACTATAAAAAAAATATGAAATATAATGAAAAAATGGTAAAAACACACTTTTTCGTAACTTAATCCCCAAAATCTACAACCGCCAAAAAAGACCCCTGCTAAATAGTTTCAAAATTTTGTCCCGAGAATAGAAATACCCAATTTTTATATGTTTTTGATTTTTAACCCCTTCACTGCTGAGCCAGTTTACCTATGTACCTATGTGCGCTGAGCTCATTATGACCGTGTTATGCTCAAAATTTTTAGATGACAGCCTAGGTCCTATTTAATTAACCACCCCCCCAGATAAAATAAATTTTAACATAATTTTTTTTTTTTACAACAAACCTGCTCATGTTTTGATATCATTGGAAAGGCCATGATGAGGCCTTTCAAATGATGTCAAACATGACCCTCTAGCTGCCATGGATCTGGAGATAAGGGTATCCAAAGGATCCCCTTATCTCCCCTTGGCAGCTTGGTGTTAACTGGCCCACTGACATTCTCACACATATGGTGAGGATGTCAGCGGGTGGGGGGGTGATCCAAGATGTCAGCCACCTCCAGGTTTGAATCGCGATCTGCAGTGAATTTGTTAATGTTATACAGAGACTCTCCCCTTTCCAGCAGTGTAATTTCTAACCATTTCTAACTTAAATGGTTGTGGAGATAGAGGGCTCCAAAGGAGCCAGCCTCCCCTTCCTGAATTTTACTGCAGGCGCCGGTGGGCGCCTGCCGATGATGTCATCACGCAGCGTGATGATGTCATCGTGCTGGGGCAGGCTTCTAGCCTGACACACACACCACGGAAGCCAGCGAGGGAGGTAAGTATCGGCAGGAAAGAGGTTAGGAGACCACTAAGGGAGACCCGTGGCCATGAAGAACATGGTACGTCTGCAGTCGGGAAGGGGTTAACTGTTGTAATGTAAAAGTGCAGGTTTTGCTGTATAGAAATTGTGAGTTACAGTTTTTTTCTAAATTCAGTGTTTTACTATAAAAATGTTTTTCAAAAAAATTATTTTATAAAACTGCATTTTAATCAAAAAAATTTATATAAAAATGTTTTTGTGCAAATTTTTTTTATAAACATGATTTTTTAATTAAAATTATTGTTTTATGAAAAAATTATTATTTTCTTACTGTAAAAGTTTAAATTTTACATTAGTGACTTTGCAGGAAGACAGTATTATTGCGGCCCAATTTTACAGTAAAAAAAAATAAGGTTTACATAAAACACTAATTGTGTTAAAAAACAATCATGGGCGTGCATAAATGTGATTGACTTTGCTTGGTCTCGCAAAATGCGGCACCCACAAGTTCCCAGAAGTCTGCATTTTTCCCTGGGCTCGCAAGTTAGTACAACCCCTCCAAAGACTCACATTTGTCTTGTGTGTTCTGTTATCAAAACGCTAGCATCAATGGAATGTGTGAGCTCCTCTACTTACAGTGGCTGAAAGACCCCCTCTCCGCAGTTTATCATAAAAAATTTTTCCCAAATTTATCAGGGGGGGGGTGAAGTCACTTCAACTATTCTATCAGTTGTTTGCTGTGTATTATAATTATATAATTAACCCCTTCACAACCTAGTGATATTCAAGAAAACCTCTGTCAGGAACCAGTGTTTTGTTGTTTTTGTTTTTTGTCAAATCTTTTTTAATTAATTATACAGTAGAAATAGTTGGGAATATTCCCAATGTATTCCTTACTGTTATAACCTAGTTTTCTAAGACCGATGTCACCATCTGCTGGCCAAAAGGACTTACTGCGGCTCAGGGCTCCACGCAGGATCAGATGTGGAAAAGTCTGATACAGACATTTCCAGCTGGTTTTAAAAAGTGTTTGTACCTTGGACATAATGCCCAGGGTGCTAAAACGTTAGGGGCATGTCCTGTAGCCCAAATGCTAATGAAATTAATTTGCGACTAACAAATTTAAAATGCAATGATACAGAAAAGCTCCAGATCATGTTGACACAACATCGGGCTGCTGTGTCTGCTACTGCTGATCATGTATAATAATCACAGTAGCGAAGGAGTTAATCGCATGTTCATTATAACTCTTTTTTTATTTGTAGCACTACATATCTCGTTGAATTTCCCCCAAATTATGATTTGACGAATAACATATTGTGTGAAACGGTCTCTTCTGATTGGTCGGCAATAAAGCAGTCTCTAACAATACTACTTAAAATGTAATTCACAATAATGCTTGTAGATTACCAACATATTAATTAATGGGGTATTTTTCTTAGCTTGTCCCCGGAGGCATTTTGGGGGTAATTAAATAAGAGAAAAAAAAATCAGTCAAACGCGGACTCGCGGGCAAAAAAAAAAAAAATATAGGATTTATTGATAACATCATCCTCCATTATCTTTATATGTTAATTTGTTTCCATAAAGTGCTGCAGTCAATATAATGTTGAAACCGCTGCGGATGATACTGTGTCATTTTGGACCACACAGCCTTTTGTTCAACATCAGTTGTAAAACAGCTTTTAATATATACAATATATTTTTTTAAACTGGAGATTACTAAAATAGTTCCTTTTGTGCATTTCGCACCGTTCAAGATAAAATAAAAATGTCAAACATTATTAGTTCAGTGGTATAACTACTAATTTCTCGTTCAAGCGCACAGTATGGATGGTACGATTTGGAATATATCCAGACTTCTTCACTATCATTTAGTTCTTAAAACCCAGGGTAGACATTTAAGCCCCCAACCCCTATATCTTCTCTGCAGGTGCACGCGAAGATGAACACTCTGGTTCTATTCTGGCAACTTCGTCAGATGTGCTCTGTATAATTAAATAAGAAAGCATTTTTTCCCCTAAATTACAACATCTTATGCAGGTTTTTTTTTTGTAAACAGAAGAGTGTTAGATAAAGAGAAAGAGGTTCCAGCGTGATTAGCTATTCCTTTTTATTACAAATTTGTCTCTAAGTTTAATTGGATTTTTTTCTTTCTTTTTTGTGCTAATTAATGCGTTTTCTCTTTTGTATTATTAAATTGCTCTAAAGTCTCTGTTTTTGTATCATTACCTTATTTGTATGTATAATCTAGGGTTTGTCCGTAATAGGAAATATACCGTAGGCTCGCGGGTTCTTTTTCTGTCAATTTGTTCAGATTTCGGATGAACGAAACGCCGAATGGACTGAACGGGTGAAGAACGAAAAGCGGAATGGATACATTTTTCTCCAGCGATTCATTCATTCCTACAAGCATTGTTAAGTGAAAATATTGTAAATATGAACTCTATAAAACACATACATAGAGCAGTACAGTACCTATATATATTTATATATATATATATATATTATAATCCCCTGCTTTATTACAATATAAATTAAAATCAATTTGGACTTGAATATCCAACGCGTTTCGCTGTAGTATTACGACTTTCTCAAGGCAAATGTCCAAGATAGAGATTTACCTTGAGAAAGTCGTAATACTACGATGAAAAGCGTCGGATATTCAAGTCCAAATTGATTTTAATTTATATCGTAATAAAGAGTACTGTTTAAATTGATATCAGCATCTTTATTTTGCCATTATGGTGGAGCAATCCAGATCCTTCAATCCTGGTGTGGAGCTGGTTTTCTGGAGTGATGGGTGATGCTGGATGGTTGAGTATTATACCTGATGTGCCTTAAAAATATGGAAATCCTATGAGCATTTACAGAAAGCGGGGGAATATATATATTCCCCTGCTTTCTGGAAATGCTCAAAGGATATATATATATAGGGATCATGGAGGATGAATAGCGCACTCTGGAGACTTGTTTAAATAAATATTTACTCTTTATTATCAAGTCGAAGACCATCTGGACTTTTCTCAAGACATATATATTCAATCTAACAGGCCACTCAATCCAAAACCTCAAAATAAGATCCCCGTGAACGCAAAACATATGAAATGAAAATGAGCACATATTTTAACACTATAAATGCTGAACTCAATGTCGATTCTGGGTTTTTAACTCATTATCATAACGTCACATAACATTGTTATTCTGGCTGATGTTTTGGTTTTTTTTTGTTTCCTTTTTTTTTCATGTTTTTTTCAGCCTTCACTTTTTTCTCCTTTTCCTTTTTGTTTCTCCTTTTTTCATTCTAGGTTGTATGATCTTATCTCTGTTGTTTTCTTATGGGCCCAAGATCCCTCATGCATTTATTTTCCCATTTTGAACATACCATTTGAACTCACTTTTTACGACATCCACTCCCATCACACCCATGTGACCCTTATGTCCTAATGTTCAAATCTAGGAACTGATCAGTAAGCATCCAGACCTGAGGAAGAGAGGTTACACTCTCAAAAGCTTGTCTTTTAAATGTAACATTAGTCCAATAAAAAAGGTATCACTACGTATTGCTATACTTGTGATTTTGACACCTGGACTAACACGACCTATTGAATTTATATATAAATTCAATAGGCCGTGTTAGTTCAGGTGCCAAAATCACAAGTATAGCAATACGTAGTGATACCTTTTTTATTGGACTAACGATACATTTAAAAGACAAGCTTTGGAGAGTGTATATATATTTGCCTGTGCTGTACTGCTCTATGTATGTTTTATAGCGTGATCCTCATGTTTACTATATTTTGACTGTATTCAGTGAGTGAAATTGAGAGAAGCCAACCGTTGAGGATTTCACTCAAAAGATACGTATTTTTTGTATTATTGTGTCACTGACAATCCTTGCTATTCTCTGCATTGTATATTGAAGCATTGTTAAGTGGCTTGTTGGTCACTGCTGCTAAACCAAGGGTTAAAAATTAGCGACTGAGCAGCTAATGGTACTCAATCACTAATAATAAATTGGGAGGAAAGGTGTAAGGCGGAAATATCTATTACCCCCACATCCAATGCCCATGGATCATTATTAGCAACTGGGCAGAACTAACCGCCCAGTCATACATATTTAAACTTAGCAGCACTGGGATAGTAGTGGTGAGAATCTGATGGCTGTTTGCCCTTTAGGTGATATGACCCATCCACCCATGCCAAGTCGGGCCTGTGCGTAAGGTATTATGGGGGCATTCTGACCCCAACGTGTGTGTTTTTAGCATTTCTTTACAGTGGTGACTGTTTAGCAAGTTTTGGCCAGATTTCACTAAAATAACCCTTGCAATGCTGACGTGCTTTCATGACGCAATTTGTTTATTTCAAAACTAATTTAATGGTCAAAACTAACTGGAGCATGAACCATATTTGGGCGAACTGAATCGACTGAAATTTTGGATAATTTTATCTATCTATCTATCTATCTATCTATCTATCTATCCCATATCTATCTATCTATCTAGCTATCTATCCAGGGGCATCGTAACGTGGGGGCGGGGTGGGCGGCTCACACCAGGTGACACCTGCCCTTAGGGTGACACCATCACCCTAAGGGCAGGTGTCTCACCCTGCACCACATGTTCGCTCCCAGCGAGCGTCCAAAGCTATGCAGCTTCGGCGCTCGCCTGGGGGAAACTCGTCACCAGCCGAGTTCTCATGAGATCAAGCTCCATGCCGCCGAACGCTCAGAGGGAGCAGAACACGCGGCACAGGAGGTGAGCTGGGGGCATTATCCATGAGCTGGGGGCATTATCCATGAGCTGGGGCATATCCATGAGCTGGGGAAAATCCATGAGCTGGGGCATATCCATGAGCTGGGGCATTATCCATGAGCTGGGGCAGTATCCATGAGCTGGGACAGTATCCATGAGCTGGGGACATTATCCATGAGCTGGGGCAGTATCCATGAGATGGGGCATTATCCATGAGCTGGGGCATTATCCATGAGCTGGGGCATATCCATGAGCTGGGGCAAATCCATGAGCTGGGGCAATATCCATGAGCTGGGGCATTATCCATGAGCTGGGGCAATATCCATGAGCTGGGGCATTATCCATGAGCTGGGGGCATTATCCATGAGCTGGGGCATTATCCATGAGCTGGGGCAGTATATCCATGAGCTGGGGCATATCCCATGAGCTGGGGCATTATCCATGAGCTGGGGCAATATCCATGAGCTGGGGCAATATCCATGAGCTGGGGCAGTATCCATGAGCTGGGGCATTATCCATGAGCTGGGGCATATCCATGAGCTGGGGCAATATCAATGAGAGGAGCTGGGGGCATAGCCATGAGAGCAGCCTGTGCAGTATATCCA